>CATIWC010001385.1:407500-410098 GCA_948472305.1 Vicia faba | reverse complement strand
TTGACGTGCAAGTGAATTTTTAGAATTTCTCTTTGATTAGTGTTGATATACAAACTAATTATAATCAAAATTGTTTATAAGATATATCCACACCTATTCCAAAAATAGATTTTGAGAGAAAATTCTTACAATTCAATTACTATCACAATGTTATTTGATAAGAAATTGATGAAATTGAAAGCAAGTAAAAGTGGAAAAGTAAAAACACAAGGAATTTGTCTACACAGTTCCCCACTATCATCCTCACGTGTGGGTACATCTGCACCTAATTCCAGTGGAACTAGGATAATTTTTATATGCAAAATGTTTAATAAAGTGGAAGAGTAAGAAACAACAATACAAAATTCTCCAATTTGTGTTGATGCCCTTCTTCCAACCTTTGATCTTAAGAAAAATCAAATCAACCGAATGATGCAACCTATTCGCCGCTTAAGCTACTTCCTTAAAAGGATTTCAAATACTCCAAGGTTCCTTTCAAGATTTCAAACACTCCAAGAGATTTTTCACTCGAGTAAATCCAATTGCAAACTACCAACACAAGATTATCGATTCTATCATCTAATTAATTCTACTTCCTTAAAAATATTTCAATCACTATAAGGTTCCATGAAAATATTTCAAACACTCCAAGGAATTTTTCACATGGACGATACTTCGCATGATCTTGTACAAAAACCCCCAATTCAAAAAATGATGTTGAAGGACAAACCCGGTGATTTTTCCGGATGAACACCCCTACAAGAACTCAACCCAAACAAATTGGAAATCCATAATTCTTCGTCTAGATGGCACCTCGATAGAACATCATCACAATGTAATGTTGGTGTGTATACATAGATTGGAAGGTTGAAGATGAAGAGAAAAAGTAGGCTAATTTTTTGGTATCATCAAGTTATGAATGATGCATGAACGAGTATTATAGTTGTGGGACAATTAGGGCAAGAAGGGAAAATTTGAAGTCAAAAAGAAGTTAAAATATGATCAAAATAAACAGAATGTGTCGACCTCAAACTCGTATATTTCAACATATATTTTGTGTTTAAGTCGTATATGTCAACCTAAAATAATGTTAAGCGTCGACCTGAACAAATCAGGGGGCTACAGGATTAAATACCCTAAGAGATGTGTGGACCTGAAAAACGGATGTGTCGACACATAAAATAGAAATTTCTGCACTTTCAGAACACTATCAGTATGTGGCGACCTGTATGGATAGATGTGTCGACCTATGACTTACAGAAAACTTACAGGCTTTAATATTGAGTTACATGTGTCGACCTGAAACTCATATGTGTCGACACATGCAATGAAAAATGACTCAAAAGGCTCAATTATAAGGACACACATGATTTACCATACATTGTGAATTGACCATACATTATGATGACTTCCCAACCATTTTCAAATGGACTAATACTTCAAACTATCTAAGAGGCCATGCAATGCTTTAAAGAGACACTCATACAATTGTATTTTTGACTTCATTCAAAATCCTTTCAAGGTGAGATAGAGATTTCACTCACAATAAATGTTTATAAAGAAGAATAATAAAAAAAGGAATAGATGAAAATATAATATGATGAGAAAATTTTATGTATATAAATTGATAAGTCACCATGATTATCAATTAAGAATTATTTGGCAAATGAATACTCATAATATATATATATTTATATATATATATATATATATATTATATATATATATATATATATATATATATATATATATATATAATATATATATATATATATATATATATATATATATATATATATATATATATATATATATATATATATATATATATATATATATATCATACACCAAGTATGTCATGTATTTATAAAACTAAATAAGTAAAAGAGAGAACTTACTAACAAAGTGAAAATTAAATAGATACTACCTCACCGTACAAAATGACGGAGGATGCACTTGCATTTTACAAGGAACTCTCGAAAGAAAGTTGAACCAAATGCAAATTATGCAACAAAGACTTTTAAAAACCACGATCTTACCACATTTTACTTTGACAAAGTACACAAAAGTATAACTTATGATGAACCAAAGAAGGTCATTGATTTCATGACCTTTAATTTTGATTGAACTTTCATATTTATCCTTTTAATGATATTTATATTTCTCTTCCTCGTGTTTCACCTATTCGGGTTGATCAATTCCTTCTTTGGCCTCATTGAGTATGTATCTTGAAGACACACCTAATCATGAAATGAAATACCTTTTCCGAGTATTCTAGGATACAATATCAAAAGTAATTTATGCATCTTTTACCAATTAAACAATATTTTTGTTGCTTTCTAGATCACATAATTCATCTTCTTGCCATATACACAATAGGACTAGAATATGTTACCCATCATATGCTTTGAGCCACCATAATGAGAACCCATATTCTCTTCATAGAGTCAAGACAATTTACCTAAAAAATCAATAAGACAAGCTAGGCACCCAATCTTCATTGGGTTCTTAGAGGTGAGTGAAAAATTTGTTGATTTGGGCAACCATTGAAAACACCTTTAGGAACAAAAGGAAACTCCTAAATTGAATTTTTCAATAGTCTGGAGTTTCTTGCAACCC
>CATIWC010001385.1:0-402500 GCA_948472305.1 Vicia faba | reverse complement strand
TCATGAGACATCCTGTTGTGATGGGCTCATTATTGTTATCTGCCCTAGGTATCTTAAGTTGCTCATTTGAGTGAGTTATCCATTTGAAATCAAAATGGTAACTTGATTCTTTAACCATAGACTCATCACCTATAGTGATTCCCAAAATATACTTCCAAATATCTTTAGTAAAACAGTAGGACTTACCTCAAATATTGAAGATGAACTCACATTTGAAGCGCTTTTTCGGCCCGATATAAAACACTTGAATCAGATCTTCATTGTACTCTTGTTACAACGACATGAAGTATTTAATCTCTTGATGATCGATTAAACTTAAAACCTCTGGAATGTGTAGTTCTTCAGATGTCCTAACATTATAGAAATTTTGCTTTGTCATAATTCTCTCGCGATATTTCTCGTCAAAGAAATCCTTATCCACTGCATCAAGAAGATCAAACACAGTATTTTCTGATATGTGTTTTCCTTTTCCTGTGCCTCTACCCCTTGAGACCTTGGGAGCCATTGATAATCTATTCAATTAAGAATTTCACAGAAGATGTTTGATAAAATGTCCCAAAGAAATTTGTTGAAGGATAAAATATGTAAGTGAAGGTGCGAGAAACACAAGAAAAAGGGGTTTGAATTGGGTTGCACCAAATATTATCTTTTTGAAACTCAAAACACAAACAATAAGTGAATAAAATTTGATGAACACAATTAATTTTATCCTGATTCACTGATAACTAAGTTACTTCAATCTACCCCACAAGGTGATTTTGCATTAGAAAAGGACTTAATCCACTATAAACAACCACATTAAATACAACCACAATAAGTCCAATCAACCCTATTAAAATCCCCAATAAGTTTGGTGATCCTTATTTCAACCACTATGATCGCATCCAGAGTCTTCTAGAGTCTTCAGACATTCACTCAGTCACTCAAGGAATCCATAAACAAGAATTGACTACAAATATGCGTATACAAAGATGCTTCTACACAAGAAGATTACACAATGTTGTATAACAACACAAAAGTGTTAATAGCAAGATACAAGTAACAACTCCTTTCTTATTTATAAAACTATACAAAAAAAATATTTCTCTACAGATTTTTTGTGCAACAATTTTATATGGTTTTGTTGAACTGATTCGTTAACTTCCAATTCTTCCAAGTACTTGTTTTATAGCTGAAAAGAAGAAATCCATTGGAAGGTAGAATATGAATTACAATACAGTTGTATTGTTCCCAACCGTCATGGTGAGACTGTTAGATAATAGTACAAAAAGGCCTGTCCTTGCGCCACTCTAAAGAGTAGAGGTCACAATGTAATTTTGTATTTTTATACTCACCATCACACGCAATACCTTTAGTCTTGTCTTCGTCTTATATATCTTCAGAGGCTTCTGATATTTTTTTTGATGAATCATGTTGAAGTGGGACTAGAACTTGTATCTTCCAGAACTTAAGTCATTAAAACCTCCAGGGCTTGTTCAGAAAACTGTTGGCTTCTCAGTTCTTTCAGCACTTGGTCTTCAGAATGTCTTCAGATCTTCATAACTTTGTTCAGCAAAACCTTTGTCTTTAGGATCTTCAAAACTTGGAACAACATTTTAGAAGGCCTCCAAAGCTTTCTTGAATAAGTTATGATTAAAATCTCTTTTACTAACGTTCCTTAGAACTGTTATATAAGACAAATTCCTTAATCTTGACTTAAATTGTAACATATCAAAGGTATTCTTCTAGAGTGTTGAGTTCATAACCTGATGATGTCACACACCTTCTTACCAAATTCAAAACCTACATGTCAAAAGCCATACAGTAGACATAAATCTATTAGAGTACACAACTGTTCTTAAAGATAACATGTAAAGTTATCATCAAAACATAAGGCCAGATGTAGAACAAACTTTGTTCTCACAATCTCCCCCTTTTTGATGATGACAAAACCATGTATTTTGATAGAACAATTCATATAGGGTAATCACCATGGAACACAAATTCAGTAGAGCTAGCAAGCTCCCCCTGAATCTGTTAATACTCAAAATTCCATTAAAGCTTGTTCAGATTCACCCCCTTAGCCCAAGACTCATATAATGAATTTTGTAACACATAAAGTAACCTAGAGAGCAATACTTCTCCATTGACGGCTCATCAGCGTCTTACTAGAAATACCTGTTCTTCATCTCAGAACCTAGATTGCTATCATAACACTGTGAGGCATTAGAAAAAATTTAGTCACTGTCTTGATGAGTTGAATCAAACATTAGAACTAATACTTGGTTCTTCTAGAAACTAGAATTATACCACCATAAGGCACATAACATTACGTCATTAGAGATTTAGCACCTGAACTATTTCTTGACTGGCCTTGTCTTCTGAACATGTCTTTTAGATCATGTCTTCAGAACATGCCTTTTAGATAATGTCTTAGACCATGTCTTAGACCATGTATTCAGAACATGTCCTAGACCATGTCTTTAGAACATGTCTTAGACCATGTCTTCAAAACATGTCTTAGACCATGTCTTCAGAACACGTCTTAGACCATGTCTTAGACCATGTCTTTAGAACATGTCTTAGACTATGTCTTCATATTGATTCACAAACTTTGAAGCAACTTGGTTATTTACATAATTTCTATACTTCCAGACAGTTCTCAACTTCTATAGTATCAGAATTCGATAACATGTAACCTGGTTACAAACACTTTCAGATAGTTAATAATTTCTGAATAGTCTTGTGATATTGGATCAAACATTTCCAAAGCACACATTGACATTCTTTCAGAAAGTCCATAACTTTTAAACAATAGGTATTCTCAACATACAATTTTCTTACTTTCATAAAGTTCACAACTTCATTGAAAATTAGAAACATCAGAGCTTGATCAACCATATTTTCATGAAGTTCACTCCTTCTAAACAATATGTATGATCATCACACGATTTCCTTACTTTCAGTTAGTTTATAACTATTTGAACAGTGGGAATATCTTAGCTTAATTAACCATATTTTCACGAAGTTCACTCCTTCTAAACAATAGGTAAATCAATGTCTATTTCATATTTTAAATTAGTTAGAGCCTTCTGAGCAAATCATATTTTTAGTTCATGGTTCGTTTTTAGACAGTTCACAACTTCTAACGAATACATGTCCGTAAATGCTTATCTCATCTGAGTATTATTCATCTTGATCTTCTGCTTTCTTCCCAGATGCTTTAGCTCATCAGAGCATCTTTTAGTATCTTGATCTTCTAGTTGGCAGATGATAATATTTTGATAGTCATTTAACCTGTCTTATGAAAACCACTGAACTTTTGCAAAGTTCCTGAATTAAACATAAATAAACTGTGAGCAGTAAAAGCATTATATCGTGTTTGAATTTGAGATTTGGAATTAAGTAATATCAAAATCTTATACTCTTTATCCCCCTTTTTCAGAAATCAAAAAGGATTTAAACAGACAAAAATAATTTTTTATTGAAAGTAGATAAATATGTTTTGGAAAACTTTGTGGAAATGAATATGGAGAATTTGTTAGAACACATTACACCATAAAGAGATTATGAATATGAAAGCACAAAACAAACTTTTTATTCATTGAAGGGCCAAAAGAGTACAAGCGCAAAACATTCAAAGTAAACCCTGATACAAAAGAGGAAACAACAACAACGACACAACACTAGCAACAACAACAATAGTGGTGACCACCCAACCAGCTACACCTGAAGAACCTAACATCTAACATCCAAGAGAGCATCACTATGACCAACATGAAAAACTTCTCCAATTATTCCAGCCCTATAGAAAAGTGTGGATAGGAATCTTCCAAATGGAATAAAGGATTGATGTTAATTCCTGGAAGCAACAATTGAGTCCTTAAGAAAATTGAAGATGGTTTGGGGAAAGTTGACCCTTACGTGATGAACAAGGAAGTGGGTGAAGAGTTTGTCATTATAAGATAGAGAGTTCAGGTTCACATTCCTAGGTTGAAAGTTATTTGCAGCAGTTGGAACAAGACTTTAGAGACAAATTATATGAATTTGTGGGTACAAACGAATTGAAGATGTCATGAATGGTGAAGAGTTTCACAACAAAGGAGAACTTGAACTGAAAGTCATCTACAGTTGTTACTATATGAGTGCAGCCAATCATAGCAGAAATGGTTGATGGAGTAATGGTAATAGGAATACCAAAGACACTAGAACAGATCGCATCACCATTGAAAATAACAGAAGCATACTTCTAGAATTCTTTGACCAAATTTAGATAGATTGGTCCATGCATCATTCCAAAGTAACTGGACCACGCTTGCACTATTACACTCGAGGTTAAGTTGAGTTTGTCACTTCTTATTCGATGAATGTTAGGATGAAGCTCATGAATGACCTCAAGAAGTTTCTCATCACCATGAAAAGTGTTTGACGCCATGAGAAAGAAAGAGAGAGATATTCACTAAAGATAGAGAGACTACAAAATATGGATGAATCAAGGAGATATGAGCCTTTTTAAATAGAGGAAGAGGAAACGTATTAGACATGATAAAAAATCTTTTTAGATATCTAACATACCTATTACTGTCAGGTTAATAAATGGATGACTAGAGGATAAAGATAATGCCAGATTCCAAGACAAGCGACATGAGAAGATAAAGACAATTTAAGAGGGAATAGACTGAGGTGTGCTAACAGTTTTCATTTCCAATGAGTTATTTACCTAATATGTCAATCAATTAATTTTAATATACGTAGTGACTGATGCAGTCAGACAAATGCGAAGACACACACTCTTGATCAAACATTTAATGCAGGAGTAAATCCTTAAAATTCAAATAATATTCTTAATAGAGTATTTTGAACTTGAATAATTCAGATAAATGAGAATTGTATTAGGTTGAATTACTAGAAACCAATAATTAAAGGATACATACCTTAGAGTCACATTCATTTGGAGAACTCTATGCTGAGAGTGGACTTCTTCTTACATACGTCATCATTATATGACAAGAAGTGGTTTTCATTTGGAGTAGCCTGACCCAAATCTTTGTCCGAACATGCTTCTTCTGAGATTTTGACTCTAGGTCCTTCTGAAGCGACTTCCTTGTCTTCTGAATGAGCAACATTTCAAGAATGTGACTTCTCATCCTTATGCATTTGTTGCATTATTTTATGTATCTAAGATGATAATGTCCAGACCTGCACACCATTCACTAACTTTGCTTTTTTAAGATCAAGCTTACTTGTTAACTCTATCATAGATTGGTTCCTATAAATTAACGGCATCATAGTTTTATATTATGTAGCCTTTTGAGCATTCAGAATTTCCTCACTTGATAGAGTCATGGATTTCATAATTAACTATGATAATATTCTCTCTAAAAATCATTAGAATTATACATTTAAAAATTATGAGAATAAGAAATGTTGGGCTACTAGTTCTTTCACAAATCCTAGTGAGTCTTTCACATAAAAGGTTTTTTAGAAAGACATTGTTCGCGAAAGAAACTTATCCTTGTGTTGGAGAAACTTCACCTAAGATCATCTTGTAGAGTTGAATAAAGGTGACTAATCCATACTTCTTTTTGAAGATAGACACAATTGATACTGGCCCAAGAAATTTTAACGCAGAAAGTCTACTGGATTAGAGGTAAAAACAACATTCTTGCTTTAAGCGGAGTTTTTGAAAGATCTTTCCCTTCTTATTTTGCTGCACAATGAGCTTCTGAAGGGAACCTCTGATTTGGAAGGCTATTGACAAGTATAATATAGTTATTCTAAGATATTCTTCTTATCTAACATGGCTCAATTTATCAATGCCAAGGCCAATGCTCTTAGAAACAAATAACAAATTTTTACAATTTTGAAAAGTTGATTACAAAAATGTTTTTTTCCCCCTTATATCATTTAATGTTCACATTCATTTAACTAACGATATGTCATGATTCTTTAATAAGGATGGCATCATAAATATTTTCACTTATTTAATTTAAGGACAACACTTTATGAATAGCTCCATTATTAATTCAAAAACATAGATAGAGGAAAGGATAACATTACCAATCATTTTAGATCTCATGATCTTTTCTGATCACTTCTGAGATCCATGATGCCTTCAGGCTTTAAGTTCCAGACTTAGGAGCATATGCCTTTTTATCTCCTTATGTTGTAAACAGCCAGGGTCCAAGTACCATAATAGGTGTTTCAGTTGCGCTGCTAAGAATATATGAAAAAAAGATAATTTTATTCTTTGGTACCCATAGGTTCTTGGATCCTCTCTTGTTAGTCCCCCCCTGAGTTTTTTACAACTTTGGGTTTAACAGCAGAATAATCATATTTGCAAGAATTAAATCTAGATGATTTTGCCAAACGTTTAGCCTTAGGTTCAGAAACAAATTCCTCCTTTTCTTTTCCCTTTTCTTTGAACACAAACTCAATAGAGAAAAATTAGGAATGAAGAGTATTGGGTTTATCTTCATTATCATAATTAGATTCTTCATAGGAGTTATAACCAATACCATTGGTTCCGTTTCTGATTATGTCATAGATCATAGAAGCCAAAATGCTTCTCCCTATTCTTTTTGGCTAAGAAATTCTGAAAATCTTTGCCATATTTCATAATGACATTGTCAGTACTCTCAAAAGCTTTTGGAAGATTTCTCTTGCCTTTGAAGGCAGAGTTAAGAAACTTTATTCATCTAAAATGGAGAGATCTTCCTTAATATTTCTGGTTTCAGTGGATGTGAATTCATGGGACTTTCCTAACTTTCCTAATTGCACACCAAAAGTACACTTATTTAGATTCAAGCGGAGACGATACTTCCTCAAACGTTGAAACAATTTCAACAAACCTTATATATGCCCTTCCTCGGTCTGAGAATTAGCGATCATATCATCAACATATACTTCAATTTCCTTATGCATCAGATCATGGAATAGGGTTATCATATCCCTCTGGTACGTTGCACCAATGTTCTTCAACACGAAGGGCATCACTCTGTAACAAAATGTTCCCCAGAGTGTGATAAACGTTATTTTTTCCATGTCCTCAGGATCCATCCTAATTCGACTGTATCCGGAAAATTCGTCCATGAATGAGAACAATTTTAATTTGATGTACTATCCACCAAAATATCAATATGCAGAAATGGAAAATCATCTTTCGGACTTGCTTTATTTAAATCTCTATAATCAACGCACATGCAGACTTTTTCGTATTTCTTTGGTACTGGAACAATATTGGAAATTCACTGAGGATACACTAATGTCACAAGAAAACCGACATCAATCTGCTTTAAAATCGCTTCTTTAATCTTCACTACCATGTCAAGATGAGTTCTTCGCAGCTTCTGCTAGATTAGCAAACATTCGGGCTTTAGCGGAAAATAATACTCCACAATATCGATATCCAAACCAGGCATATGTTGATAAGACCAAGCAAATATATTTGCATACTCTCTCAGTAATTCAATCAACCTGCTCTTCACATCGGAATGAAGTAGTGTCCCAATATTGAATTCTTTTGGATCCTCCTCTGATCCCAAATTAATTGTCTCCAATGACTCTTTATATGGCTGAATGTCATTTTCCTTGCACTCAAGCAACCACGAAACCTCTTTTGGGATTTCTTCATATTCTTCTTCCTTAGCCACATACACAGGATATTCAAAGTTGGGAGAGGGTGCATGGTCATTGCATTTAACAGTTTTTTCAATTAATCCTCACATGTGATTTATGATTGATTTTTGAAACTGACACATGTAACAAGTGATTATGCAGATTTATTTAGTTATTATTTATTTTGAAAGGTTTTTTTCTGATTACCATTTCCAAGAAAAACAACAAAATAAAGACACAAATTTAGAAGTCAAAAATAACTTTTATTAATGATTTAAAAAATAAAAACAACAGATATGCCCAAACATCATCATTACTTCCACCTTGGGCAGAGTGAAATATTTTTGAAAAGACTAATCCAAAAAAACAAATTACTTTGAAATGTGAATGCAAGAAGGAACGTCAACAGTGATCCAATTCTGGACTCTGACTTTGTGTGTCACGAAGTTCAACATCTCTTGCTCTGATTAATCTTTGAGAATAACATTGATCTTTGGAGTAGTCGGATGGAGATACCCTGCACTATGAAAGATGTCCTGATACTTATCAAAGCAGACTTCAGCTTCATAACTTCCTTCTTCATGGAGAAACCCTATCCGGTCCCATTCCTGTTCACAGGAGGATTAATAACTTGCCCCCACACCTTGCTAGGTCCTTTATGAACTACATGTTGTGCATCCTTAAACGAGGCGATAAAATTTTCCTTCTTACTTATATTGTCAATAGATAATGCTTGGAACTGAGTTCCAACAACAGTTTCATCAGCTTCCACAATGCTGAAGGAGGATAAATGAGATATTAACAGAGCTTGCTAACCGTTCATAATGACCACCTTTCCTTCATGAACAAATTTTAGCTTCTAGTGCAAGGTTGAAGTGACAGCTCCTGCTTTATGGATCCATGGCCGTCCAAATAGACAGTTGTAAGCGGGGGGCAATATCCATAACCTTGAAAGTGATCTAGAATAAGTGCGGTCCTATATGAACAGGAAAATATACCTCTCCGATGACAAACTTCCTTGAACCATCAAACACCTTTCACTATGGTTCTACTTGGGCGCATGTGATCCCCCTAGTACTTAAGCTTCATGAGTGTAATCCTTGGTATGACATTCAGAGTAGACCCATTGTCAATCAACACATTAGATAGAGAATCATTCTTATAACTCATGGAAATATGGAGAGTCGGGTTATGGTTTCTTCCTTCACCGGGCAATTCATCATCACAAAAACTCAAATTATTACAAGATGTAATATTCCCCACAACATTGCTGAACTGATCTAGAGACATATCACTTTCCATAAAAGCCTGATCCAATACTCTCATTAGAGATTCCCTATGAGCAGAAGAGTTCATTAGCAAGGCTAGAATGGAAATTTTTGATGGAGTTTGCAACAATTAATCTACAATCTTGTAATCACTCATCTTGATGATTTTCAACAAGTCATCCACATCCTTTTCCAAAGCGGTGCCACTGGATTCTCCCACCACTTTCTTTGGTTCAGCATTCTCAAACATCTTCTTTCAGGAATCAACACCTCCTCGAAGAGTAGGGGCGAAGACCAGACCACTGTGAGTTACCCGTCCGACTTCAGCAATATTCTCAACATGGGACAACGATTTAATAGAAATATCTACACCATCTTCCAGGATAGTTGCATTGTATTTATAAGGCACAATTTTATTAGATTTATATGGAACAAGACTAGGCACACAAATTACTACTAGAGCGACAACATGTTTATCGTGGTATTCAATCTCTACAAGAGCGAGAACACCAAAACATGACACAATGACATTCACCCCTACTTCAGGATATTTAGGAATCGTAGAATCGTTATCGGATAACATGTCTTCTTCAGAAGGAAAGCATTCATCAACAGAAACATATTCATCATTGGACATGGCCTTAACAAAGTAATCTTCAATCATATTAACTCTGTTGTAATCATCTCTATTGCCTATGACTTTGATAGTACCATTATCTAGAAATATATGAACACCTCTTCTTACCACGGAACAACCTCGGGAATCCCTACAGCAGACTCGAAAAGATCCATAATGATGCACCTCCTGACCCCCCATGTGACAAAATATGGCATGCAACTACACCAGATCATCATTCATATAATTCTCATCAAAAATATGGAATTATTCGGGGCAACCATAAACCATATTCACTTCTTCTTCATATTCATCCCTTGATCTTATTATGTGGATAAGACCTTCATCCATCATTTCTTGAAGACCAGCTCTTATCTTATCACATCCATGGATATCTGTACTACAAATACTACAACTAACATGGTCATGTGTATAATAGCTGAACTCACAAAGATCAACATGAATCTTCACCAAATCCTCTCTCACTAGGTTGATATAAAAATCCAGAAATCCCCAAGACAACCAGCAACCATATTTACAATGCTTCCACCTCCATGCTTGGGCATTGGGTTATCTTTAACATTAGGACCAACATCCTTAAAAGACAGGAGACCGAATATTACCATCTTTTGTACTTCGGACTTCAACGAATAGTCATTTTCAATGTTATGTCAAGGGGATCCTTAATGAAAAGTACAAGTCTGATCCGCCTTATAATACCATGGCAAAGGAGAAGGTATAGTAGGAGGAGGTCTAGTATGAACCAATTTCTTTTGAATTAGAGCAGGCAACAACTCTGCATAACTCATCATAATAGGGTCAAAAGCTTCTCTTCTCTAACCTTGCCGTTGATTTCTCTGGGGAGGTGGTCTCTGATAGGAAACAATAGTCGGAGCTGCATTTACCACTGGAGTCACAGAAGCAACTTGTTGCTGGTACTGATGACGTCTTCTCAGAGGTTGAGCCTTTCTTTCCTCAATAATAGAATTTGTTTCACTTTCATTCTTCCTAGAAAACCCATATGATGATTTCTTTGTTCCTTTGTCTTTTGTCAAGCGCCCTTCCCTGACGGCTTCTTCTAGACGAATGCCTATGCTTACCATCTCAGTAAAATCACTTGGTTCACTAGCCACCATCCTTTCATAGTCAAATTATCCAAGGGTTTTCAGAAATACCTTGGTCATTTCTTGTTCTCCCATCGGTGGTACCACTTAGGCCACAATCTAGCGCCAACGTTGCGAATATTATTTTAATGACTCTTTATTCTTCTGAGCCATCTCCCTCAGTTGGTCACAGTCAGGTTCCATAAAGATATTATACTTTTATTTCTTGATAAAAGATTCTCCCAAATCATTGAAGGTGTGGATACTGCTACTGTCCAAACCCATATACCATTTCAATGAGGCACCAACTAAGCTATCCTGGAAGAAATGAATAAGAAAATGCTGATCATCAGTATGAGTGGACATATTTCTGATATACATCACTAAGTGGTCACGAGGACGAGAGTTTCCCTTATACTTCTCAAATTATGGAACCTTAAACTTCACTAGCACTTTTACGTTAGGAACTAAACAGAGTTCACTGACGTTTTGACCAAATAGTTCTTTCCCTCGAAGAGCCTTTATTTCCTTCTGCATCTTATTGAATTGGTCCTTAAAGTCATCCAATCGGTTATAGAAGTCCATACTTTCACTTGGTGGAGGAACGGGATGATAAACTTTATCATTAATAAACGGTACAACATTCACCGAAGGAGGCACAATACAATAAATCTCATTTCTAGCAGCAGACGTAACATGAAACGTAGGAGGTGAAGTAACCGCAGCTGCTTAAGAAAATGGAGCAACTTGATCATCAGGATTATAACCTTCTGGTATGAAGTTCTCAGGCATTCCCCATGGGTAGCCTTGAGGCATATGATATTACGCAACAGTAATTGGAGTAACAAAAATGGGAATAGACTAAACTTCTGAAATAACAATCGTTTGTTATGGCTGAGCAACATGAGGAGACGGAGGAGGAGGTGGCTGATTCTGAGCAACCACCAATGATTCCACCAAAGCAGTCAGATTGATCATACCAACCCTTAAAGAAGTAACTTCTTCATGCAGCTCGCAATTCTCTTATTCAAGATTCTCCATCCTTTTCTTGGAATTAGCCCGAGTATTGTATCGATGAGACAACTTACTGATAGAACGAAGTAGAGAAACACAATAAGACATTTGGGTATGAACATAATTGCAATAATATGTGCAATATGATGCATGATGTGTAATGCATATGATTTATTTATTATTATTATTATTATTCTTATTTTAAGGAACTCAAAGAATCATAGGCAATTACAAATTTTAAAGTACTAACACATTTTGAACTACTGAATTTTTTGTTATAATAACTTCGAAATCCTAAGTATAAGAGAATATAGATGGAATCTAAAATCTTAAGGATCCAAAGCTAATAAATATCTCTCCATACACTGGTGCTTTCCTTGGAGCCTCGCAATTTGAGCCTTTAACTGCTTGTTCTCTTCTACATACTTGTCGGCGACTTCTTTCCAACCACTAGAGTCAGAATGTGAGCAACTAGGTCCTGGCTGAGCTCTATAGGAAAATAAATCCTCTTGCTTCTCCATTATCTCCACAACACGACTCTCAAGAATCTCAATCAAGTCATCCCTCTCTTTCAATTCTGTTGAGTATGACACCTTCAAAGTATGGTACTTATTCTTCCATGCTTCTTTTTCTTGCTGCATCCTAACCAGGGTAAGCTGAAGTTCTTCTATGTCATCTAAAAGAGGTGGAGTATTCTTCACAAGCATATCAGATATAGGTTCTTCACGATAATAAGGCATCTTCAACTGAATTTCCCTTGTTTTTACACAATGGAGATGAGGTTCTAAAGAAACAACTCCTCTTGGTCCCAAATATTTTCTACTTTTCTTTTGAATATGGCGCCAAGACTTCATAATCTCTTTCTTAGCCTCCTTGTGATCTTATACTTATTTTAGAAAGAAACCACTCAGATGAATGTTGTTTGGCTTATCTCCCATTGGATATCCAAGCTGACAACGCATAAGAACAGAATTATTGTTTATTCCTCCCTTTGTACCAAGAAGAGGCACATTAGGGAAACTACCACAACTGTCAATAATCTCCACATCATAATAAGCTTGGTGACACAAATCAATGTCAGAATGAGTGAGAGCCATGATCTTTGGGGCCCAACGAGGTTCCTTCTTGGTATCCCAAAAGGCAACAGACCTAGCTAAGTGAGAAATAAACCACTGATATAACAATGGCGTGCAACAGATGATCATCCCTCCGTGACAAAAATTCCGAAGATGGATAGAATAATAAGTATCTTCTAGTAACATAGGGACCGGATTCCCAACCATAAAGATCCTAATGGAATTAACATCCACAAACTTGTCGACATTAGGAAACAAGAACAGACCATATGCGAGCAAAGCAAGGATAGCCTTAAAAGCAACCATACTCTTCATCTTGGCAAAGTAACGAGATTTCTCCAATAGAAATTGATCGTGGGATTTGTACTTATGTATCCAATGATTCGAACTGCAAGTGCACAGTCTTGTCGAGTAGTTTTAAAAGATATCGAACCACAGAGACTGATGAATCGATCTACCGTTTTCTATTGTTACTATGTAAATCTAAAGCTAATGAATATTTGATTTGGGTTGTAGGGAAACTAATCGCTAAATTAAGTTGTATTTTAATAATCGATGAGCTTAATTACCAGTATGCAACAGTCTTACCTCGGGAACTAGCGACCTGTCGGGTGTCTTTATATTTTCAAAACAGTTTTCAGTAAAACCTATCTAGTTTAAAAACCCTCGTCTCACACTGTCGTTTTGTTGATCTAGGCTATGCAGTTAAGTCCTAACGTACGCTTCCGCCATCCCGCAGGAGTTAAAAAAACTTTTTGGAAACTAAACAAAATCTTAATTAACTTTAAAGTGCTTCCACTGTATTTTAAGCCAATGCCTAATTACTACTGTCCAGTTAAAAGATCTCAAACTTCCGCTTTGTTGACCCTAACCTCTATCTGTTTTTTTACTTCCGTAACAAAACAATTTAATGATTTGAAAAATAGTAACTTAGGCCAGAAAAGAAAGTTTCGTAGTAAAAATAGTCCGACTAAGTTACTCGTTCCCTCGGTTGATTGACTTTAAATACCGGTATAAGATTTCTAGCCTGACATAATATTAAACCAAATCGTAGAATAATATAAAGGACAAACACAAATAAACATAATTATATTAATTAATAAGCAATAAGAATTTGTAAACATAAACCTGGTAATAACTCTGAAGACAGAAGCACTCCTGCACAAATTGTAGGCTTTGCTTCGATCGGAGAATATATTTAACCGTACAGAAGAAAATAATGCTGAAAGAATAATGCTGGAAAGAAATAACTGGGAAAAGAAAATAATGCTGAAAATAATATTCTGCTGAAAATAATATCTGCTTAATGAAATCTCTAAACTTTCTCGCCCCAAAAAGAAGAAACCTTTCTACTGTAGTCTCAGGCTCTATTTATAGTGCTTGCTTGATTCGTTGCTCTCGAAAATGTAGTAAAGATTCACTTTTCTTCCTTGAGAAATAATAGGCCATTTAGTTGTCACGTTCGTTGCTCTTTTGACTGAGTGGGTGAGAGAATGTAGGAACTCGTTGGATTAACCTTTGAACGTGTTTTTGTCTATTGGATGAGGAGAAAGTGGGGTGATAGGCTATGACGTTCGTCACACGTAAGTGACTATCGTCACTTGGTCTTCATGGAGCGTGACGTTCATCACGTCCCCTTGACGGTCGTCAGGGCTTGATTGCTTGTGGGCCACGTGCTCACACTTGTAATGGGCTTTTGGGCTGGTTTCTTCTCCTTAGGCTCTTTTACTACTTTTTGCACCATTTTTTCTTCATTTCTTCAAAAGTGTTCGGCTCAGTGCATATCTGCAAAAATAGAAAAATACCTGCATAATACTTATGAAATAATTTAATTCAAACTAAAGTATGAGAAATATTTGGTGTATATCAAACCAGAAATATCACATATTTGTGTGTCATCAAACTCCCCCATACTTAAACTTTGCTTGTCCTCAAGCAAATTCTAAGTATGATGTTTTTCTAAACATGGTTATGACTCGGATCGACTAATACATAGTTGCGTTGTGTTTTTGTCAGAAAATCAGTGGTTTGATTTGTGCTCCATAACTATGTTGGCGACGCTAGACAATCCCATTTTACGTAAACTAGTTACAGGTCCTATCATAGCCTACCTCGAGTATTTGTCTTGTTTTGCCTTTTTCATTCTAGCGCAATCACATTAAGCCCTTTATCTTCACAAGCACATAGCAAAACAGTCGGTTAGTGGTTGTGATCCTTTTAAACTTTTAGAGGTTTCAGGCACATTAATGTGGCAACCTTTAATTCAAGTGTTGGATGCGGGGGATTAGACCGTAATCTGCCCTACCGAGTTCAGTACCAGATGCTCCTGAACCATCCATCGAATGAATTTTCATGTTACTTTGTAAGGTTTACATCCTTTGGATTAGGTGATCGGGTGAGGATCGTCCAATTTAATCAGTGTTTTTCCTTGCAACATTTTACTGAAATATTCTATCATCCACTTATATTCATCGACTTCCTGCGTAGTTTATGTTTAAGACAGTGTTGTCTGCTAATATAAACTACTCAAGGTTACTATAAAGACTAAACTTAAGGTGTTGGGAACAACGAGTACTTTAACTGATCTATCATACTCTGGGGTTGTAGAGTGTCTAAACGGTAGAAATTTCGCTTAATCTCGCCCCAATTCCTGATGATTAAAGATTTTGCAGTCTATTTACTTGTTGAGTGAGAAAAAAAAATTTATGGGCTCAAAAAAGAAAGGGGAGTCTAAAAGAACAACACAAATTGCTGCAATAGATGACTTGAAAATTTTTTTTTTATTGAATTTAAGATGACAGAAGGGAAATTACAAAGAAAATAAAAATTACTAGATAAAGGGAAATACTTCCTCCCCCATACTTGAACCATACATTGTCCTCAATGTATTGATAGAAGTGGGAAAGGGGAAAGATAACAACATAATCATTCTTCCTCCTCTTATTTTTGGTATCGGCCACATGTCCTTGCTCTTCGACGTGCTTGCCCGCCATGTCTGGAAGATTCGCCGCCATCTCTTTGGGATATGATATTATGCAAGTCGTCAACACGGAGTGTTAAGGCTCGGATATCTGCCGTTATTCCTGTGGTGAATTCCAGCATACTTTGATCGTGCCTGAGAGCGTAGTCATTTTGGTCTCTCTGCATTTGTTGCATGAGAGCCATCATCTCGATTTGTCGTGTCTCGAGGCTTTGGTGGCGTTGAGTGGACAACTGGTTTTGTTGCATTATTGCGGCATATATGGCGTCGATGGTGGCGGGATTGTTGGCTTGCTGTGGTTGGGGCTCTTGCTGCTCTAATTCTTCTTCGATTTCGTCAGCGGCAGCATTGTTAGCCTGACCTTGATTTCCTTGCACATTTTCTCCGGGTTCAGGGGAGTTCAGGTTGTAAAGCCAGTTATCCGGATTACCCAAGTAAGTACGATTATGATTTGGTATGATCACACTACAAACTCTTGCATTCTTAACCATGAGATAGTATCCTCCAGCTTCGCGTACTTTAATCAGGCGGCCAACTCTACAGTTACCAATGTCCATAAAAACTGCTGGCAGCGGAGGTAGGAGTTGGATCCTTTCTCCCCAGTTCAAGTGAACTGCAATGGCGGTGACGATGCCTCCGATGCAAAAAGGTGTGGTCCCTTCTCTTGCAACGAGGTTTTGAATATGGGCCTTCATTAAAGTGACGGGATTAAGACGGATGTTTTGCGAAAAGGTACAGTGGAGAGCATATAATTCTTTAGTGTTTACCTTGTTGTTGTTTGCCCTTCAGAATATTGTGTTTTCCATAACACGGTGTAAGAAGCGGATGTTCGGGTTTTGGATGTGAGAGGCGTACCGTGCTTCGGGTGTGACATTTGGTTCTCCGGTTATTCTCTCCCATAATGCGTATGCACTTCCATTCCAATCCAATTCTGGGGGTATGCAGTATTGCACATTATTCCCTCGGGGAAAATGAAATATGTCGCTCAAAATTTCATGGTTGAGTTGGTACTCTCTGTTGAACATCCCAAAATGAGCGGCTCCCGTCAGGTGTGCGTCTGCATCTTCTCGAGTGTGATATGCGTAGGAACTCAAGAATTCCAACGTGAGAGCTTCGTAAGTTGGTGTGTTCATCGTGCTAATAAAGCTTAGGCCAACTTTATTCAGCAAGCCTTCCATATGAGGTTGCAAGCCTAATTCTTGCAAGCAAGTGTTGTCGACGAACCGTGTGGATGTTAGCCCTCGGTGATGGAATTTTATGTACCTCTCTTTTTGAAGCTCACCGGCTTCTCCTTGTCGGAGCACAAGATGTCGCATGTCGGGTTCGGGTTGGTTGGCCATGAGTGTTGAACTTGATAGAAAAAAAATGTATATGTGGTAGAGAGATGGAAAGGGAGTGGTATTGATGAAACTAAGGATGGAAGGAGAGGGTTTATATAGATGGTTTTTTGGAGTAAGAAATTTAATGGTGTTTATGGGGGAATTTTGAAATTTGGGAGGTTATGGGTAAGTGGAGTAAATGGGGTGGTGTAATTTTAAAACAATTTTTTCGTGCATCAATGCTGTTCAATGGTCACGGTTTTGAAAAGCGTGGGGGACATTGCCTTCCGACCGTCACACGCTGCCTGACACTCGTCAGAGTCAAAGACACTCCCTGACGTTCGTCACATGCATACTGACGTTCGTCAGGGTCAGGTCATGTTGGTCTCTTTGACTGCTTTGAATGCGTGCTCCACTAAAGTAATTGATTAATTTCAATTTTGAGAAGTCTATTGCAAGGGATTAGTAGCATATTATATAGTTGGAAAAATGATATGGTAAATGAGAAACAAATAAAGATGGTAACAACAAAATAAAACATGATAATAATAATAGAAATTAAGAACAAATGAAAATAATAACGGAAATTGCAAAAAACTGAATGCATACTTTGTAAATAAAAAATAAATAAAATGGATATGAATAACATTTTAGGACCGAAAAGTAATATATTGTTTGAAAATAATTAAAACCATAATGAGTTTGAGAATAATAATCATTAAAAACAATGAAAAACCCCCCATACTAAGAACAAACAGTGTCCTCACTGGGGCGGTACAGAAATACTATCAAGCATGAGGGCCTCCGGGAGGTGGTGCAGAAGCGTGCAGATGTTGATAAATATGGTCAAACTGCTCCGTGACGACGCCATAAAATGAAAGAAGTCACGCCGAAGTGTGCTGCCATTTTCTTTAACAGTGTCGAGCTCTCCTCAGAGTGTGGTAACATATGTCTGCAGAGTCTTGATCGTATGTGCATGATCAGGCATGGGTATGTCATCAGCGGTAGAAACAAGGGGTAGTGTAGGATAATCCAAAGGTGTATAATCGTGGTAACCTGTGGGTGTAGGTGGGCCGCTCTCCTCCCTCTCGGGGTCGTGTTCTTCTATCTTCTCTAGGGAATATAGCCAATTTGTCTTGGTATAGACACTGGTATGCTCGGGGCTAGGCAATTTGAAGCAATAGACAGGGTTACGTTGGACAAGAAGCTGAAAGTGAGGTGGGCGGAGGTTACCAATCAAAGAAATGTTAAAGAAAAAAGGGATGTCCATGGTATAATATCTGGCGTACGGTGTAAGACGCGACAAAGATGACCATAGGGATAGGGCTTCAACTATCATAGTGACTAGCCCGCCGACACAGATGGGGCCATGGGTACACTGAGCTATAGCTGACATATTGGCGATCATGAATGATGCGCCAATGACTGGTCTGGTCTGAAAAGCACAGTAAATGATGAACAACTCATCCCTAAAAACCGAGAGTTTATTAATAGGTTTTCCAAAAAATGTGAAAGCTAAAATGTGATGGAAATACCTAATAGCAGGGTTATGAATCTCGGTGGCATCAAGGTGGTCTGGGTCCTCGGGATATTGGCCCGCTATGTCTCTCCAAAAGTGATTAAGCTCAAAGTTGAGGTACTCATCCTCCTGGATTTCCATGTGGGCGTCTAAAGAGCTAGGGAATCCTAGCAGCTGAGCTAGACTGCGAACTGTAAACTGGTAGGTGAAACCGAACAATCTAAAGCACATCTGACCTCTACTACACCCTAAGCCTTGTGTGGGTTTATAGATGAGGGAGCTCAAGAACTCCAAGGTGAGGCGTTGGTGTGTAGGGTGTTTATGGGCTAGGAACCCCTCCCATCCTATCTAGTTAAACATGAAATAGACACTTTCCCTGATTCCTAAGGCTGTCAAGGTGGGATCATGCACATACATGGTCATACTCATTTGGCGCTGATCCAGAATCTCATATCGTCTCTGCTGAGTCTCCGAAGCAAAAATGATAGTATCCATGAATTTTAGCTTGTAGGTTCCTGTGAATCGGTACTAAAATTTGGAAAAGAAAAATGCAAATAAGTAAGATATGTTGTGGGAGAAAGAAAGAAAAGGAAAAAATTGGAAAGTAAAAATCAGAATGCAGAAATGAAAAAAATAAAAATAAAAGATAAAGATATTTGAGAGATAATAAATAAAATAAAAAATTATGGGTTGCCTCCCACACAACGCTTGTTTAATGTTGTTAGCTTGACATTTTTTGTTAGACGTGAATTAGTTTTCAAATTGGTGCGGTAGCTCTAATAACGTTAAGCTCGCGGTGTAATCCTTATTTTCGACGTTGTAATAATGCTTTAGGCGTTGGCCGTTTAATAAGAATGAATTCATGGATTTTCCTTTGATTTCTATGGCACCACTGGGGAAAACTTTGGTTACTTCGAATGGTCCAGACCATCATGAACAGAGTTTTCCAGGGAACAGTTTCAGACGAGAGTTGAATAGGAGTACTACATCTCCTTCATTGAATTCTTTCCTTGAGATACGTTTGTCATGCCATTTTTTCGTCCTTTCTTTGTAGATCCTTGCATTTTCATATGCATGTAATCTTAGTTCTTCTAATTCATTTATGTCGAGGATCCTCTTCTCTCCTGCCGCAGTGTAGCTTAGGTTTAAAGTTTTAATTGCCCAGTAGGCTTTGTGTTCAATTTCCACTGGCAGGTGGCATGGTTTTCCATATATGAGTTTAAAGGGTGTTGTACCTATCGGTGTCTTGAATGCCGTCCTGTAGGCCCATAATGCGTCAGGTAACTTAGCTGACCAATCCTTTCTTGAAGTGGCAACAGTTTTTTCCAGTATTTGTTTTATTTCTCGATTTGAGACTTCTACCTGTCCGCTTGTTTGGGGGTGGTATGGTGTTGCGACGCGGTGCCTCACCCCATATTTGGTTAGGAGTTTCTCAAAGATTCGTGATATGAAGTGGGAGCCACCGTCGCTTATAATTTGTTTGGGTACACCAAACCTTGGGAATATAATGGTTTTGAAGAGTTTAATCACGACTCTAGTATCGTTTGTTGGAGAAGCTATTGCTTCAATCCATTTTGAAACGTAATCTATAGCCACAAGTATATATTTGTTTCCGAATGAGGATGGAAATGGTCCCATGAAGTCGATTCCCCATACATCAAAGACTTCCACTTGTAGGATTCCAGTCTGAGGCATCTCATCGCGTCTGGATATATTTCTGGTGCATTGGCATCGGTCGCAGTTTAGGATGGCTATGTGCACATCTTTCCACAAATTTGGCCAGTAGAATCCAGACTGCAAAATTTTGGCACATGTCTTTGATGTGTTTGCATGACCTCCGCAAGGGGCATCATGACAATGAGAAATAATGCTTTCTATTTTGTTTTCCGGGACGCATCTTCGGAAAATACCGTCTGCACTCCTCTTGAATATTAAAGGTTCATCCCAAAAGTAATGTTTCAAATCGTGAAAGAATTTCTTCTTCTGTTGATAAGTCATATCAGGGGGTAGGATTTTGGCAGCTAAGTAATTTGCTATGTCCGCATACCATTATGGTTTGGATAGAGACCACGGCTTCTTGTATAACATTATTTATTTGGTCTTGGCTTTTTCGTGAATCGCTGTTAGCAGCTTGTGTGTCAAGTCCTAAGAGCAGTTGATTTGGATTTGATTCAGACGGTTCTTTTCTGGCTTCTCCTAAGTCCATCTGAGCCATCAGACGTTCATATGGGAAGTCATCGTTAATAGGTACTTCTTCTGGTGTCATCTGTTCCATTCGAGATAAATGGTTGGCTACCACGTTTTCGATACCTTTTTTGTCTTTAATTTCTAGATCGAACTCTTGTAGAAGCAGAATCCATCTCAAAAGTCTCGGCTTTGAGTCTTGCTTGGTTAAGAGATATCTAATAGCTGCGTGGTATGTATAGATGATTATTTTTGCGCCTACGAGGTAGGAGCAAAATTTGTCTAGTGCGAAGACTACGGCTAAAAGTTCCTTTTCTGTTGTTGCATAACTCATCTGTGCAGGGTCCAAGGTTCTACTAGCATAATATATCGCATGAAGCTTCTTATCTCGTCGTTGTCCCAGGACTGCACCTACGGCGTAATCACTTGCATCACACATGATTTCAAATGGAAGTCTCCAATCGGGTGGTTGCATGATTGGTGCGGATACAAGAGCTGTTTTTAGTTGGTTAAATGCTTTTAGGCATTTGTCATCAAAATCAAATTCAACGTCTTTCATAAGGAGGGTGGTTAGAGGTTTTGATATTTGCGAGAAATCTTTGATGAATCGTCGGTAGAAACCGGCGTGTCCTAAGAAACTACGTATTTCTCTCACTGTTTTAGGGGGTTGCAAGTTTTCTATAACTTAGATCTTAGCTTTATCGACTTCGATCCCCTTTTCGGACACAACGTGTCCTTGTACGATTCCTTGTTTGACCATAAAGTGGCACTTTTTCCAATTCAGAACGAGGTTAACTTTTACGCATCTCTCTAAAATGTTCTCCAAATTCACCAGACAATCTTCAAAACTCTCTCCACATACAGAGGAGTTGTCCATAAAGACCTCCATAATGTTGTCTATGAAATCAGCAAAGATTTCCATCATGCATCTCTGAAACGTGGCGGGAGCATTACATAATCCAAACGGAATTCTTCGGTAGGCGAAAGTTCCATAAGGACATGTGAATGTTGTTTCTTCTTGGTCATCGGGGTGAATAGGGATTTGAAAGAATCTAGAGTAACCGTCTAGATAACAGTAACGTGAGTGTTTAGCTAGTCGTTCAAGCATTTGATCAATGAATGGTAGAGGGAAATGGTCCTTTCGAGTGGCCTTGTTTAGCTTCCTATAGTCAATACATATTCTAGCTCCACTTATAGTTCGTTCCGCTACAGCTTCGCCTGCTTTGTTTGTTGTTACCGTTATACCACCTTTCTTTGGTACACAGTGGACTGGGCTTACCCATTGACTATCGGAGATGGGGTATATGATTCCAGCGTTCAAAAGTTTTTTTACTTCATCTTTAAATACGGTGCTCCATATTGGGTTAATTCTTTGTTGATGTTCTCTAGAAGATTTGCAGTCATTCTCCAGCATAATACGATGCATGCATATGGAAGGGCTTATTCCTTTGAGATCTGTAATGTTGTATCCTAGGGCGGAGGGATATTTTCTTAAGACTTGTAATAATTTGTCTGTTTCTTGTTGTCCTAAGTCCGCATTGACAATTACATGTCGCTTTAACTCGGTGTCAAGGAATTCATATCTGAGGGTCTTAGGTAATGGCTTAAGATCCAATGCCGGTTTTCTTGGACAAGGCATGTGATCGGGTGTCAGATCTAAGCATTCACTCAGATTATCGTCTCGGTATTCAGGACACCATTTGTTATCTTCGAATATAAGAGGTGTGGGAATCTTCATGGTTTTGGAACAAGGTATTGGTTCCCATTCAATTTCTCTTACGCATTCGTCCATGATGTCCACCAGATAACTTGTGTCATCTATGGCGGGCACTTGTAAGAATTGTGTTAGAATAAATTTGACTTTCTTTTCACCTACTTCAAAGGTTAGTTTGCCATTTTTTACATCTATGATAGCTCCAGATGTGGCTAAGAATGGTCTTCCTAAGATGATAGGTGTGCTTTCGTCTTCTCTTATATCCATGATTATGAAATCTGTAGGGATGTAGAATTGACCTATTCGTACTGGAACATTTTCTAAGATTCCTACTGGGTATTTGACGGAGCGATCCACTAATTGAACTGACATCTTTGTCGGTCTTAGTTCACCCATTTCCAGTTTGTTGCATATGGATAAAGGCATAACGCTAATACTAGCGCCTAGATCACATAGGGCTTTGTCTATGACAAACTTACCTATATGGCATGGTATAAAGAAACTTCCGGGGTCTTTCAGCTTAGGAGGCATCTTGTTCTGGATAATCGCGCTACATTCTGCTGTAAGCGTTACCGTTTCGTTATCTTCTAGCTTTTTCTTGTTAGATAAGATTTCCTTGAGGAATTTGGCATAAGAGGGCATTTGAGTTATAGCTTCTGTGAAAGGAATTGTTATATTGAGTTGTTTCAGAAGTTCTACGAATTTTTTAAATTGCCCTACATTCTTGGGTTTGGTTAATCTACCAGGAAAAGGGATTTGGGGTTTATAAGACGGTGGAGGCACATAAGGTTTTTCTTTTTCTTTGGCCTCTCCTCCTTTATCTTCTTCGTCTACCTCTGGTTTCTCTGGTTGATTCTACTTCTCAGTTGACGTTCCAGCCTTTTGATACATACTTTGATTTGATAATCTTGGGTCTGGCGGTCCATCTAACTCGGTTCCACTCCTTAATATGATGGCATGAGCATGCCCCTTTGGGTTAGGTTGTGGTTGACCGACAAACGTATCAGCCGGTGCAGCTGTAGGTGCTTGTTGTTGAGCCACTTGAGATATTTGGGTTTCTAACATTTTATTGTGGGTGGCCAAAGCATCTATTTTGTTTGCTAGTTGTTTTATCTGCTCATTAGTGTGTATGTTTTGATTTTGGACGTCTTTATTTGTTTGCGCTTGAGTAGCTATGAAGTTCTCCATCATCAGTTCTAAGTTTGATTTTTTAGGTGCACTAGGAGCATTTGCAGGAGCTTTCTGATATCCAGGTGGTACGGCAGGTGCTTGGTTCGGAGCATACAGCGCATTGGGGTTTTTATATGAGAAATTTGGGTGATTTTTCCATCCAGGGTTGTACTTGTTTGAGTAAGGGTTTCCTTGAGCATAATTCACTTGGTCAGCTGGAGTTCCCGCCAAGATCTTACATTCCGTGACTAGATGTCCATGTACTCCGCATATTTCGCAATTGGGAGTTATAGCAGCCACGGTGGCTGGAGGTATTGGGGTCAAATTATCAATCTTTAGGGTGAGGGCATCTACCTTAGCATGGACACTGTCTAGGTCGCTTATCTCATAGATTCCTCCTTTTGTCGGTGCTTTCTCTGTAGTACCTTTGCCTGCGTGTCCTCTTTCACTTCCCCACTAATAGTGGTTTTGGGCCATACTTTCAATTAGAGCATAGGCAGCGGTGTAAGATTTGTCCATAAGTGCACCACCTGCGGCAACGTCTATTATTAATATTGTATTGTAGAGGAGACCATTATAGAAGGTGTGGATAATCAACCATTCTTCCAGGCCATGATGTGGGCATAGTATCATCAGATCTTTGTATCTTTCCCAAGCATCGAAAAGGGATTCGTTCTCCTTTTGTCTAAAATCGCTTATCTGAGATCTTAGCATAGCTGTTTTGCTTGGTGGAAAATATCTCGCAAGAAAAACTTTCTTCAGCTCGTCCCATGTAGTGACTGAGTTTGCGGGTAGAGATTGGAGCCAAGCTCTTGCTCTGTCTCTTAGAGAGAAAGGGAAGAGACGAAGTCTTATTGCTTCTTGACTGACCCCATTGTTCTTGATTGTATCTATGTACTGTAGGAATATTGATAGATGAAGATTAGGGTCTTCCATCGACCCACCATAAAACTTGTTTTGTTGCACAACAGATAACAAAGAGGGTTTCAGTTCAAAGTTGTTAGCCTCGATCGGAGGGGCAACAATGCTATTATGTGGTTCATCTTGTGAGGGTATGGCATATGATTTGAGTGGGCGCGGAGCAGGATTTGCAACCATTTCTTCGGTTGGTGGAGAAATAGGAGGTTCGAGTGATTGACGAGGTTGAGTGTTATGCAAGAGATGGTACTCTTGAATGCGGCGTCTTAGTCTGAGATAACGCTCGATATTGTTGATTTGTATGTATAACTGCTCGTCTTGCGAACGAGTGTTTGGCATACAAAATTAGAGAAGATAAGAAAATAAATAGAGATAGAAAAGGAAGAGAGAAGTTTTTGCTCTAGTCTCTACTGCGTAACAAAAGAGTAGCGATATCGACTTAAATCAGTCCTCGGCAACGGCGCCAAAAACTTGATCGTGGGATTTGTACTTATGTATCAAATGATTTAGACTGCAAGTGCACAGTCTTGTCGAGTAGTTTTAAAAGATATCGAACCACAGACAGATGAATCGATCTACCGTTTTCTATTGTTACTATGTAAATCTAAAGCTAATGAATATTAGATTTGGGTTGTAGGGAAACTAATCTCTAAATTAAGTTGTATTTTAATAATCGATGAGCTTAATTACCAGTATGCAACAGTCTTACCTCGGGAACTAGCGACCTGTCGGGCGTCTTTATATTTTCAAAACAATTTCCAGTAAAACCTATCTAGTTTAAAAACCCTCGTCTCACACTGTCGTTTTGTTGATCTAGGCTATGCAGTTAAGTCCTAACGTACGCTTTCGCCATCACGCAGGAGTTAAAAACACTTTTTGGAAACTAAACAAAATCTTAATTAACTTTAAAGTGCTTCCGCTGTATTTTAAGCCAATGCCTAATTACTACTGTCCAGTTAAAAGATCTCAAACTTCCGCTTTGTTGACCCTAACCTCTATCTTTTTTTTTACTTCCGTAACAAAACAATTTAATGATTTGAAAAATAGTAACTTAGGCCAGAAAAGAAAGTTTCGTAGTAAAAATAGTCCGACTAAGTTACTCGTTCCCTCGGTTGATTGACTTTACATACCGGTATAAGATTTCTAGCCTGACATAATATTAAACCAAATCGCAGAATAATATAAAGGACAAACACAAATAAACATAATTATATTAATTAATAAGCAATAAGAATTTGTAAACATAAACCTGGTAATAACTCTGAAGACAGAAGCACTCTTGCATAAATTATAGGCTTTGCTTCGATCGGAGAATATATTTAACTGTACAGAAGAAAATAATGCTGAAAGAATAATGCTGGAAAGAAATAACTGGGAAAAGAAAATAATGCTGAAAAGAAATAATGCTGAAAATAATATTCTGCTGAAAATAATATCTGCTTAATGAAATCTCTAAAGTTTCTCGCCCCAAAAAGAAGAAACCTTTCTACTGTGGTCTCAGGCTCTATTTATAGTGCTTGCTTGATTCGTTGCTCTCGAAAATATAGGAACGGTTTACTTTTCTTCCTTGAGAAATAATAGGCCATTTAATTGTCACGTTCGTTGCTCTTTTGACTGAGTGGGTGAGAGAATGTAGGAACTCGTTGGATTAACCTTTGAACGTGTTTCTGTCCATTGGATGTGGAGAAAGTGGGGTGATAGGCTGTGACGTTCGTCACACGCAAGTGACTATCGTCACTTGGTCTTCATGGAGCGTGACATTCGTCACGTCCCCTTGACGGTCGTCCGGGCTTGATTGCTTGTGGGCCACGTGCTCACACTTGTAATGGGCTTTTGGACTGGTTTCTTCTCCTTAGGCTCTTTTACTACTTTTTGCACCATTTTTTCTTCATTTCTTCAAAAGTGTTCGGCTCAGTGCATATCTGCAAAAATAGAAAAATACCTGCATAATACTTATGAAATAATTTAATTCAAACTAAAGTATGAGAAATATTTGGTGTATATCAAGCCAGAAATATCACATATTTGTGTGTCATCAAACTCCCCCATACTTAAACTTTGCTTGTCCTCAAGCAAATTCTAAGTATGATGTTTTTCTAAACATGGTTATGACTCGGATCGACTAATACATAGTTGCGTTGTGTTTTTGTCAGAAAATCGGTGGTTTGATTTGTGCTCCATAACTATGTTGGCGACGCTAGACAATCCCATTTTACGTAAACTAGTTACAGGTCCTATCATAGCCTACCTCGAGTATTTGTCTTGTTTTGCCTTTTTCATTCTAGCGCAATTACATTAAGCCCTTTATCTTCACAAGCACATAGCAAAACAGTCGGTTAGTGGTTATGATCCTTTTAAACTTTTAGAGGTTTCTGGCACATGAATGTGGCAACCTTTAATTCAAGTGTTGGATGCGGGGGATTAGACTGTAATCTGCCCTACCGAGTTCAGTACCAGATGCTCCTGAACCATCCATCGAATGAATTTTCATGTTACTTTGTAAGGTTTACATCCTTTGGATTAGGCGATCGGGTGAGGATCGTTCAATTTAATCAGTGTATTTCCTTGCAACATTTTACTGAAATATTCTATCATCCACTTATATTCATCGACTTCCTGCGTAGTTTGTGTTTAAGACAGTGTTGTCTGCTAATATAAACTACTCAAGGTTACTATAAAGACTAAACTTAAGGTGTTGGGAACAACGGGTACTTTAACTGATCTATCATACTCTGGGGTTGTAGAGTGTCTAAACGGTAGAAATTTCGCTTAATCTCGCCCCAATTCCTGATGATTAAAGATTTTGCAGTCTATTTACTTGTTGAGTGAGAAAAAAAATTTTATGGGCTCAAAAAAGAAAGGGGAGTCTAAAAGAACAACACAAATTGCTGCAATAGATGACTTGAAAAAATTTTTTTTTATTGAATTTAAGATGACAGAAGGGAAATTACAAAGAAAATAAAAATTACTAGAAAAAGGGAAATACTTCCTCCCCCATACTTGAACCATACATTGTCCTCAATGTATTGATAGAAGCGGGAAAGGGGAAAGATAACAACATAATCATTCTTCCTCCTCTTGTTTTTGGTATCGGCCACATGTCCTTGCTCTTCGACGTGCTTGCCCGCCATGTCTGGAAGATTCGCCGCCATCTCTTTGGGATATTATATTATGCAAGTCGTCAACACGGAGTGTTAAGGCTCGCATATCTGCCGTTATTCCTGTGGTGAATTCCAGCATACTTTGATCGTGCCTGAGAGCGTAGTCATTTTGGTCTCTCTGCATTTGTTGCATGAGAGCCATCATCTCGATTTGTCGTGTCTCGAGGCTTTGGTGGCGTTTAGTGGACAACTGGTTTTGTTGCATTATTGCAGCATATATGGCGTCGATGGTGGCGGGATTGTTGGCTTGCTGTGGTTGGGGCTCTTGCTGATCTAATTCTTCTTCGATTTCGTCAGCGGCAGCGTTGTTAGCCTGACCTTGATTTCCTTGCACATTTTCTCCGGGTTCAGGGGCGTTCAGGTTGTAAAGCCAGTTATCCGGATTACCCAAGTAAGTACGATTATGATTTGGCATGATCACACTACAAACTCTTGCATTCTTAACCATGAGATAGTATCCTCCAGCTTCTCGTACTTTAATCAGGCGGCCAGCTCTACAGTTACCAATGTCCATAAAAACTGCTGGCAGCGGAGGTAGGAGTTGGATCCTTTCTCCCCAGTTCAAGTGAACTGCGATGGCGGTGACGATGCCTCCGATGCAAAAAGGTGTGGTCCCTTCTCTTGCAACGAGGTTTTGAATATAGGCCGTCATTAAAGTGACGGGATTAAGACAAATGTTTTGCGAAAAGGTACAGTGGAGAGCATATAATTCTTTAGTGTTTACCTTGTTGTTGTTTGCCCTTCCGAATATTGTGTTTTCCATAACACGGTGTAAGAAGCGGATGTTCGGGTTGTGGATGTGAGAGGCGTACCGTGCTTCGGGTGTGACATTTGGTTCGCCGGTTATTCTCTCCCATAATGCGTATGCACTTCCATTCCAATCCAATTCTGGGGGTATGCAGTATTGCACATTATTCCCTCGGGGAAAATGAAATATGTCGCTCAAAATTTCATGGTTGAGTTGGTACTCTCTGTTGAACATCCCAAAATGAGCGGCTCCCGTCAGGTGTGCGTCTGCATCTTCTCGAGTGTGATATGCGTAGGAACTCAAGAATTCCAACGTGAGAGCTTCGTAAGTTGGTGCGTTCATCGTGCTAATAAAGCTTAGGCCAACTTTATTCAGCAAGCCTTCCATATGAGGTTGCAAGCCTAATTCTTGCAAGCAAGTGTTGTCGACGAACCGTGTGGATGTTAGCCCTCGGTGATGGAATTTTATGTACCTCTCTTTTTGAAGCTCACCGGCTTCTCCTTGTCGGAGCACAAGATGTCGCATGTCGGGTTCGGGTTGGTTGGCCATGAGTGTTGAACTTGATAGAAAAAAAATGTATATGTGGTAGAGAGATGGAAAGGGAGTGGTATTGATTAAACTAAGGATGGAGGGAGAGGGTTTATATAGATGGTTTTGTGGAGTAATAAATTTAATGGTGTTTATGGGGGAATTTTGAAATTTGGGAGGTTATGGGTAAGTGGAGTAAATGGGGTGGTGGAATTTTAAAACAATTTTTTCGTGAATCAATGCTGTTCAATGGTCACGGTTTTGAAAAGCGTGGGGGACATTGCCTGCCGACCGTCACACGCTGCCTGACACTCGTCAGAGTCAAAGACACTCCCTGACGTTCGTCACATGCATACTGACGTTCGTCAGGATCAGGTCATGTTGGTCTCTTTGACTGCTTTGAATGCGTGCTCCACTAAAGTAATTGATTAATTTCAATTTTGAGAAGTCTATTGCAAGGGATTAGTAGCATATTATATAGTTGGAAAAATGATATGGTAAATGAGAAACAAATAAAGATGGTAACAACAAAATAAAACATGATAATAATAATAGAAATTAAGAACAAATGAAAATAATAACGGAAATTGCAAAAAACTGAATGCATACTTTGTAAATAAAAAATAAATAAAATGGATATGAATAACATTTTAGGACCGAAAAGTAATATATTGTATGAAAATAATTAAAACCATAATGAGTTTGAGAATAATAATCATTAAAAACAATGAAAAACCCCCCATACTAAGAACAAACAGTGTCCTCACTGGGGCGGTACAGAAAAACTATCAAGCATGAGGGCCTCCGGGAGGTGGTGCAGAAGCGTGCAGATGTTGATAAATATGGTCAAACTGCTCCGTGACGACGTCCATAAAATGAAAGAAGTCACGCCGAAGTGTGCTGCCATTTTCTTTAACAGTGTCGAGCTCTCCTCGAAGTGTGGTAACATATGTCTGCAGAGTCTTGATCGTATGTGCATGATCAGGCATGGGTATGTCATCAGCGGTAGAAACAAGGGGTAGTGTAGGATAATCCAAAGGTGTATAATCGTGGTAACCTGTGGGTGTAGGTGGGTCACTCTCCTCCCTCTCGGGGTCGTGTTCGTCTATCTTCTCTAGGGGATATAGCCAATTTGTCTTGGTATAGACACTGGTATGCTCGGGGCTAGGCAATTTGAAGCAATAGACAGGGTTATGTTGGACAAGCAACTGAAAGTGAGGTGGGCTGAGGTTACCAATCAAAGAAATGTTAAATGAAAAAGGGATGTGCATGGTATAATATCTGGCGTACAGTGTAAGGCGCGACAAAGATGACCATAGGGATAGGGCTTCAGCTATCATAGTGACTAGCCCGCCGACACAGATGGGGCCATGGGTACACTGAGCTATAGCTGACATATTGGCGATCATGAATGATGCGCCAATGACTGGTCTGGTCTGAAAAGCACAGTAAATGATGAACAACTCATCCCTAGAAACCGAGAGTTGATTAATAGGTTTTCCAAAAAATGTGAAAGCTAAAATGTGATGGAAATACCTAATAGCAGGGTTATGAATCTCGGTGGCATCAAGGTGGTCTGGGTCCTCGGGATATTGGCCCGCTATGTCTCTCCAAAAGTGATTAAGCTCAAAGTTGAGGTACTCATCCTCCTGGATTTCCATGTGGGCGTCTAAAGAGCTAGGGAATCCTAACAGCTGAGCTAGACTGCAAACTGTAAACTGGTGGGTGAAACCGAACAATCTAAAGGACATCTGACCTCTACTACGCCCTAAGCCTTGTGTGGGTTTATAGATGAGGGAGCTCAATAACTCCAAGGTGAGGCGTTGGTGTGTAGGGTGTTTATGGGCTAGGAACCCCTCCCATCCTATCTGGTTAAACATGAAATATACACTTTCCCTGATTCCTAAGGCTATCAAGGTGGGATCATGCACATACATGGTCATACTCATTTGGAGCTGAGCCAGAATCTCATATCGTCTCTGCTGAGTCTCCGAAGCAAAAATGATAGTATCCATGAATTTTAGCTTGTAGGTTACTCTGAATCGGTACTAAAATTTGGAAAAGAAAAATGCAAATAAGTAAGATATGTTGTGGGAGAAAGAAAGAAAAGGAAAAAATTGGAAAGTAAAAATCAGAATGCAGAAATGAAAAAAATAAAAATAAAAGATAAAGATATTTGGGAGATAATAAATAAAATAAAAAATTGTGGGTTGCCTCCCACACAATGCTTGTTTAATGTTGTTAGCTTGACATTTGTTGTTAGACGTGAATTAGTTTTCAAATTGGTGCGGTAGCTCTAATAGCGTTAAGCTCGCGGTGTAATCCTTATTTTCGACGTTGTAATAATGCTTTAGGCGTTGGCCGTTTAATAAGAATGAATTCATGGATTTTCCTTTGATTTCTATGGCACCACTGGGGAAAACTTTGGTTACTTCGAATGGTCCAGACCATCATGAACGGAGTTTTCCAGGGAACATTTTCAGACGAGAGTTGAATAGGAGTACTACATCTCCTTCATTGAATTCTTTCCTTGAGATATGTTTGTCATGCCATTTTTTCGTCCTTTCTTTGTAGATCCTTGCATTTTCATATGCATGTAATCTTAGTTCTTCTAATTCATTTATGTCGAGGATCCTCTTCTCTCCTGCCGCAGTGTAGCTTAGGTTTAAAGTTTTAATTGCCCAGTAGGCTTTGTGTTCAATTTCCACTGGCAGGTGGCATGGTTTTCCATATATGAGTTTAAAGGGTGTTGTACCTATCGGTGTCTTGAATGCCGTCCTGTAGGCCCATAATGTGTCAGGTAACTTAGCTGACCAATCCTTTCTTGAAGTGGCAACCGTTTTTTCCAGTATTTGTTTTATTTATCGATTTGAGACTTCTACCTGTCCGCTTGTTTGGGGGTGGTATGGTGTTGCGACGCGGTGCCTCACCCCATATTTGGTTAGGAGTTTCTCAAAGATTCGTGATATGAAGTGGGAGCCACCGTCGCTTATAATTTGTTTGGGTACACCAAACCTTGGGAATATAATGGTTTTGAAGAGTTTAATCACGACTCTAGTATCGTTTGTTGGAGAAGCTATTGCTTCAATCCATTTTGAAACGTAATCTATAGCCACAAGTATATATTTGTTTCCGAATGAGGATGGAAATGGTCCCATGAAGTCGATTCCCCATACATCAAATACTTCCACTTATAGGATGCCAGTCTGAGGCATCTCATCGGGTCTGGATATATTTCCGGTGCGTTGGCATCGGTCGCAGTTTAGGATGGCTATGTGCACATCTTTCCACAAATTTGGCCAGTAGAATCCAGACTGCAAAATTTTGGCACATGTCTTTGATGTGTTTGCATGACCTCCACAAGGGGCATCATGACAATGAGAAATAATGCTTTCTATTTTTTTTTCGGGACGCATCTTCGGAAAATACCGTCTGCACTCCTCTTGAATAGTAAAGGTTCATCCCAAAAGTAATGTTTTAAATCGTGAAAGAATTTCTTCTTCTGTTGATAAGTCATATCAGGGGGTAGGATTTTGGCAGCTAAGTAATTTGCTATGTCTGCATACCATGGTATGGTTTGGATAGAGACCACGACTTCTTGTATAACATTATTTATTTGGTCTTGGCTTTTTCGTGAATCGCTGTTAGCAGCTTGTGTGTCAAGTCCTAAGAGCAGTTGATTTGGATTTGATTCAGGCGGTTCTTTTCTGGCTTCTCCTAAGTCCATCTGAGCCATCAGACGTTCATACGGGAAGTCATCGTTAATAGGTACTTCTTCTGGTGTCAGCTGTTCCATTCGAGATAAATGGTCGGCTACCACGTTTTCGATACCTTTTTTGTCTTTAATTTCTAGATCGAACTCTTGTAGAAGCAGAATCCATCTCAAAAGTCTCGGCTTTGAGTCTTCCTTGGTTAAGAGATATCTAATAGCTGCGTGGTATGTATAGATGATTATTTTTGTGCCTACGAGGTAGGAGCAAAATTTGTCTAGTGCGAAGACTACGGCTAAAAGTTCCTTTTCCGTTGTTGCATAATTCATCTGTGCAGGGTCCAAGGTTCTACTAGCATAATATATCGCATGAAGCTTCTTATCTCGTCGTTGTCCCAGGACTGCACCTACGGCGTAATCACTTGCATCACACATGATTTCAAATGGAAGTCTCCAATCGGGTGGTTGCATGATTGGTGCGGATACAAGAGCTGTTTTTAGTTGGTTAAATGCTTTTAGGCATTTGTCATCAAAATCAAATTCAACGTCTTTCATAAGGAGGGTGGTTAGAGGTTTTGATATTTGCGAGAAATCTTTGATGAATCGTCGGTAGAAACCGGCGTGTCCTAAGAAACTACGTATTTCTCTCACTGTTTTAGGGGGTTGCAAGTTTTCTATAACTTAGATCTTAGCTTTATCGACTTCGATCCCCTTTTCGGACACAACGTGTCCTAGTACGATTCCTTGTTTGACCATAAAGTGGCACTTTTCCCAATTCAGAACGAGGTTAACTTTTACGCATCTCTCTAAAATGTTCTCCAAATTCACCAGAAAATCTTCAAAACTCTCTCCACATACAGAGAAGTCGTCCATAAAGACCTCCATAATGTTGTCTATGAAATCAGCAAAGATTGCCATCATGCATCTCTGAAACGTGGCGGGAGCATTACATAATCCAAACGGTATTCTTCGGTAGGCGAAAGTTCCATAAGGACATGTGAATGTTGTTTTCTCTTGGTCATCGGGGTGAATAGGGATTTGAAAGAATCCAGAGTAACCGTCTAGATAACAGTAACGTGATTGTTTAGCTAGTCGTTCAAGCATTTGATCAATGAATGGTAGAGGGAAATGGTCCTTTCGAGTGGCCTTGTTTAGCTTCCTATAGTCAATACACATTCTAGCTCCACTTATAGTTCGTTCCGCTACAGCTTCGCCTGCTTTGTTTGTTGTTACCGTTATACCACCTTTCTTTGGTACACAGTGGACTGGGCTTACCCATTGACTATCGGAGATGGGGTATATGATTCCAGCGTTCAAAAGTTTTTTTACTTCATCTTTAACTACGGTGCTCCATATTGGGTTAATTCTTCGTTGATGTTCTCTAGAAGATTTGCAGTCGTTCTCCAGCATAATACGATGCATGCATATGGAAGGGCTTATTCCTTTGAGATCTGTAATGTTGTATCCTAGGGCGGAGGGATATTTTCTTAAGACTTGTAATAATTTGTCTGTTTCTTGTTGTCCTAAGTCCGCGTTGACAATTACATGTCGCTTTAACTCGGTGTCAAGGAATTCATATCTGACAGTCTTAGGTAATGGCTTAAGATCCAATGCCGGTTTTCTTGGACAAGGCATGTGATCGGGTGTCAGATCTAAGCATTCACTCAGATTATCGTCTCGGTATTCAGGACACCATTTGTTATCTTCGAATATAAGAGGTGTGGGAATCTTCATGGTTTCGGAACAAGGTATTGGTTCCCATTCAATTTCTCTTACGCATTCGTCCATGATGTCCACCAGATAACTTGTGTCATCTATGGCGGGCACTTGTAAGAATTGTGTTAGAATAAATTCGACTTTCTTTTCACCTACTTCAAAGGTTAGTTTGCCCTTTTTTACATCTATGATAGCTCCAGATGTGGCTAAGAATGGTCTTCCTAAGATGATAGGTGTGCTTTCGTCTTCTCTTATATCCATGATTATGAAATCCGTAGGGATGTAGAATTGACCTATTCGTACGGGAACATTTTCTAAGATTCCTACTGGGTATTTGACGGAGCGATCCACTAATTGAACTGACATCTTTGTCGGTCTTAGTTCACCCATTTCCAGTTTGTTGCATATGGATAAAGGCATAACGCTAATACTAGCGCCTAGATCACATAGGGCTTTGTCTATGACAAACTTACCTATATGGCATGGTATAGAGAAACTTCCGGGGTCTTTCAGCTTAGGAGGCATCTTGTTCTGGATAATCGCACTACATTCTGCTGTAAGCGTTACCGTTTCGTTATCTTCTAGCTTTTTCTTGTTAGATAAGATTTCCTTGAGGAATTTGGCATAAGAGGGCATTTGAGTTATAACTTATGTGAAAGGAATTGTTATATTGAGTTGTTTCAGAAGTTCTACGAATTTTTTAAATTGCCCTACATTCTTGGGTTTGGTTAATCTACCAGGAAAAGGGATTTGGGGTTTATAAGACGGTGGAGGCACATAAGGTTTTTCTTTTTCTTTGGCCTCTCCTCCTTTATCTTCTTCGTCTACCTCTGGTTTCTCTGGTTGATTCTACTTCTCAGTTGACGTTCCAGCCTTTTGATACATACTTTGATTTGATAATCTTGGGTCTGGCGGTCCATCTAACTCGGTTCCACTCCTTAATATGATGGCATGAGCATGCCCCTTTGGGTTAGGTTGTGGTTGACCGACAAACGTATCAGCCGGTGCGGCTGTAGGTGCTTGTTGTTGAGCCACTTGAGATATTTGGGTTTCTAACATTTTATTGTGGGTGGCCAAAGCATCTATTTTGTTTGCTAGTTGTTTTATCTGCTCATTAGTGTGTATGTTTTGATTTTGGACATCTTTATTTGTTTACGCTTGAGTAGCTATGAAGTTCTCCATCGTCAGTTCTAAGTTTTATTTTTTAGGTGCACTAGGAGCATTTGCAGGAGCTTTCTGATATCCAGGTGGTACGGCAGGTGCTTGGTTCGGAGCATACAGCGCATTGGGGTTTTTATATGAGAAATTTGGGTGATTTTTTCATCCAGGGTTGTACGTGTTTGAGTAAGGGTTTCCTTGGGCATAATTCACTTGGTCAGCTGGAGTTCCTGCCAAGATCTTACATTCCGTGACTAGATGTCCAGGTACTCCGCATATTTCGCAATTGGGAGTTATAGCAGCCACGGTGGCTGGAGGTATTGCGTTCAAATTATCAATCTTTAGGGTGAGGGCATCTACCTTAGCATGGACACTGTCTAGGTCGCTTATCTCATACATTCCTCCTTTTGTCGGTGCTTTCTCTGTAGTACCTTTGTCTGCGTGTCCTCTTTCACTTCCCCACTGATAGTGGTTTTGGGCCATACTTTCAATTAGAGCATAGGCAACGGTGTAAGATTTGTCCATAAGTGCACCACCTGCGGCAGCGTCTATTATTAATATTGTATTGTAGAGGAGACCATTATAGAAGGTGTGGATAATCAACCATTCTTCCAGGCCATGATGTGGGCATAGTCTCATCAGATCTTTGTATCTTTCCCAAGCATCGAAAAGGGATTCGTTCTCCTTTTGTCTAAAATCGCTTATCTGAGATCTTAGCATAGCTGTTTTGCTTGGTGGAAAATATCTCGCAAGAAAAACTTTCTTCAGCTCATCCCATGTAGTGACTGAGTTTGCGGGTAGAGATTGGAGCCAAGCTCTTGCTCTGTCTCTTAGAGAGAAAGGGAAGAGACGAAGTCTTATTGCTTCTTGACTGACCCCATTGTTCTTGATTGTATCTATGTACTGTAGGAATATTGATAGATGAAGATTAGGGTCTTCCATCGACCCACCATAGAACTTGTTTTGTTGCACAACAGATAACAAAGAGGGTTTTAGTTCAAAGTTGTTAGCCTCGATCGGAGGGGCAACAATGTTATTATGTGGTTCATCTTGTGAGGGTATGGCATATGATTTGAGTGGGCGCGGAGCAGGATTTGCAACCATTTCTTCGGTTGGTGGAGAAATAGGAGGTTCGAGTGATTGACGAGGTTGAGTGTTATGCAAGAGATGGTACTCTTGAATGCGGCGTCTTAGTCTGAGATAACGCTCGATATTGTTGATTTGTATGTATAACGGCTCGTCTTGCGAACGAGTGTTTGGCATACAAAATTAGAGAAGATGAGAAAATAAATAGAGATAGAAAAGGAAGAGAGAAGTTTTTGCTCTAGTCTCTACTGCGTAACAAAAGAGTAGCGATATCGACTTAAATCAGTCCTCGGCAACGGCGCCAAAAACTTGATCGTGGGATTTGTACTTATGTATCAAATGATTTGGACTGCAAGTGCACAGTCTTGTCGAGTAGTTTTAAAAGATATCGAACCACAGACAGATGAATCGATCTACCGTTTTCTATTGTTACTATGTAAATCTAAAGCTAATGAATATTTGATTTGGGTTGTAGGGAAACTAATCGCTAAATTAAGTTGTATTTTAATAATCGATGAGCTTAATTACCAGTATGCAACAGTCTTAGCTCGGGAACTAGCGACCTGTCGGGCGTCTTTATATTTTCAAAACAATTTTCAGTAAAACCTATCTAGTTTAAAAACCCTCGTCTCACACTGTCGTTTTATTGATCTAGGCTATGCAGTTAAGTCCTAACGTACGCTTTCGCCATCACGCAGGAGTTAAAAACACTTTTTGGAAACTAAACAAAATCTTAATTAACTTTAAAGTTCTTCCGCTGTATTTTAAGCCAATGCCTAATTACTACTGTCCAGTTAAAAGATCTCAAACTTCCGCTTTGTTGACCCTAACCTCTATCTTTTTTTTTACTTCCGTAACAAAACAATTTAATGATTTGAAAAATAGTAACTTAGGCCAGAAAAGAAAGTTTCGTAGTAAAAATAGTCTGACTAAGTTACTCGTTCCCTCGGTTGATTGACTTTACATACCGGTATAAGATTTCTAGCCTGACATAATATTAAACCAAATCGCAGAATAATATAAAGGACAAACACAAATAAACATAATTATATTAATTAATAAGCAATAAGAATTTGTAAACATAAACCTGGTAATAACTCTGAAGACAGAAGCACTCTTGCATAAATTGTAGGCTTTGCTTCGATCGGAGAATATATTTAACCGTACAGAAGAAAATAATGCTGAAAGAATAATGCTGGAAAGAAATAACTGGGAAAAGAAAATAATGCTGAAAAGAAATAATGCTGAAAATAATATTCTGCTGAAAATAATATCTGCTTAATGAAATCTCTAAACTTTCTCGCCCCAAAAAGAAGAAACCTTTCTACTGTGGTCTCAGGCTCTATTTATAGTGCTTGCTTGATTCGTTGCTCTCGAAAATATAGGAACGGTTCACTTTTCTTCCTTGAGAAATAATAGGCCATTTAATTGTCATGTTCGTTGCTCTTTTGACTGAGTGGGTGAGAGAATGTAGGAACTCGTTGGATTAACCTTTGAACGTGTTTCTGTCCATTGGATGAGGAGAAAGTGGGGTGATAGTCTGTGACGTTCGTCACACGCAAGTGACTATCGTCACTTGGTCTTCATGGAGCGTGACATTCGTCACGTCCCCTTGACGGTCGTCCGGGCTTGATTGCTTGTGGGCCACATGCTCACACTTGTAATGGGCTTTTGGGCTGGTTTCTTCTCCTTAGGCTCTTTTACTACTTTTGCACCATTTTTTCTTCATTTCTTCAAAAGTGTTTGGCTCAGTGCATATCTGCAAAAATAGAAAAATACCTGCATAATACTTATGAAATAATTTAATTCAAACTAAAGTATGAGAAATATTTGGTGTATATCAAGCCAGAAATATCACATATTTGTGTGTCATCAGAAATTAGGCAGGTAAACCCCTAATTCCTCCTTTAGTAGTCATAGTTGCCTCAATCTTAAAATTTTTCAAATGGGTCATAACAACAATCTCATGAGATTTAGGCTCTCCCTCTAATCCGATGAAAGGAACACGATCAGTAATAATTAAGCCAAATAGGTAAGAATACTCCTCCAATGTGGGCATAAACTGATAATCAGGAAAAGTAAAACACCGACTCAACGGATCATAGAACTGGACCAATGGAGAAATAAAACCCTCCTTCATATTTAGCTTCATAAGAGGCACGACAACTCCATACTTCTTCTAGAAATGTGTAGAGCTCTCAATCTCAGGAGTCAAACTCATCAGCTCCTCTATCTTAGGATCTTTGAAACTGTACTTCCGAGTCTTTCTTCTTCCAAAATCTATGGTCAAAAGTACCTTAGATATTTGCAAAAGTCAACTTTAAGTTCCTTGAATCAACTATTTTAAAGAACTCTCATGGGTGCATGAATGCATGCTGCAACAATCACACACAAGATCACAGACATGGGGGTTCATAGGTTGGACGTCTCGAGCATGAAGTCAAAGGTACTATCCACAAGGTATGGACTAATAGTTTATCACCTGGCGAACAAGAATCTAAAAGGTTCCTAAAGTCTACATCCTTCCTTCAGATATTACTACACATCTCGTTTAACTCGGTAATCGATAATATTCCCAGGAAAAACTCATATGAGTGTAGTATCGCGTGACAACCACATCCAAATTGCTTCATCATAGTTTCTGCACTACACCTAAAATACCAAGTTGGGTTAAGGGTTCTACGATCCTCAAGTTCAACAGGCTCCCGGGTCAAGAGCAACACGTCTTCCCGATTTCCTGGTAAATGAATACTATAGTCAAAGGGGCCTCCACTGAGTGAGGGATCTCATGTCTCTTTATTTGGGATTTATCCCTCAAAGTTAACATGATCATACTGCCCGTCCTATCTTAAGTTTTCTCAAGTCCAGGTAGAGGACTTATGAGAAATCACCAAGCACCCCTAAAAACCAAGAAAATCTAGACAAACATACATACAACATATAATATATAACAAATAATAGCGCATACACAAAAGAAAGATAGCCTTAACCCACTTAGAGATGGACCATCATTTAGTCAATCTGTCCCCAATGAAGTCGCCATTTTTTCTGTTGGAGGTAGATGTAAGTGTTTGTTGACAGCAATTTTGGTAAAAAAATGTGTTGTTAATGTTTTGATAAATGTCTTGACATTTGTGGTAAACTGTTTTGAATGATGTCAAAGTAGATGCCTTGACATCTGCCTTCTGAACTGATCTCAGCCAACATCAGTATATGTTTTTCTGTTTCTTGATTTCTAGCGCTCCATAATTCAAGATTTGTAACTCACAGGCAACAAAAAATATGGAGGGATATTTTTCAAAATGAATGGATTTTTTCTTGACCTATTTTTATGGAAATATTCAAAAGAACTAAATATTGGGTTTAAAGCCCAAGCCCACAGTTGCGCATATATAAGGACTTGCTTCCTTATTCAAACTACTACAACTTTTTAAGAAGAATACTTTCTTTCTGTTTTAAAAAGTCTAAGTCTTTTAATTGTCAAACACTCTAGTATTGATTGAATACTTGTGTTGTTATTTGGGTTGTTAATTGTGTATCATTCATAAGCTTCTAAGCATTGAATGATTGGAGTTTTTAAACTTATTATTTCTGTTGTTTCTTCACTATAAGTGATTGAAGGGATTTGAGGAGGGCCTCATACCTAGGTGAGTCTTAGGTAGAAGTATTTTGCGGATAGTGATTAGATCATAAACTGGTTGTTTACTGATGGTCTATGAATTGATACTATTTAGTGGACTTGTCCCTGGCTTCGTAGCCCCCAGAGAAGGTGTTGTTGTACACTGAACTGGGTGAACAATATCTTGTGTTTTTACTTCTTTTATTATTACTGCTCTTTACTTGTAAACAGATATTTGTGTCGTGACATCTCATTCGACATCACATATCTGATACCAGAATTTCAATTGGTATCAGAGCAGGCATCCTGCTCTTTATCTGGGTGAGATCCAAGGAAGATACTTTTTGGTACTTTGGACATGGAAGGAGGATTTGTAAACAGACCACCCATTCTGGATGGAAGTTATTATGACTATTGGAAACCACACAGGGTTGCCTTTTTAAAGTCTTTGGACAGCATGGCTTGGAAAACTGTTTTAAAAGGATGGAAACACCCTGTCAAATTGGGAGAAAATGGAGAACCTACTTCTGAGTTAAAACTAGAAGAATATTGATCTAAAGAAGAAGATGAAATTGCTCTTGGAAATTCTAAATCCTTGAATGCTATATTCATTGGAATTGACAAGGACATTTTCAGATTAGTGAACACATGTGACGTAGCTAAGGGTGCATGGGGAATTCTTCAATCTACTCATGAAGGCACATCCAAAGTTAAGATGTCAAGACTTCAGTTGCTCACCACAAAATTTGAGAATTTGAGAATGAAGGATGATGAAAGTATAAATGACTTCCCTATGAACATTCTTGAAATTGCTAATGCATCCAATGCTTTAGGAGAGAAAATACCTGAAGACAAATTGGTGAGAAAGATGCTCAGGTCTCTTCCCAAGAGATTTAATATGAAACTGATTTCTATAGAAGAAGCTCAATACATTGACAAAATGAAAGTGGATGAACTTGTTGGATCCCATCTAACATTTGAATTAAGCATCAATGAAAGATTTGAAAAGAAGAACAAAAGCGTAGCCTTTTTATCAAATACTGAAGATGAAGAGGAAGACTGTGATTTGGATACAGATGGATGAATATCAAATGCCTTAGCTATGCTTGAAAGACAATTTAACAAAGTGATAAAAATAATGGATAGGAACCAAAGATCAAATGTCAAGAACATCTCATCTGACATCCATAAGTCAAATGAGTTTAGAAGAAAAAGGGCTGAAGAAAAATATACTCAAGGGAAGGGAGTACAATGTCATGAATGTGAAGGCTTTTGTCATATTAGATCTGAATGTCCTACATATCTTAAGAAACAAAAGAAGAATCTATTTGTTACTTGGTTTGAAGAGGACTTAAAGAGTGATCTTAAAGAATTTTTCAAATATTATAAAGCATTGACAGTAAAATATGTATATGATGAAGAGTCTAGTGATGGGGAACTAACCTTTAATGAGTTAGTTGCTTCATACAAAGAATTATGTCTCAGAAGTGCAGAAGTGTGCCTTGAAGGAGAGAAATAGAAAGTCATCATAACTCAGCTGAAGGCAGAAATGGAAGAACATTTAAAAACTATTTCTAATCTGGAAAGTGAAGTGACTTCCTTGAATTCAAACCTTGATAGAATGGTAAAATATCTCAAGATGCTAAATAATGGATATGAAAAACTAGATGAAATTATTCAAGTGGGGAGAGTGACTGGAGACAAGAGTGGTCTAGGGTTTAATGAAAAAGAGAAACCTAACTCAGAAGAACCTTCATCACATTCCACTCAGGCCAAATCTAAACCTAAGATGTTGAATCAAATGTCTAAACATCATAGCAAGAAAGGACATCATGGAAAACATCAGGGTAAGAAGAAGTTTAAATACACCAAGGAGAATCCCTAACCCTGGAGATATCATCACTGTGTAAGGCTTGGTCATATAAGGCCCTTCTGTTTCAAGTTGTATGGGTATCCTAAGACTACTCCTTCTCCCAAGACTGATAAGATTCCACAAAATAGTAAAAAGAAGAAATAGTGGACTCCCAAGTCTAATGTTGCTAGTTTCATAGCTCACACCTCCCTCAGAGTATTAACCAAAGATGACTGGTATTTTGACAGTGGCTGCTCTAGACACATGACAGGTGTCAAGAATATATTGGTGGATGTCAAATCCCATTCCACCAGTTATGTGACTTTTGGTGATGGAGAAAAAGGTGAAATCAAAGGTGTTGGCAAGCTTGATTATTCAGGAGTCCCTAAGCTTGATGATGTGTTACTTTTTAAAGGGTTAACAACTAACCTGATAAGTATAAGCCAATTGTGTGATCAAGGATTCAAAGTTAACTTCAACAAGGAAGAATGTCTTGTGTGTAATGAAAATAATGAAGTTATTATGAAAGGAATCAGATCTAAAGACAACTGCTATCTATGGGTTCCTCAAGACTTGAATCTCTCCTCAACATGTGTTTTTTCCAAAGAGAATGAAGTTAAACTATGGCATAAAAAATTGGGGAACTTGCATCTGAAAGGTATGAAAAGATTTATATCTTAAGAAGCAGTGAGAGGGATTTCTAATCTCAATATAGAAGAAGTTAGAATATGCGGTGACTGCCAGATTGGAAAGCAAACTAAGATGTCACATAAGAAGATCCAACATCTTACTACATCAAAAGTTTTGGAACTTATTCACATGGACTTGATGGGACCTATGCATGTTAAAAGTCTTGGTGGTATGAAGTATGCCTATGTTGTTGTAGATTATTTTTCTAGATACACATGGATAAGCTTTATTAGAGAAAAATCAAAAACTTTTGAACTGTTTAAAGATCTCTGTCAAAAACTTCAAAGGGAAAAGGAAAGTCATGTCATAAGAATCAGAAGTGATCATGGAAAGGAATTTGAGAATAATAAATTTGCTGATTTTTGCTCCTTTGAAGGAATCAAACATGAATTCTCTTCTCCCATTACACCTCAACAAAATGGGATTGTGGAATGCAAGAATAGAACTCTCCAAGAATCTGCTAGAGCCATGATTCATGCTAAGAAGTTACCCTACCATTTTTGGGATGAAGCTATGAATACTACATGCTATATCCATAACAAAGTCACTCTAAGGAAAGGCACTTCAACCACCTTGTATGAAATATGGAAGGGAAGAAAACCAATTGTTAGATACTTTCATGTTTTTGGAAGTAAATGCTACATCTTAGCTGATCGTGAACAAAGGAGGAAGATGGATCCCAAGATTGATGAAGCAATATTCCTGGGTTACTCTACAAATAGCATAGCTTACAGAGTGTTTAACTCCAAAACTAAAGTTATGATGGAGTCAATAAATGTTATTATTGATGATAAAGGATAGAGTGCTAAAGATGTCTCTAAAGATGTTGGAACATCTGTGTCTGATATTCAAACAAAATCAAATGACATAAGTGTTGATTCTAATCCACCTAAAGAAGATCCCGAGCCTAGTCATCTCAATAAAGGACCTTCAATTAGAACCCAGAGAGATTATCCTAAGGAGCTTATCATAGGAGATCTAAATAAAGGAGTTACTACCAGATCAAGAGATGGGATGTCAAACTCTTGCTTTGTGTAAAAGGTTGAGCCTAAGAATGTCAAAGAGGCCTTAACTGATGAGTTATGGATTGATTCTATGTAGGAATAGCTAGAAAAATTTAGTAGAAATAAAGTTCAGGATCTGGTTCTAAGACCTGAAGGGACAAATGTAATTGGCACAAAACGGGTGTACAAGAATAAATCTGATGAAACAGAAGTGGTCACTAGAAACAAGGCAAGGTTAGTAGCACAAGGGTAAACTCAAATTGAAGGAGTTGACTTTGATGAAAGTTTTTCCCCTGTGGCCAGACTTGAATCAATTAGACTACTCTTGGGAGTTGCATGCATACTAAAATTTAAATTGTTTCAAATGGATGTAAAAATTTCCTTCTTAAATGGCTATCTGAATGAAGAAGTTTATATGGAAAAACCAAAGGGATTTGTTGATCCAAGTTTTCTTAAACATGTCTACAAACTAAAGAAAGCTCTGTATGTACTAAAGCAAGCTCCAAGAACTTGGTATGAGAGATTGACAGAATTTCTTGTTGAGAATGGATACAGGAAAGGTGGAATAGACAAAACTCTTTTTGTCAAGGAAGGAGAAGGGAAGATCATGATTGCACAGATTTATGTTGATGATATTGTATTTGGTGGGATGTCAAATGATATGGTTCAACATTTTGTCAAGTAAATGCAGTCAAAATTTGAGATGAGTCTTGTTGGTGAAGTAACCTATTTTCTTGGTCTGCTAGTTAAACAAATGGAAGATTCTATATTTTTATCTCAGAGCAAGTATGCCAAGAATATAGTTAAGAAATTTGGGATGGAAACGTACAACCACAAAAGAACTCCTGCTCCCACACATCTGAAGTTGTCTAAAGATGAAAAAGGAGTAAGTGTTGATCAAAGCCTCTACAGAAGTATGATAGGCGACCTTCTATATCTCATAGCTACTAGACCAGACACTTCCTTTGTTGTAGGAGTGTGTGCAAGCAGATCCTAAATTTAGCCATGCCAACCATGTGAAGAGAATTCTTAAGTATGTGAATGGGACAAGTGACTATGGTATGTTATACTCTCATGGATCTAATTCTGCCTTAACTAGTTTTTATGATGCTGATTAGGCAGGAAGTGTTGATGAGAGAAAAAGTACATCAGGAGGATGCTTCTTTCTGGTAAATAATCTCATATCTTGGTTCAATAAGAAGCAAAATTGTGTGTCTCTGTCCACTGCAGAGGCTGAGTATATTGCTGCAGGAAGCAGTTGTTCTCAATTGGTTTGGATGAAACAAATGTTAACAGAATACAATGTCAAACAAGATGTCATGACATTATTCTGTGATAATTTAAGTGCCATTAACATATCAAAGAATCCCATTCAACACAGCAGGACCAAACATAATGATATCCGTCATCACTTCATAAGAGAGCTTGTTGAAGAAAAGATTATTGTCTTAGAACATGTAGCCACTGTATTGCAATTGGATGACATTTTCACTAAGGATTTGGATGCTTATCAGTTTGAGAACTTAAGGGGAAAATTAGGGATTTGCCTATATGAGGGTTTGTAGAAATTAAAGGTGTGTGAGAATATCATTAAAGTGATATTATATTATTTGTGTATCCAACAAATAAAACTTCGAATGCAATCATTGCATCTGCCTCAAAGTGTTTCCCACACACTACGAAATAACATCCTTCTACTTTCACAAACTTTTCATTCTCCTCTACAGAAAAAGAACCCTAGTCATTCTTCATCCTCTTGTTCAAAAATCTTCAAAGATGTCTCAACATCATACATCGTCTTCCTCAGAATATGCCAATGAGAATCTCTCCCTTGACAGAGTACTTGAGGCTACTCCTCGAACAACCCTCTCACCTCTTGATAAGAAGGTCAAGAAACCTAGATCATCACCTGCTAAGAAATCCAAAGATGCTAAAGGTAACTCGTCTCTTGCTACTGACAATAGGATATAAGAAGAAATTGTTAATATTGATAGAAGCATTAGAAGGCTAGTAGACAGAGTGTTAAATGAAGGCTTTGCTGTTCCTGGGATTTCTACCCCTCTTGCTCGTATGCCTTCTCCTGCTGACAAAGAAATGATTCTAAAAGTGCTACTACTGAACCATCCACCTTCAAGAAAGATGCTGCTGAAAGCAAACTTGAGAAGCTTTCTATCTCTGCTCTAAAAGAAATGGAAGAAGAAAATGTTGAACAAGATGTTACTTCCTCCAAGGACACAGAAGGTCAAAATGCTGAAAATGTAGTCAATGTAGAAGAGTTGTCTGACAATGAGCTCATTACTAATGTTGTTCCTGGTATTGCAAGAAGACTCAAATCCAGGAAAGTGAAGGATGCAAGTGTCACACCCCTTTCCAAGACAACCAAGAAGAAAATCATGTATGGACCGCCAAAGCCAGGAAGTAAAGTGGTTCCTCCCTGTAGAAAAAGAAAATCTAGACCCCTTAGCTCCATAAATGATGATGAGGATGCTGTAAAGTGATCCAAGATTAAGAAGAAAGTTGTGGTTGTTTAAGAAGTTAACTTAGACTATGATGTCGAGCAAGATGTCCAGGACATCTTTCCTATCCAAAAGTCTGAAAGCAAGAAGATTTTTGTTAGGATTCTTGATGCCCCACTTGACAAGATCTCCTTCCATTCTATTGGGAATGTTGAAAAGTGGAAGTATGTGTACCAAAGAAGGATTGCCCTGGATAGAGAACTGGGAGCTGATGGTTTTGAATGTAAAGAAATCAAGGAATTGATATCTTATGCTGGTATGATGAAAACAATTACCAAGTTTGCCAATTGGTATGAAACTCTTGTTAAGGAGTTTATTGTTAATATTCCTGTTAACTGGGCTGACCATAAAAGTAAGGAGTATAGAAAGGTTTTTGTTAGAGGAAAGTGTGTAGAATTTTCTCCTGCCATCATAAATAGATTTCTAGACAGGTCTGAAGATGCATGATGTGAGCTGGAAGTTACAGATAATCAAGTGTGCAGAGCCATCACTGCTAATCAAGTAAGTGAGTGGCCCATGAAAAATAAACTTCCTGTCAGCAAATTGAGTGTGAAATATGCTATTTTACATAGGATTGGAGCTGCAAATTGGGTTCCCACTAATCACACTTCAACCATATCCATTGGATTAGGAAAGTTCATTTATGCTATTGAAAACCAGAAACATTTTGATTATCAGACTTAAATCTTTGATCAGACCATTAAACATGTAGGAACTTGTGCCATTAAGATGCCAATTACTTTTCCTTCCCTTCTTTGTGAAATTATCTTTAATCAATATCCTGGAATCCTAAGTGGAAATGATGTATTGTGCAAGAGGGAGTCTACCTCGACCCTTCATTTTAAGCTCTTTTCAGTAAAACATGTCCCAAACATTGTTTTGACATCTGCACCTGCTGAAAAGACCTCCACCAAGGATGATATGATCAAGGAATTAAGAGAAGCCTACAAGGTATTGGATGATGTGATCAGAGTTAGCTCAGAAAGGAAGATAACCTTTGAAAAGATGATCAAGGATCTATAAAAGGATAACAACCTTGATGATACAGTGAACTCTGAAGGTGAAGACTCTAGTGAGAAAGAAAGTTCTGGCTCAGACAAGTCAACTGACCCTGATGACAATTAGACTAATTGATGTTTCTTTATATGATCCTTTGTTTCCTTTTAGAAATTGCATTTGCTTGACATTTTATTTCTATGGTCTGTACCTAAATTACTGATACACTCTTGACTGCATCCGTTTATTTGGTATATTATGACTAAAAAGAGGAAGAGAGTGACTGACTAACCACTTTCTAACATCTGATTGAGGGGGAGCTTAATACTTGAGGGGGAGCCTCATGTCTTAGAAGATGTTTTGACATCTTGCTTTGCTAACAACTAACTGCTAACTGAGTTTATGCTTGCTTTGCTTATGTTGCTAATCTGTTTTCGCTCTGATAATATGCTCTGATAATGTTTTATCCAAAATTTGCCAAAAGGGGAGTTTGTAAGTGTTTGTTGGCAACAATTTTGGTAAAACAGTGTGGTGTTAATGTTTTGCTAAATGTCTTGAAATTTGTAGTAAACCGTTTTGAATGATGTCAAAGCAGATGTCTTGATATCTGCCTCCTGAACTGATCTCAGTCAACATCAGTATATGTTTTTCTGTTTCTTGATTTCCAGTGCTCCATAATTCAAGATTTGTAACTCACAGGAAGCGAAAAATGTGGAGGAATATTTTTTAAAATGCATGGATTTTTTCTTGACCTATTTTTCTAGAAATATTCAAAAGAATTGAATATTGGGTTTTAAATCCCAAGCCCACAGTTGTGCACATATAAGGACTTGCTTCCTTATTCAACTACTGCAACTTTTGAAGAAGAATACTTTCTTTCTATTTTAAAAAGTCTAAGTCTTTTAATTGTTAAACACTCTAGTATTGATTAAATACTTGTGTTGTTATTTGGGTTGTGAATTGTGTATCATTCATAAGCTTTTAAGCATTGGATGATTTAAGTTTTTAAAATTATTATTTCTGTTGTTTCTTCACTGTAAATGATTGAAGGGATTTGAGAAGGGCCTCATACCTAGGTGAGTCTTAGGTAGAAGTATACCACGAGTAGTGATTAAGTGGTTAGATTGTAAACTGGTTGTTTACTGAGGCTTTATGAATTGATACTATTTAGTGGACTTGTCCCTAGCTTGGTAGCCCACAGAGTAGGTGTTGATGTAGACTAAACTGGGTGAACAATCTCTTGTGTTTTTACTGCTTTTATTATTACTGCTCTTTACTTGTAAACAAATATTTGTGTTGTGACATCTCATTCAACATCACATATCTGATACCAAAATTTCAGTAGAAATGTTGAGACTAAGCCATTAGATTGACTTGACTCGCACAAATTAAATAAAAATCGCCACCGCGCTTTATTATTCCCAAAGGAATGGGAAAAGAGAGAATAACCTAAAAAAGAGGGGGGGGGGGGAGAATCTAAGTACGGGGATTGATTATGCAAATGGAAGGTATTAGCACCCTAAACATCTACCGTACTCCGCAGGAACCTCTTTGAAAATTTGTGGATTTTGGCTATAAATGTTGTATACAAAAATAGATGGTGGGAATAAGAAAAGAAGTATTTTTTACAATTTTTGTACCTGCCACGATTGCAAACCTTTAATGTCTACGTACCACCTTTTATGCATTAGGGGATCAGGGTACTCGTAATTCACCTTTAATTTTTTTTAAAACAAGTATGTGTTGGTTAATTTTAAGATATGAGACATCATTGTCATGTCCGAGCGAAAAACATACTTACTACCCACGATTATGAGAAAGGAGGATTTGCGTCATCTCAAAGTGGAGAATATAGCCTGGATTTTAAAATCAACAAAGTCTCACTCAACACCCAAGTGGAAAATATCTCACTTTAATATATATCGTAGAAGTATAGTAGCTCACATCACTACAAGGATTGACAAGAGTCTAATCTTTTGAGAAAATTTTAACGTGTAAAGCCAAAGTGGCAAAAATGGTTTGAATAAAATTGATTAAATTTTAGTTTTCTCATAAAAAATGTCAAAGTATGATTAAGTTGATTAAAGTTTGATTAAGAATTTTTTTTTGAAAATGCATGGACTTAAGTCCAAGTTTATTATGATAGCGATTCAAGTTTGAAAACAAGAAGAGCTTTGAAAAGGAGGGAGAAGATTTTTGAAATTAAAGAAGATGGGAGGAGATGAAGGGACAATCCTATAGCATAAGGTAAAAGCTAGGGAAAAATAACCTTCTAACCAACAAGAAGCCAATACTTGACACAAAGAGTCAATGTAGAATTCCCATCCTTTGGATGGAAACCAAACAAGAAAAGATACTAAACCTATTAAGAATACCAAGATTTAGATGTATTGAGTCTTCTCAAACAATGGACAGAGTAATGACTATATACAGAGGAATTCCCAATCATAGACAAAGCATATAATCAGGATAACCCGCACACAAAGAAAATCAACCCAATGTCTTGGGGTAAACCCCAAGAACTCCAGACAAAATAACAACAGTGTCACAAGGTCCCAAGGGTAGTCAAGGATTCTAATCTCAAGTCCAATAAGTCCACAAATCCATAATGCCAAGGATAGTAACCAAATAGTCCATGTAATCTTAAGGATTTTTATTGTTCAAGTTGGTTATTAAGTGTCTTTAAAAAGAAAATGAAAGCTCAAGTGAGAAAAGATGTAGAAAGGCATAAAGATAAGTTCTCAAGCGAGCAAAGATAAAAATGACATGAAATGTAAATGCCACAATAAATGGTACATAAAAGTAAAGGCATAAAGTAAAAGCATAAAATAAAAGCATAAAGTAAAAGGCAATTGTTAGTGAATTATAAATTATAGGTTATCTGAATGACCATCTTGAAACTTGCATTTGTAAACTTATTAGAAGATTGATAAAATCACAGCTTCTTAACAACAAGTTTCATTTTCTTTTTGTCTAGTATATCATTCATTTCAAATTATCAAGGCAATAACATATGATCAACGATGTTTAAATGATTCATTTAGGCCAAAGTTTATGAAGGTTCATTAGAGGATTGATAAGACCAAAACCTCCTAACAACAAACCTTAAGGTTATTGGATCAAAGGTTTCAAATTAAACATACTTGGGCTTGCAAACATAGGTTTGGGCCACGAATGATCATTTCTCGAATCGGGAGAAAATTTAGCACTATGTTAAGCAATCGTAAGTGGACTTATATAGAAGTCACACTGTGATACGGTGGCAGAACCGGCTGTTTAATACTGGTTTGCGTTTTGTGTTTTTTGTTTGCAAAATGTCGCGGTAAGCAAGAGTCGCCACCAACTTTTATTTCATCCAACCGGAAAGGAAAAAAGAACAGAAAAAAAAATCCTTTTTAAGATATTCTGAGTACGGGGGGTAGATTATAGAAAGGGAAGATGTTAGCACCCTTTCTATCCGTAGTTATCTATGGGCTCTTAGGTACTAGCTCATCTTTTAAAATTGCTTGTGTGTGTTTGCTTTGAAAAGTTTTTGTTTTACTTCGTTTTAACCCTTGCTTCTGTCTTCATGAGTGTTACGACGTGTTTTATTGAAAACTTGTTTGAAAAATGTAAGTGTAAAAATTTGATTTGAGCAAGTACCTACTAGCATCTACCTACTCGAAAAAAGATTGTTCCTGTTCTTATTTCCTTTAGACAACGCTATCCTACTATTGAGAAATAGGTAGCACCGTCGTTGGAGTTGTAAGGGTCAATTCGAAAGGGATGTACGATCACTAAAGCAATGTTAGGACGTCTTAGTAATAACCCTAATGTCTTAAGATCATATTCGAGGCAACATTTCCGAGGCGACGTTTCCGAGGAAACATTTCCGAACGGGACATTAGATCTTTGTTTAGACAGGAGGGAAACCACTAAGACACCCTATACTTAATGATCGTTTACCGAAGGCAACTGAATTGAGAGTATACCCTAGGAGCGCGCATGTGCGAGTGATGGGATTTAAGTTATTATCTTTGCTCATTAGGGTTTTCTAGCCGTTTTAAATTATCATGCAATCTTGCCATACAATCCTATTAACATACATCTAACAGTTAATATTTGGGAGAATTAAAATGCGAGAAAATAAAACCTACGCTATTACAAGGCTTCGGGGAGGGGGATTAATTACATAGCCAAAAAAAAAACTTAAAACGATAAATAAAAAGGAAATCCTAATTAAACCATTACATACTGTAAGCAGTTACATTAATATTGCAAAAATAGTAAACGCACGCGATGAATCGAGAACGAGAGAATTGGGGTTTTGACCCCGACTAAACCTAATTGCAATTTTAAAAGGAAAATTTTTTTTTTGTGGTTTTTGATTATTTTGAGAAAAGTAAAGTTTTAATTGAATAAAATAAAAAACCTAATTACTAGTTGATTTTAATTAAGAAAAATAATTAAATTAACCTATTTTTGTATTTTTTTTGTTTTGAGAAAAGAAATAAAAATTAAATAAAAAAAAACCCTAATTTTTCTAATTGATTTTAATTATATATGAAAAAGGTTAGAATTACCCTAAATTAAATTTAAACTAATATTAAATTAAATTTGATAAAATAAAAACCTAATTCTAAATTTTGTGAAAATTGATTTTATGATTTTTGTGAAAAAAAGAAATCAATTGTGTTAGAAAAAAATTTAAACAAATTAAACTAAATAAGAAAAATTAGAAAAGAAATAGAATGGGCCTAGTGGTTGAATAGAAAAGGAGGGGGTGTTGATGGCAAATCTGGGCCCAAATGTTGATGGCCTTTGTTGACTTTGCCAATCCCATGCATGCGCTTGACTCACGCCCATGGTGGACCTTCATTGGGAAGGCCTTGGATCTGGCCTGTTGATGGCTTGGATGACCAGATTTGGGGAGTGCCTGATGGACTTCATGGGGTATCAACACACCTGAATATGAAATAAAAAATAACATGAAGCAAAGTTGGGACCTGGGGATCGAACCCAGGCCCTTTGGCATATCACGCTGCATGCTTACCATCTGAGCTGGCCAAGTTATTTGTACAAATAACAATAAACAAACATTATATGATAAAACAAGTGGGTAAACTTAAACAACACATGAAATTTTGAATGGGCAAGTCAGGGAGTGCCACGTTACCCTTCTTCTTCCTTGTCTCTGTCGTTTTAGACAAGAAACTTTTACCTACGGACACTGGGCGTAGGTACAACCCTTGACCACTCCAAAATCTTGTCCCTGTATGATAAATCGCAACCAATGGTACCAATCAACTCGTTGCAACCTCACGAGCATCATGGTACCACTATCCCCGACAAATTGTCCCTGTATAGAAAAACCCTAAAAACGAAGCAAGAATCCTAACTATGGCATCTTGCTGTATAGTCAATAAAAATGCAATTAAGTACAACCATTAGCTTGAAAATAACTCATGGATTAAGAATATGCCAATAAATCACGTTAAAGATTCAGAGTGATGGTATTCGATTTCAAGAAAATATGAAAACCGTGTGGTACTTACAGCGCAATTCTGAGTGTGAGGAAGCTTGTTGATGATTGCAACACGGTCCAGGAATGTCCAGTAAGCGATTGGGATGGTTAAAACGCCTTGAAGTGGCATGTAACGTGGAAATCAATTTTCCACTTTTCTTGAATTTTTTAAAACCTGTTCTCCCTCTTGCACACCTCCAGCCTCTTTGTTTTTGGTCTGCAAATGTTCCTTATGTATCCAAGAATGAATTATGGTTACAAACTTGTATCAAATCTCTCCAATAATGATTATTGATTCATGATTTGATCATTGTACAAAATCTTTCCAAATCAAGCAAAATGCAATCTTTTGTATCCATATGAGCCTTGCACGATTTGATTCCATCTCCAGCTGTATAATAGACCTAAACATGCATAAAATCTCAAGCTTTGATTAGCTTTTGATATTTTCATGATTTTATTTTGATTTTATTTGATTTAATTGAAATAAAATCAAAATAAATGACAAAAATAAAAGAATGACAAATGGAAGGGATAATGGGCCGTGGGTCACATTACAAACTCAGTGCAAGCATAAAAAGTTGGGCCCATTTGTCAAAAAATGCAATTTTCGATAATTTTGACTTTTGGCAGTTTTGCAAAAAAGGTCAACTTTGTCAATGCATAACTCTCTCAATTTTGACACTAGAGAGGTGTTCTTGGACTTTTTAGAAATCTTAAGATGTCCTATAAGCAACCCTTTTGGTCTCATCTCAATTGAGTCTTCCATGTTCATGTATGAAGCTTTGACCCAAAAGGTGTTTTTGTTGACTTTTCAAAATGACCTATAATGTCCAAATTCATATCTTCTTGTGAGTGCATATTTTGAACTCGGGAGATGAAGATGAATTGTATGGAATTGCATCCTCTTCAAAATGAGCTTTGGATGGGTCATTTTTGATAAAGCATGAGAAAGTTATGTTTGGTCAAAGTTGAGTTAACTTTTCCTACAAAACCCTAATTTAGCAACTTTTAGGTTTTGATGTATTGTGAGCAATCCTTGAGGAATCATGATAAAACCTTGATAAAATGATGAGTAATACTTCAAAATGAGAATATTGACCAAAAATCCTGAAGTTTGACTGTATGTGGGCCACAATTAACTTTTGCCCTAGCACAGTCGATTTTTTGGCCTTTGAGCAATTGACTGAGCAAACATCCTCTGCAAGGCTTGAAACATGACATTGATAATATTGAGAACATATTAGGACAATGGTGAGCATTTTGGATCCTTTGGACTCAAACATCTAGATGCAAACTGAAACCCTAATTTGAGGTAGACTACCTTATGAGAGAGTTTGTCTGGTCAACCCTTGGACTTCCTTGAGCAATTTGAGGACCTCACTTGACATGTATTGAGAAATATGGGAGGGAAAATTTTAGGGTACAATAACTGCCCCTGTTCAATCTTCTTAAACCTGAGGATGTAAATTTGGCTTGACTGCCTTTCGTGTTCCAAAGGTGGAAGATGACTGAATACTAGAGTGCCCAGAAATTTGCACTCACATGAAGTGGTATTTGTCTTGTGATATCGGGAATGGGATTATAGATTCCATTTGGAAGTCAAGGACGGAAGATGGGCTTAAAGATTCCATCCGAAGAAGTGTCGATTACATAAGAGATTCCTTTGTGAAAACCCGTATACCTGTTGTTGAGGAAGATTTCGCTGGGGAATGTTGGTCTTTGTCTTGAGAGAAATAGAGTTTTAGGAGCTTCAGTTGTCCGTTACTCTACCAGGGAATCATCTCTTAGTCGAGGAGGTGAAAATGTACTGCTATCTGGTCGTACTCCAGGATTTACAGTGATTTGTTGAGGAAAATAAGACCGACTGCTATTTGGTCGTGCTCCAGGCTTTACAGCGACTTACTGGGGAGATGAGATTAAACTTGCTATCTGGTCGTTCTCCAGGCTTTGTAATTTCTCACTTCTTATTTGGTTGTGCTCCAGGCTTCAGAAGGAATCAAGTGGTTATCCGGTCGCATCCGGGCTTCCAACTTGAATTTAAGGCATACTAATATCCGGTCAATTTCCGGGCTTCATAGTAATTGGCTGAGTAAACTGCTATTTGGTCGAATTCCAAGCTTCGCAGTACCTTTGACTGTTATCTGGTCGTGTCCTAGGCTTCAGTATCCTTTGCCGTTATCTGGTCTTGATCAAGTCTTCACAGCGTCTTATATCATTATTTAGTCGATTCCAGGATTCATGGTGTCTTTTATTGCTATCTGGTCGATTTCCAGGCTTCACAATAACTTGCTGAGGGTTAAGCTGCTTTCCGGACGATTTCCGGGCTTCGTAGCTTGTATTTAAGATATACCACTATCTGGTTGATTCCAGGCTTCGTAGTATTTTGGAGATATTAAGATATTATCCGATCGATTTCCGGGCTTCATAACTTGAACTGGAATAAAAATCTTAGTATCGATTTGACTGAACCAGAGAAAATTGTAAGAACTTGATTGTATCTTTCCCTGAAAGGTAAAGAGTTAGTCTTATGTAATATCATGATGTATGAAATGTATTGATTAATGATGTTCTCAAAATAAATGAGATTGTGCTGTATGATGCGTATGCGCATGCCATGATGTATGGATATGCAATGTTCTTGTGATGTTATATAGCTGGGGAAAATAAATCCCAGACTGCTGTTGGAGAATATAAGGAGTTGAGTTCCTCGTTCTCGCTGGGAATAGTGACCGAAGATGTTTAGCCGGAGACTTGCGTCCGTTCTGCTTGAGAATATTCCGCCGGGAGAGACTCTGTTTGAGAATAACCCTGTGGGAGAAAGACTCTGGAGAAGAGAGATACTCTGTTGGACGATCTACTGACTTGGAGAGACAACTCCGCTGGGGATGAATTACTGTTGCTAGTGATAATGAACCCTGTCAGGGATTAAATTTCTGCCTGTGGAAGAAATAAACTCCACTGATGGTAAACTTCTATTGTTTGTGATAGATAAACTCTGCTTAGGGAGAATTGTCACCACTGCCTTTGGGTACTTCCTACTCTGCGGGGAGTGTATGTACCATTAGTCATATTCTTAAGCTGGCTCTATCCTTGTACCTGGTGGGTAGAGCAACTGTAAGGTTTGGGCACTTCTTGTTTGCCCCTGTTCCTAGAATTGCGAGTAATTGTCTTTTGTTTCTTATGTAAGTATTTATGTGCAGCAATTATTTTCAAATGCATATATAAAAAATGAATCATTGGACGTTCTTGCAAAACAAAATAGAAAAAGAAAAAACGAGTTGAAATTTCTTGTGAAATGAATTGTATTGATTTTGAAGTTGGCATGTAATAGGCGTTTTGTACAAAGAGGCTGACCTCCCAGTAAGAGAACGCCTCCGAAGGATAGAAATTACAATTTGTGAAAAAGAAAAGAAAAATAGTTATGTGAAACAATCCCATTGAGTTCCAACTCTGCTATTTCCTTTATATCTTCGAGCGTCTCATCACTTTGCTACTTGGTCGAAGATAGATCAGATTGCTTGATGTCGTCCGAGCTTGATAGTCGATACGGAAGTATGGTCGCAAGTTGATCCAATGAGACATAGTGTTACGCTTTGATCGCTTATTTTTTCCTGGACCGCCGTTTCGGGTTTTCAGTCCACCAGGATACCCTTTTTTGCCCAAGTCGCCTTTTCAGGTTTTTGACTTGCCGGGTGTACAATTTTTTTCCTTCATTTCCGTCCCTTACTTTTGCCCAAACCCTTTTGGTTCGCCGGGAAGCCCTTATTTTTTCCTAGGCCAGTCAACCTAGCGGGTCTTCGATTAGGCGTAGTATTTTTTCACTATGTCTGCATTGACGGGGTGAGGAAGGTCGTCACCATCCATGGTGGTTAGAATAATAGCTCCTCCCGAGAAAATATTCTTAACCATAAATGACCCTTCGTATGTGGGGGTCCATTTACCCCTGGGATCACCTTGTGGTAGTATGATTCGTTTGATCACCAGATCCCCGACTTGATACTCTTGTCGTCGGAATTTCTTGTTAAAAGCCTTGATCAACCACTTTTGATACGTCTGACCATGACAGATAGCAGTAAGTCTCTTTTCATCGATTAAGTTCAGTTGATCATGCCGGGTCTGGATCCAGTCGTCTTCGCTCAGACATGCATCCTTCATAATCCAAAGAGAGGGTATCTGGACTTCGATGGGTAGGACTTCCTCAATGCCATATACCAAAGAGTAGGGTGTTTCCCCTGTCGATGTCCGTGCTGAGGTACGGTACCCATGAAGAGCGAATGGTAACATCTCATGCCAGTCTTTGTAGGTCACCATCATCTTCTGCACAATCTTCTTAATGTTCTTATTAGCTGCTTCAACAACCCCATTCATCTTCGTCCGGTAGGGAGAAGAGTTGTGATGTTGTATCTTGAACTATTTGTAGAGCTCGGTGATCATCGTATTGTTGATATTTGTACCATTGTTCGTGATGATCCTTTCTGGTACACTGTATCGACAAATCAAGTTGTGTCGAATAAACCGCGCCACGACGTTCTTGGTTATTGTAGCGAAGGAAGCTTCCTCAACCCACTTCGTGAAATAATCAATAGCTACCAGAATGAAACGATGTCCGGTTGATGTGGTAGGTCTGATCTCACCTATCATGTCGATACCCCACATTGTGAAAGGCCAAGGAGCTGTCAAAACATTCAGGGGAACTGGAGGTACATGCACCTTATCAGCATAGACTTGGCACTTATGACAGGTTCGAGAATGCTGATAACAGTCGGCTTCCATAGTGGACCAATAATATCCTTCCCGTAGGATTTTCTTCACCACGGTATGTCCACTGGAATGAGTTCCGAAGGTACCTTCATGTAACTCTGCCATGATCCTTTCCGCCTCGCTTTTGTCCACACATCGCAGTAAGGTTGAATCATGGTTATGCTTATAAAGGATCCCATTACTAATGAAGAACTTCACAGTGAATCTTCTCAAGAACTTCTTATCATTAACAGAAGCACCCTCAGGGTATTCTTGAGCCTCAAAATATCTCTTTACTTCGTGAAACCAGGGTTTATCTGCTACCTCTTTGGTCTCAATGTCACAGCAATGCGCGGGTTCGTCCAACCTCTCAATGGTAATCTGGGGAGCTTCATTATCCCACCTGACTTTGAACATAGTAGACATGGTAGCTAACGCGTCCGCCAGCTGGTTCTCTTCTCTGGGGAAATGTTCAAAGGTTATCTCCTTAAAATTTGGAAGCAATGTTAGTACATACTCTTTGTAAGGAATAAGATTTGGGTGCTTCATATCCCACTCGCCTTTGATTTGACTTATCACCAGAGCGGAATCTCCGAATACACTCAAGAACTTAATCCTCAGGTCAATAGCAGCTTGAAGACCTAGGATACATGCTTCATACTCCGCTATATTGTTGGTGCAGTTAAAACATAATCGGGCGGTGAACGGCGTATGACAGCCGTCAGGAGATATGATCACAGCGCCAATGCCATTACCCAACGCGTTTGATGCTCCATCAAAATACATGGACCATCGGGATCATTCCTCAGGTCCTTCATCCAGTCCAGGTTCTTCATAGTCGGTCACCAACATTATGTTCTCGTCCGGGAACTCGAAATTCATGGATTGGTAGTCATCCACTGCCTAATGCGCCAAATGATCCGCCAATACACTCCCCTTGATTTCTTTTTGGGTTGTGTATTGTATGTCGTACTCGGTTAAGATCATCTTCCATGTTGCTATTCTTCCGGATAAGGCAGGCTTTTCGAAGATATACTTGATTGGATCCATCTTTGATATCAATAGGGTGGTGTGAGTCAGCATATACTGTCTCAGCCGGCGAGCAGCCCATGCTAAAGCGCAGTAAGTTTTCTCGAGCAGTGAGTATTGGGTCTCACAGTCGATAAACTTTTTGCTAAGGTAGTACATAGCGTGCTCTTTTTGGCAAGACTCGTCATGCTGCCCCAGCACACACCCCATTAAATTGTCTAGTACTGTCAAGTATAAGATCAAAGGTCTTCCTTCAACTGGAGGCATCAGAATAGGTGGCTCTTAGAGGTATTCCTTGATCCTTTCGAAAGAGGTCTGACAATCATCATTCCATTTTACCACTTGATCTTTCTTCAGCAGCTTGAAGATTGGCTCATTTGTAGAAGTCATATGTGAAATGAATCGGGCGATGTAGTTCAGACGTCCCAAAAAGCCTCTAACTTCCTTTTTTATGCGGGGAGCTGGCATCTCCTGTATAGCCTTTACCTTGGCAGGGTCCACCTGAATACCCTTATCACTGACGACGAAACCTAGCAGCTTACTAGACCTTACCCCGAAGGTGCACTTGTTCGGGTTTAACCTCATCTTGTACGTCTTCAACCTCTCGAAAAGTTTTTGGAGATGGTCAAGGTGTTCTTCCTCAGTCTGGGACCTTGCGATCATATCATCAACATAAACCTCAATCTCATGATGAATCATGTCGTGGAACAAAGCGACCATGGCACGCTGATAAGTTGCCCCAGCATTCTTCAACCCGAAAGGCATTACCTTGTAGCAAAAGGCGCCCCACTGCGTAACGAAGGTTGTCTTCTCCATGTCCTCAGGAGCCATCTTGATCTGATTGTAACTAGAAAAACCATCCATGAAGGAGAAGATCTTATATTGCATGGTGTTGTCGACCAGAACATCGATGTGAGGGAGTGGGAAGTCATCTTTGGGGCTCGCCCTGTTCAGATCTCTATAGTCCACACACATCCATACCTTACCATCCTTCTTGGGCACTGGAACAACTTTGGCGACCCACTGCGGGTAAGAAGTGAGAGCTACAAATCCGGCGTCGAACGGTTTCATGACCTCAACTTTGATTTTCTCAGACATCTCAGGGCGCATACGGCGAACCTTCTATTTTACCGGGGGGCATTCTTCTTTATTCGGTAAGCGATGAACCACAATATCAGTGTCCAAACCAGGCATATCTTCATAAAACCAAGCGAAGATCTCAACATAGTTGCGTAACATATGTATCAACCGTTGCTTGACACTAGGCTCCATATTTGCACCTATCTTAACCTCTTTCTTGTCTTCCTCGGTACCCAAATTTACCGATTCAACTGGATCTTCATGAGGCTGTATGGCCCTCTCCTCCTGCAGTAACAGTCTAGCAAGTTCCCCAGGAACATCACAATCATCCTCACCTTCGTCCTTGGCTTGGTCGATCGGATTTTTGAAGTCATAACTGGCAGTAGCATAGTTGTTATCAATGGGATCCAGAGTGGATATGGATCTGCATTATGATACGTGAGTGTGTGTAAGAGAATATCTATTTTTGATAAAGCGAGAGACATAAAAGAAAAACAAGGAGCACAAAATTGTAATGCAAGAAACATCCAATGCTTTATTAATGATATATGAAAATGACATATAATAAGCCCTCACAAGCAAAGCCAAAGTGCCTCGGGCAAGGCACCGGGCCGTAAAGTTTCAAACTGTCTATTACAACTCTTAAAAAAAGTCAATTACTGTGGAATAAAAGAAACAGGTATGAAGTCCTTCGACGTCCAGTTGTTCAATCCATCATTGGTTGTTGGGTAGATCCAGCTGTCAACATCCGGTTTCTCATCATCAACATCTTCTGTGGTGGAGACAACCTCAATAGCATTGATTCCCGAGCCATGCTTGGGCATGGGTGCAGTTATGACGTTGGGTTTCTCCAGAGCGTAAAACTCAATCTCTTTGGCTTCAATCAAGTCTTGCACTTTGTTTTTCAAGGCCCAACAATTGTTTGTATCATGACCTGGGCTTTCGGAGTGATAGGCGCAAAGGGCATTTGGGTTATAGTGAGGAGAAGTGGTGTTGGGGTTCTTCGGGGCCTCCCTCAGAGTTACCAGATTGGTCTTTACTAATTATGGTAGAATTTGAGACAAGGTCATATTGAGCCGAGTGTACTGCCTCTGCGGTCTTTCCACCCTTTGTTGATTGTTGCGTTGTGAAGCAACTGTGGGTCTTGATATCACTACCGCATTTACTGCTTGATGGTGTTTAGGTCTGCTTTGGCCTCTCGGGTCGTAGACTGCACTAGCTTCTTTCTTACCGGTGAAAGGTTTCTTTACTGCACTTGATGAAGTATCCTTCTGTATCTTACCACTTCGGATACCAGCTTCTACTCTCTCCCCAGTCAAAATCAACTCAGTAAACCCAGATGACGAGATGACGATCAGATGCTTGAAAAATGGACCAGATAGCGTCCCTAGAAACATATTAACCAACTCCCTATCTGACAAAGGGGGTTGGACTCTTCCAGCCAAATCTCTCCACTTTTGAGCATAGTCCTTAAAACTTTCGCTTGCACCCATTGACATACCCTGAAGTTGAGTACGAGTGGGAGAAAGGTCGGCGTTATACTGATATTGCCTGTAAAAAGCAGCAGCAAGGTCTTCCCAGTTTCGGACATTGTCCCCTTCCAACTGATAAAACCATTCAAGATGAGTCCCTGACAGACTATCTTGAAAGAAGTGTACCCATAAATTTCTATCAGCAGTGTGGGGTTGGATTTTTCTGATGTATGAGCGGAGATGGAGTTTTGGACAAGATACTCCATCATATTTGGAAAAAACTGGAGCTTTGAACTTATGAGGGATCACCACTCCTGATACCAATCCTGGTTCTCTAAAATCCAAACCAGGGATCTTTTGAATTTCCATAGCACTCAGACGGTCTTCTAACTGCTTGTACCTATCCTCGGCAGAAGGATATTGCACCTCATCATAATTAGTATCATTATTAGAGATTGCAGGACTGGGGCCCTTTTCTTCTTCTTGGTTCTCCCCTTCCTTGGATGAAGAGGTCAGATCAGCTTGCTGTTTCAACCTATACCCAAACCTTTTGCCCATATTCAGAAGAACAACCTTCTTCTTCTTCTCTTTCAGAATGAGAGTTTTTAGATCCTCTTGCCCTTTGGCCAGACTTAAGAACATCTCTTGGAATTGGGATTTTTGTGCCTGAAGATCTTTGATGGCTTGATCAGAAGACATTTCTACTGAAATAAACAGCAAAGAAGATGAGAAACCGGTAATGGTACCTGTAATGATGTGCATGATAATGGGATGCGTATGTAATGATTTCAAAGACTTTGGGAGATTTAAATTTGCAAACCATACAATAAACAAACTTTATTAGATTAACTTGTAAAAAGGTTCAACAATGCCTTTAAGGCGTTACAAAGAAATAAATGGAAAACAAATCTAAACTAGAAAAAGAAAAATCAAAAGTCCCATGGACGCTTCCTCTTTGTTCTGACGTAATCATTGATCGTTCTTTCTTCTTTGAGATGCCTGGTGAGCTTCAAGATCTTCCTTTCTTGCTCATGGTACTTCTTCCGGTAAGTATCCCTTTCCTCTTTCAGCTGAATCCAAGACCTCTACAATGCCTCAGGATCAGTGGGCATGTAAGGATAAAGAACTGTGTAAGGAATGCCTTCTTCATTATTGGGATCCACAATCACTGGCAATACGACTTCATAAGGCATCCCAAGCTTCTGGGCACGAGCTCGGACCCATTAGAGGTAAGGCTGCATATGAAGGGAAGTCCTTGGTCCTAGCTCCTGGGGGTCAGATCTGTTCACCATGCCCCAAGCTTGTATAAACCTCTAGGGATGCTCGTCAACGTCTTCCTTGTAGTCAAATGCAATATTTGTAAGAAGTAACTTATGGGAACCGTCTCTCTGAGCACGACCAAATTGTCACAAAGCTAGACAAGGATTATAGGTTATTCCCCCTCTGATTCCAAGCAACGGGACATTAGGGTATCCCCACAATAATCAATAACGGTAGTGTCTTCCATAGCCCGGGCGCTCCAAAGAATATCTGTATGGGCAAGTGACATTATTCTGTAGGACCATCCCAAACCTTCTTCGTTCTTCAGCACAGACTCAGGGAGGTGCAAAATAAACCACCTCGACAGCAATGGCATGCAACACATAAGAGTCCCTCTTCTTCGCACAGTACGAGTGTAGAGGGCATGCAAGATATCACCCAGTAGAGTAGGCACTAGATTGCGAGACAGGAAAATCTTGACCACGTTCACATCTACAAAGGAATCTGGATTCGGGAAAAGAACCAAACCATAGATAAAGAGAGCCAAGATATCTTCAAAAGCCTGAAAATCCAAGTTAACCAAGAATAGTTGAGCTTGATCTATCAGAAACTTTGCTAAGAAACCTTCGACCCTGCTTCGTGTTTCCCAATTGGATACTACATCAACCCGTTTCAGATGCAGAGTTGAGGAAATGTCTTCTGGTCTAGGAGTCTCTTCCATAACTGTGAAGGGCATCTGCTCAAGGATGGATATGCCCAATAAGTGAGAAAACACTTCCAAAGTGGGGACCAACTGGTAATCTGGAAAGGTGAAGCAATGATGCACAGGATCGAAGAAATGGAAAAGTACACTCATCATCTGCTCATCAAACTTTGAGGTGACTGGGCTAAAATGCTGACCATGTCTCTTAATGAATGAAGAAGTCTCAAACTCTTGAGGCTAACTCTTTGAATTGAGCAGGTATTTGCACAAAGTTAACTCGGATGGCATTTCTGCGCACAGAAGCCATAATCTAAAAAACAGAACAAAGATAAATCCCCTCAGTCTTTGAAATGGTTAGTATAATGAAGTATGCATGCTATGCTATGATGCATGATGTCATGATGTCATGATAAAATAACAAGTATAGCAGATAAAAGACACGGCAAATGCAAACAAGTCAAACAAAAGCCCTTAACATTAAGGCCTGCATGGGGTCAAAGGTATTACCCTCTTGAAGTTCAGTTGGTTTCAACCTGTTCTAGAAAAAGTAACTGGGTTCTAGAGGTTCTCAATATCACTGACCATCCTCCATCGGTCATGGATTTAGCTCACGCAATATTTTCTTACAGCCGGAACTATCTCGAGAGTATGGTCTCAATGAGTGTAGCATCGAGTATCAACCAGTTCTCAGCTTTACACCGAGGCCGGCTACCTCACTACTTCCTAATGGCCAAGTTAGTCGATTAAAGGTTCTAAGGTCAGTTGATGCTTAACGACACACATAGCGACCTCGTATTCTCCTCGTTTCTCCACAAGGGATACTGGTACCTACCAATGTGCCACATCAATTTAGCTACTGCTTCAACCGTATCGGTCTATGCCGTACAGTTCCCTCATAGTTTATTGCTACTTACCTAAAAGGTGTCCCCTAGATCCGGGTTAGGATCTATAGTAACTCCCAAACAAAAACCCTTAAAAGTAAAGCAACCAAAACAAACAAGAGAAGCAATGTATGATGAACTAAATCCTAAGGTATACCCCACTTATTAATTCCCCAGCAGAGTCGCCAGTTCTGTGATACGGTGGCAGAACCGACTGTTTAATACTGGTTTGCATTTTGCGTTTTTTGTTTGCAAAATGTCGCGGTAAGCAAGTGTCGTCACCGAATTATTTCATCCAACTGGAAAGGAAAAAAGCACAGAAGAAATCCTTTTTTGAGATATTCTGAGTACGGGGGGTAGATTATAGAAAGGGAAGGTGTTAGCACCCTTTCTATCCGTAGTTATCTACAGGCTCTTAGGTACTAGCTCATCTTTTAAAATTTCTTGTGTGTGTTTGCTTTGAAAAGTTTTTGTTTTACTTCGTTTTAACCCTTGCTTCTGTCTTCAAGAGTATTACGAAGTGTTTTTTTGAAAACTTGTTTGAAAAGTGTAAGTGTAAAAATTTGATTTGAGCAAGTACCTACTAGCATCTACCTACTCGAAAAAAGATTGTTCCTGTTCTTATTTCCTTTAGACAACGCTATCCTACTATTGAGAAATAGGTAGCACCGTCGTTGGAGTTGTAAGGGTCAATTCGAAAGGGACGTACGATCACTAAAGAAATGTTAGGACGTCTTAGTAATAACCCTAATGTCTTAAGATCATATTCGAGGCAACATTTCCGAGGCGACGTTTCCGAGGCAACATTTCCAAACGGGACATTTGATCTTTGTTTAGATAGGAGGGCAACCACTAAGACACCCTATACTTAATGACCGTTTACCGAAGGCAACTGAAGTGAGAGTATACCCTAGGAGTGCACATGTGCGAGTGATGGGATTTCAGTTATTATCTTTGCTTATTAGGGTTTTCTAGCCATTTTAAATTATCATGCAATCTTGCCATACAATCCTATTAACATACATCTAACAGTTAATATTTGTGAGAATTAAAATGCAAGAAAATAAAACCTACGCTATTACAAGGCTTCGGGGAGGGGGACTAATTACATAGCCAAAAAAAACATTTAAACGATAAATAAAAAGGAAATCCTAATTAAACTATTACATATTGTAAGCAGTTACGTTAATATTGCAAAAATAGTAAATGCGCACGATGAATCAAGAACGAGAGAATTAAGGTTTTGACCCCGACTAAACCTAATTGCAATTTTAAAAGGAAAATAACATTTTGTGGTTTTTGATTATTTTGAGAAAAGTAAAGTTTTAATTGAATAAAATAAAAAACCTAATTACTAGTTGATTTTAATTAAGAAAAATAATTAAATTAACCTATTTTTGTATTTTTTTTTTGTTTTGAGAAAAGAAATAAAAATTAAATAAAAAACAAACCCTAATTTTTCTAATTGATTTTAATTATATATGAAAAAGGTTAGAATTACCCTAAATTAAATTTAAACTAATATTAAATTAAATTTGATAAAATAAAAACCTAATTCTAAATTTTGTGAAAATTGATTTTATGATTTTTGTGAAAAAAAGAAATCAATTGTGTTAGAAAATAATTTAAACAAATTAAATTAAATAAGAAAAATTAGAAAAGAAATAGAATGGGCCCTGTGGTTGAATAGAAAAGGAGGGGGTGTTGATGGAAAATCTGGGCCCAAATGCTGATGGCCTTTGTTGACTTTGCCAATCCCATGCATGCGCTTGACTCACGCCCATGGTGGACCTTCATTGGGAAGGCCTTGGATCTAGCCTGTTGATGGCTTGGATGACCAGATTTGGGGAGTGCATGATGGACTTCATGGGGTATCAACACACCTGAATATGTAAGAAAAAATAACATGAAGCGAAGTTGGGACTTGGGGATCGAACCCAGGCCCTTTGGCATTACCACGTTGCATGCTTACCATCTGAGATGGCCACGTTATTTGTACAAATAACAACAAACAAACATTATATGATAAAACAAGTGGGTAAACTCAAACAACGCGCGAAATTTTGAATGGGCAAGTCAGGGAGTGCAACGTTACCCTTCTTCTTCCTTGCCTCTGTCGTTTTAGATAAAAAACTTTTACCTACGGACACCGCGCGTAGGTACAACCCTTGTCCACTCCAAAATCTTGTCCCTGTATTATAAATCACAACCAATGGTACCAATCAACTCATTGCAACCTCACGAGCATCATGGTACCACTATCCACGGCCAATTGTCCCTGTACAGAAAAACCCTAAAAACGAAGCAAGAACCCTAACTATGGCATCTTGCTGTATAGTTAATAAAAATGCAATTAAGTACAACCATTAGCTTGCAAATAACTCATGGATTAAGAATATGCCAATAAATCATGTTAAAGATGCCAGAATGATGGTATTCGATTTCAAGAAAATATGAAAACCGTGTGGTACTTACAGCGCGATTCTGAGTGTGAGGAAGCTTGTTGATGATTGCAACACGGTCCAGGAATGTCCAGTAAGCGATTGGGATGGTTAAAATTCCTTGAAGTGAGCTGTAACGTGGAAATCAGTTTGCCACTTTTCTTGAGTTTTTTGAAACTTGTTCTCCCTCTTGCACGCCTCCAACCTCTTTGTTTTTGGTCTGCAAATGTTCCCTATGTATCCAAGAATGAATTAGGGTTACAAACTTGTATCAAATTTCTCAAATAATGATTATCGATTCATGATTTAATCATTGTACAAAATCTTTCCAAATCAACAAAATGCAATCTTTTTGTATCCATATGAGCCTTGCATGATTTGATTCCATCTCCATCTGTATAATAGACCTAAACATGCATAAAATCTCAAGCTTTGATTAGCTTTTGATATTTTCATGATTTTATTTGATTTAATTGAAATAAAATCAAAATAAATGACAAAATGACAAATGGAAGGGATCATGGGTCGTGGTTCACATTACAAACTCAGTGCAAGCATAAAAAGTTGGGCTTATTTGTCAAAAAATGCAATTTTGGACACTTTTGACTTTTGGAAATTTTACAAGAAAGGTTAACTTTGACAATACATAACTCTCTCAATTTTGACCCTAGAGATGTGTTCTTGTACTTTTTAGAAAGCTTACGATGTCCTCTAAGCAACACTTTTGGTCTCATCTCAATTGAGTCTTCCATGTTCATGTAAGAAGCTTTGACCCAAAAGGTGTTTTTGTTGACTTTTCAAAATGACCTATAATGTCCAAATTCATATCTTCTTGTGAGTGCATATTCTGAACTCGGGAGATGAAGATGAATTGTATGGAATTTAATCCTCTTAAAAATTATCTTTGGATGGGTCATTTTTGGTAAAGCATGAAAAAGTTATGCTTGGTCAAAGTTGAGTTGACTTTTCCTACAAAACCCTAATTTAGCAACTTTTGGGTTTTGATGAATTGTGAGCAATCCTTGAGGAATCATGATCAACCCTTGATAAAATGATGAGTAATACTTCAAAATGAGAATATTGGCCAAAAATCTTGAAGTTTGGCTGTATGAGGGCCACAATTGACTTTTGCCCTAGCACAGTCGATTTTCAGGCCTTTGAGCAATTGACTGAGCAAACATCCTCTGCAAGGCTTGAAACTTGACATTGATAATATTGAGAACATATCAGGACAATGGTGAGCATTTTGGATCCTTTGGACTCAAACATCTTGATGCAAAGGATCACCTGCTGGGGAGTGTTTATAAAAGTGGGGTTACCTTAGGGTTTAGATCACCTTTACATGCTTACCTTGATTGCTTTGATTGCTTTACTTTTTGGTTCCTTGCTTGGGTTTGTTTTAAACCCTACACCCGGATTTGGGGACACCTTTTAGGTAAGTAGCAATAAACTGTGAGGGAACTGTGTGGGGTATACCGACATGGTTGAAGTAGTGGCTACGTTAGTGCGACATATTTGTGAGTACCGGTAGCCTTTGAGTCAATCAAAGAGAATACGAGGCCGCTGCGTGATGTCATGAAGCACTAATGAACTTTTAGAACCTTACTAGACCATCTTGGCCTTATTAGGGGGTAGTGAGATGACCGGCTTTGGTGCAGTCCGAAGTTGGTAGATACTCGATACTACACTCATTGAGGATTGTTTTCTTGGAATATTTTGGTCGCCAGTTAAGTGGCTAAACCAAAACAATGAACATAGAAAATAATCCAGTGATATTGAGCTCCTTAGAACCCAGTTACTATTTATAGGACAGGTTGAGCCAACTAACTTCAAAAGGGTACTTACCTACAAACCCCATGCAAGCCTAAACCTAAGGACTTGTCTGATTTGTGTGAATGTGATCATTTGTATATACACTTGCTTACTTTTGCATACTTGTACATAACATCATAACATCATACCATAGCATTTTCAATAACCATTTCAAGGATCTCGAGGGTCTTTGATGCAGGGTCACATTGAACCAGACGTCTACCAAGGGGAAAGAGGATTCATTTTCCTCTAAACAAATTCCGTCAAAGATCAAGTGCAACAACTTGAATCAATGGCTATGAACCACTTGAGATGGTGAGCTTGATTCTCGTGGAAAGACATCCACCGATATAAAGTTATCCAATCAAAGATGTTGATCGAAGTTCAATCTCTAACATTTTCTTGTGTTTACCCCGAGAGATTCTTGAAACATGCATCCACATATCATGCATTATATCATGACAGGTTTTCCTTTTCAGGTTTCCTTATTCTCCTACTGTTTATTTCAGTAGAGATGGCTCTAGAGAGGACTGTCGAAGATATCCAAGCTCAAAACGCTCAACTTCAAGAAATGTTCTTGAACCTGTCCCAGGGGCAAAAAGAAGTGAAAGCTCTCCTCACAAGGGGCATGATCCAAGGAAGTCCAGGTGGCATCAGGAATGATCAATTGGAAGGGCTACAGATTGAGTTGGCAACAATGAAGATCCAGATGATGGGACAACTGGTGGGCCAGATGGCTCTCATTCAAGACCTGGCTCAAAGACAAGAGGAGCTCAGGGTCCTCGTCAACAAACTGCTTCAAGATAACCAAGTGGGGCAAACAACTAGGGTTGAAGATCCAGTCATCATTCAACCTCCTTTGAGACAAGAAGACAAGGGAAAGGCTCCCCACCTTGCTTCAGGGTCACAAGCCCAGCAACCACCTCGCCAACGTCAACGGGGTAATCGGTGTAAGCAAAATACATCTGGAAGACATTTAACTGAGACTGACATACCATCATCTCTAATACTGAAACGCTTGTTGGAGGTCAATCTGCTTGCTTTAAAGGATCCTCTTCAGAATCCCAATACCTCTGCTCCTGGCTATCACCCCGACGCGTTTTGTGTATACCACTCCTATAGTCCTGGACATGACACCGACGACTGTTGGGCTTTGAAAAACAAGATCCAAGATTTGATTGACAGAGGAGTGCTGAAATTCATGCCGGATGGCGAGATGAAAATCTTCCGCTGAGGGTTCTCCACCTGAAATGACAAGTTTGAACTAAGAGACTTTTGTTTCATTTGAATTTCCAAGTTGTAATTTATTTTGTTATTCAAACAATTATGTGTTGATGTCAAACTCTGTTTCATTAATGCATTGCATATGTTTATCTTGAATTCATCCATTCGTTTTCACTATTCTTGAACTATGCTTTCTACTTTCTTTATGACATTTAACTCTTGCAAAAAGCTACAAGCCTTTAGAGGGAGGATGACGAAACAATGCCATAATCTCATACAGTATGCTTTTGGACAGACCTTGCTGACGATGTACATGCGTTTATTTCAAATCTTAAACACTGGAGTTATAAGGAAGATAATCCCTAGTCAACCCCTTCGAGCCAAAGAAGTAGAAGTTTTCTGTTTTAAACACAAATTGAAACCTTTAATCAAACCTGGGGTAGGGTAGTCTCTCAGTTAATTCAAAAGATGCGCATTGAAGTCGCAAACTCTCAGTTCGTAATACAACGAATGACATCAAAAACATTCCTTTGGAACCAAAAGACAGTGATGGTTCCTTATCTCATAGGAAGCCATTATCTCTCAAAAGAGAAAATCCCACTGAGCCAAAACCTACAAAGGAGGCTTAAGAAAGCTGGGGCATCCCGCTGACTGTAATCTCAAAAACAAGAACAATCAGGAAAAAATTAGGGATAATGAATCAAAATAAAGAGGTCATTATAAATCCTCAACAACATGAAAAATGTCGCAAAAGTGACTGCCTTCCCATAAAATTCAATTTGTGTGTACCATCACCAAAACGTTGTTCCAAACTCAAATAGAGTTCGACGCACGATTAACTGAGTTTAGGATTGAAGAACATCACGAAGAGCGGGTGGGTACAAATATACTTTGAGCCTTTATCCTTTGTTTCTTAAACCGTGAACCAAGCCACATTACAACCCTTCAAAAGTCCTAATTGAAGCATGGGTTAGTTCGAAAGCATACTGTTACAAAAGGTATCCTGACTCCTGTAAGGCTTTGCTCTAAATCTTGTGTTGAATTTGTCTTATAAAAAGTTTTCTGCTAAAAAGCGCATTTTTCAAAACTTCGAGACAAGCATAAACTTTGCATTATTTGAATATCGTTGTTTGCACATGGTTATTTGTTTGACAACGAAGAAATTAACACAATGAATGTTCGGATGAACGAAAGCTCTCTCAGTGAATAAAATCACTTCAAGTGGGATGACACTCCCGTTGCAAAAATCTCCCATCAATAAAAGGGGGCCTGATATGATATAGTTCAGTAAACCTGGGGCAGTCCAGTCAAGATTTCAAGAAATATCTCAATTGCAGATAAACCTGGGGCAAGTCTCCATCACCATCACTTGGGGCATTAAAACGTCAATCTCATCAAAGGGTTACATACAATACAAATTTCCTGGCAATGTCACAACCATTGGATACTAAGGGCAGTGACGAATCTCTCCAAAATCTTTCTGAAAAGAAATTCAAGCATCCTCGAGAAGTTCATCACCTCTCTAGCAGACCAGTAGTCATGGGTTTATTTCCCCAACACTTGTCAAGGATTTATTCTCCAAAACAAAATTACATTTCAGCAAGGTTCATGACATATGCAGATTGATCAGCAGGTAAAGATTCCTTCATCACCTGTTGGAAGTTACCGTCGTCGAAGATTCCCTCATCACCTGTTGGAAGTTACGGTCGTTGAAGATTCCTTCATCACCTGTTGAAGTTACAGTCGTCAAAGATTCCTCCATCATCCGGTTGAATCAAAGTTAATCCAAGACCCTCTCTGTTTTGGTCAGATCAACACTAAGATCTCCCTGATTCTTATGCCAATGGAAGATCTTCCGGGTTTTTGATATTTCAGATAAATCTCTCAGCGATTTATTCTAATTTTCTTCACTATCAGAGATGAAGAACCCAACTCTTTTCTCCTTCACTAGCTCGGGATTTATTTTCCCCAGCGAAAGGTCGTCTTGAAAAATATTACACCTCAGTGCATCAGGACATCATGCAACGCAATCTCATTTATTTTGAGAACATCATTGTTTGATATATGCCACTAACCTTTACCTTTCAGGAAAGGTACAATCAAATTCAAGCGACAAAGCTTTACTTCAGTCGAGTTCTGGACGAGTTCCTAAATCTCAACAGAAACAACCCACCAACAGAATAATGGACAATTGAAGCTCCTAAAATTATGTTTCCCTCAAGAATGAAGATTCTCATCCTTGAAACCTCAGAAGACTGGTATACTCCCAAGCTCCTGATACCCACCAGCAGAATAATGGACAAATGAAGCTCCTAAAATTCTGTTTCCCTACAGAATGAAGATTGTCATCCTTGAAACCTCAGAATATTGGTATACTCCCAAGCTCCTGATACCCTTAATAGAATGAAGATTCTCACCCTTAAAACCCCAGTAGATTGGCATACACCCAACCTTCTGACCCAAACGCCTGAATGAAGATTCTCTTCCTTGAAACCTCAGAAGATTGGTATACTCTCAAGCTCCTGATACCATTAACAGAATGAAGACTCTCATCCTTGAAACATCAGAAGATTGGTATACTCCCAAGCTCCTGATACCCTTAACAGAATGAAGATTCTCATCCTTAAAACCTCAGAAGATTGGTATACTCCCAAGCTCCTGATACCGTTAACAGAATGAAGATTCTCATCCTTAAAACCCTAGTAGATTGGCATACTCCCAACCTTCTGACCCAAACGCCTAAATGAAGATTCTCATTTTTGCTTCCCCAGTGTATTGGCATACACCCAACCTTCTGACCCAAACGCTTGAATAAAGATTCTCATTTTTTTTGCTTCCCCAGTAGATTGACATACTCCCAACCTCCTGATATTCCCGACAGAATGAAGATTCTCATTCTCAAAGTGGTATATACACCCATATAACCTGATATTCCCGACAGAATGAAGATGCTCATTCTCAAAGTGGCATATAACCTAGATTCCCGATATTCCCGACAGAATGAAGATTCTCATTCTCAACGATCAAAGGATTTTCAATCCACAACAGCAGTCAAGGATTTATTTTCCCCAGCAGCGGTCAAAGATTTTATTATCTCCAGCTATCTAGGATTTATCTTCCTCAGCAAGACAACTCATTAGCTCACATGCGCATTCATTGCATTCATATATCACAAGCATTGATATAACACATACATTGCATCATACAACATAACTTTGTGTTTCAGCTAATATTTTACCCGTCGCAAGATAAGTTTAGCAAGTTTCAAACTTCAAGGATTTTTGAAAACAGTTTACGGATGCCTCCCGACACGGATGCTAATCTATTGCTTATTCAGACCCCCAGCTCAGAGATGTTCCAAACACATATACCTTTCTGATACTCATTCTTTCACCTACGACATACAGTTCAACAAACATTCTTGGATGGCATCTTTAAGCCCATCTCCGACAAGATTCTGTCACATCTCCAAATGGCATCTTTAAGCCCATTCCCTCAACTATGCTTTGACGAGTGCAAATTTATGGGTACTCTAGTGTCCAATCATCTTTTACCTTCGAGTCGCGAATGGCAAAATTGCCAATCTAACTCTTCAGGTTCAAGAAGATTGAACAGGGGCAACTGTTGTACCCCAAAATCTGCCCTCCCTTTTTCACAAGAAAATCACAACCCTATGGTTTTTCTCTGATTTTTAAGATTGGCTCAAGAATCGGTCAAACAAACTTTTCTTTATCAGTCAATCCAGAATTAGGTTTTTTCTCTGATTTTTAAGATTGGCTCAAGATTCGGTCAAACAGACTTTTCTTTATCAGTCAATCCAGAATTAGGGTTTTCTATGATTTGTTAAGATTGACTCAGGAATCAATCAGACAGATCTTTCTTTGGCAGTAATCCAGGATTAGGGTTTTCTCTCACATCTCTCAGAAGAGATTGAATCCTCAAAAATTGCTTGTTCAAATTTACTGATTGTTCTCAAAGCTTGATTATCTGGGATAAGAGGTGAGGCTTTTTGTTTGGAACATTAAGGCATCTGCTTGTTAGTGGAGTGAAAGGTTTACCGTTTAATGGAATGCTTTGTTTGTTTAACTGTACAATGCGTATGTTAATTGGAATACCATGCGTATTGTGAGTAATTCAAGGTTACGAGACTGCAAAGTTTGTTGATTATTTATTTTATCTGGATTAGAATTATTGGGATACAGTTCCAATTATTTTGATTTGAGAGTCTTAAATAATTAAATAAACATGCAAGGAAGATTGGAAGATATTTGACAGTAGAAATTTCTTTTGGATAAAGACTGTTTATTCATTTCAAATGTTGTTACAAAATTTATTTGAATATTGTAAGCTTACAACTTATAGTATTTACAATAATGATTGTTTACAATAAATGAAAAAATCTATCTATTTCTAAGCCTAAATCTCCTAAACTTCAAGTGCTCCCATGCTCAAGATCTTTGGTTTCTACTGCTTCCTCTATCGTCTAATTGGTACGCACATGCAAAAGATAGAGAAAAAGAGATTAATACAGAAGAATTTTCAATTGAAAAGAAAGAAAAGAAATCATCATTAAAATTTGTCGGCCGGAATCAGAATGCTATTTGTTCATCATGTTTTGTTTTCCCCTTTGCAAATCACAAGAAGATTACTCTTCTTGGTTCACAAAGAGAAAAGTAAAAACAAATAATAAAATGCAAGCATGTCAAACTAGATGAAAAAACATGGTTCAAATACAAAGGTACAAGGCTGCATACAAAGCAAATTGTACTGCAAACTGAATTTCAAACTGCAGTAACCAAGCATGTCAAACTGAGTTACAAAACAAGTCAAGAAGCATAGCAACTAAAGCATACAAGTACAGAAAGTACACAGTACAGAAATGCAGCAAGTACACAATGCAGAGAGATAAACCAAATTACAAGCAAGAAGACTTGTCAAAGCCATCATCACTTTCCATCCTAGACAAACTTTTCAGAATTAAAATAATAATCAAAAAATGCTTATGAGAGATAGAGAAAGAGAGGACCTTTAGTGAGAAGTTTTGCAGTTTGGCTAAGGCAGGTTGTCAAAGATAGTAAAGAAAACAAAAAGATATAAAGAGAAGAGACTGTATAACAGTCCCAAGAGGAGGAGAAAAATACTTTGTGAAAAGAAAACCACAAAGCCCTTCAAAGTTAAAAAACTCACAGAAACAAACCTGCTTGCTCAAGGCAACAAATCTGCTTTCTCAAGTCAACAAACCTGCTTGCTCAAGTCAACAAGCCTGCTAGCTGCAAACTACAAACTTGTTTGCCAAACCTACACAAAACAGCAAGCCTGCTTGCCAAAACTTGCAAGCCTACAAGCCTGCAAAGCCAAAACCTGCTTACACAAACCTGTCAAGAATAACAACAACAAACTGCAAACTTGCTTGCAAAACTGCAACTTACCTAAACTTGTCAAAACTACTAACTCAAACAAGCTCAACAAGCCTGAAATACCAATTACAAATCAAACAACAAACTGCAAGCCTACATCTCAAACTGCAAAACAAAACTTGCAAAACTGCAAACTACAGTTGCAAAACCTGCTAAACACACAGGCCAAACAAAAACCTGCATAAACCTGCTAGCCAAGCTTACTCAAGCTCACCAAAACTATCACCAACAAGTTCAAACCAACAAAAAGATAATTTCAGAATTTTATTCATCACTAACAACAAACAATAACAGTTTCAGAGATAATCAACATCATTCCAAGAGAAAAGAAGAGCATTTCAGAAGCAAAAACATAGTTTCAGAAAATACTCATCATCAACACATTCAAAATACAAACAAATCTCAGAGCATCATCATCATCAACATCATTCCAAGATAAAAAAATAGAGGTTCAGAAGTGACAAAAAAAGCATAGTTTCAGAATTTATTTCATCATCATCAAAATCAAATCAACAACAAAGTTTCAGATTTCATTCATCATCATTAGTAGAAAAAGCAACGAACTCAGTACAAATCAACATAGTGTTTCAGAAAATACATCATCAACATCAATAACCAACTAATCAAGAAAGAAGACAAAGATACCAGAAGCCAAAGCGTAGCCATCATTTCTCCTCCGCCCCTAGCCTCCAAGGAGCACCTTCGTCTAACATCTCTCTCCCTCCATCTTTTTTCAGAAACAGAACGCTCAAGGTACGTCCCTCAGACCCTTAATACATGTAAACATCGAAGGTTAAAAGATTAAACATGTAAGTAATATGAAGCAAACAATCAAACCATGAATTTGTAAGAAAAACTAAAAAAAACAAGAAGTAAATCGTACCGTTTCTCTGAAACTCTGGGCCGTTGTAAAGAGAACAAGGAATGAGAGGCGACGCTCCGGTGGCTAGGGCTCGTGGAAGGAGTATCAGTGCTTTTTGTTTGAGAAAGATGAAGAAACGAAGAAGAAGAAGAGCAAGAGCGGCGCCGCTGTAACCAAAGCTCACAAACCCTAAAGAATGAGTGAACCCTAACAAAACATTGTGTCATTTGCCTTGGGCCTGACTCGCCCCAAACATTTGCCCTAAGCCCACAGCATTTTCTACGCATACCCCCCCCCCCCCCCCCCCCCTCCCCCCATTTCATCCATTTTGGCTTCTTTTTTTGTTTCTTCTTCCATTTGGGCCTAACCCCGAATCAAACCTTAAAGCCCATATTTTAATTCATTTTTATTTTATACTCTTTTTAATCATTTTAATTAATTTGTTTTATTTCTTTAGTTTAGTTTATTTTGTTAATAATAATATTAGTAAGATTTATTAAAAAAATTATTTTTTTATTGTCATTCTTTTATTAATTGATTTTTGTACATAATAGAATACAAAAAATACTAGAATCTTTGTTTAAGTAATTTTTCTTTTTAAAAATTTTTATTTACATAATTCATAAAAAACACAAAAATAATAATCATACTTAAATCTTTATTAGATTAAAATTTTATTTGTTTATTTGTAAATAAATACATGTATCTCACAATTCTTTGATTTTCTTTATCTTATAAATTATTATAATCTTATGTTGAATTGTGACAGTTCGATTTGGTTGTAACACGTATTTGGACATTATTATTCTGATAAGACTCATCCCCATTTGTAAATAATTGTACCCCCATCCCCGGATACTTTTTGTAATAACTTAGACTTTAAATTCCCGCAATTTATTGCTTTCAATATACTGTATAGTAATTAGGGTTTGTATGCGAAAATCTAAAATCAATCGCTAGATGACTGTGATACGGTGGCATAACTGACTTGGGATTTTTCGTTTGTGTTCGCAAATGTTTCGGTTTAGCAAGAGTCGCCACCGAATTTTTATTTTATCCTAAGGAAAGGTCAAAAAGCACAGGAAAAACCTTTGAGATGTTTTCTTGGGTTCGGGGAGTAGATTATAGAAAGGGAAGTTATTCGTACCCTTTCTATCCATGGTTATCCATGGGCTCTTAGATACTTGCTTAGATCACTTGCTTTGCACTTCTATTGTTTGAAATGGTGCTTTTCAATTGATTGAAATGGTGCTTTGTGCATGATTTTGGAAAATGTTTTGAAAAGAGACCATCATTGTGGAAACCTTTGTAATGATTCTTGTTTGAATGTATACAAAGGTGTTTTTTTGTCTTTTGAAAGGTTTTCAATGTTTGAAAGTAGGGTTTTGAAATTGTGTTGTGAAGTGTGTTTTGAAAAGTAGCAAGTGTGTTTTTGCAAGCTTGATCAAGTAACTAAGAGCTATCTACCCTATTTTACTCAAAGATCTTTCTTATGTTTTTAACCCTTTTAACAGTGTTGTTTCACCATTGTATTTGGTGAACAACCTTGTGTTAGGATGTTAACGGGACAGGCGCGGGTCATCATATAGACCATGATAGCAATTGTGTCAAGTATTTTTGGAAATTTTCTTAAGGGACTTGACCATTTTGTTTAGGAAACTCAGATAGCGTCATCGAGGGACTATGATCTTTTGTTTGTTTCATGTATGTTTATCTTGGATTAGGTCAAACTAATTGTTGATTTTTATTTGCATACAAACCCTAGGTCTAAGCATGACATAATTGAAAGCTTTTTAATGTGAGAATTTAAATGCTACACAATTACAACATGATATAGGGAGGGGGGTACAAATTTGAATTGGAGATATTTGACAAGAAATTAAACCCTAGATTACTATTACAACCAAATTGAATGTACAAGATACAATATTTAAATGTACAATAATTGAAATAAATACAATAAATAAATGTAAATAAAATGTATTATGCCAAAATGTTTTTAGTATGTAAAAAGTAATTTTTCAATGTGAAAAGTAAAATAAAAAGATCAATTTTAATTATTTTTCCTATTTAGGGCAAGAAACCCTAATTCTTAATAAATAATATTATTTATTAATTTTATACAAATATATATTAACAAAATAAAAGTATATTGTAAAAAATGTTTTTTTAGTGTAAAATATTAATAAGAATGAAAATGTGATATTTTTGTATTTTTTTAACCTAATTATTTAATAACAAGTATATAAGCATATATATATATATATATATATATATATATATATATATATATATATATATATATATATATATATATATATATATATATATATATATATATATATATATATATATATATATATATATATATATATATATATATATATATATATATATATATATATATATATATATATTTATTAAACATATTAAATGTACAAAGATAAAAATTAATTATTTACAAAAATGGATATTTTCAAGAAAATGTTTTCAAATGTAAATAAAAATAATAAATGAAAATAAGTATATTTTTTGTATTATTTTTGAGTTTTATTAAAAAAAGAAAATAGTTTATTTACATATATATACTTAGTAAAATAAAATAAATATCAAATAAATATGAAAAAAAATGGAAAATTATTTTTGGCATTTTTTATATTTATACAAAAAATGATAAAGTCAGGATAAAAAAATAAAATGTCAAAAATGATAAATATTAAACAAATGGGCCAAGGGGGGTGCAAACTGAATATGCATGTGTGAGAAGCAAAAGCAACTCAGGCCCAGCCCACAGACTTCTTCTTCTTCCTCTTGTTCACAGAACACGTGTTTCTGTGCATCAATGGCTAACTCCTGATTCTTTGAATTTTTGACAAAACTCAGAACATGAATATTGTAGAGAATTACACAACGAATTCAACCATATAAAAAACTTGGATTAACTCTCAAAGACCAGAGAGAATTTCTCTGGCCCTAATTTTTAACCTAGTTTTTTCAGAAAGTTCATGAGTGAAATTATCTCAGCAAGATTAATGTAAATGAAAACCAAGCATATGTATGGCTTGAGGGCTATGAGTACAACACATTTCATTCACAAACTTAAGCCTAACCATTCCTAAATAGAGAGATATAAGTCCATGAAATACCTGTTTCAGTTGACTTCGAGCTGGACAATGTAGCAACCTCCAATGGTGTTTGAGCTTCTGTTGAGCTTGCTTGAGGTCCAAGGAAGCTTCTCCAATGCTTGGCTTGCTTTGAAACAACTTGAATCGCGCTGTAGAACTCAACCTGCAGAGCTTTGAAATGAAAATGGCAAAGTGTGTTAGAGGTGTTACAGCTTGCAATGGGGGCTTGGGATAGTTCAGGTGAGTTGATTGGAAGGTGTTGGGACTATCTTGGGACAAAACGCACGATGGAATTTTGTTGTGACTTGCAAAATGCAGAACCTGCCCTGTTTTGCAGAAAAACAGTGGTTCTGAGTATGAGGAGGTTTTTGGGGTAAAAGCATCGTGCCTTAGGCTTGTTGGGAGGTATGGAATTTTTTCACAAAGTTCTTGTAAGCTTGTGTTAACTGATATGAGAGCTTGCTTATGTTTTGCCACTTTTTCTTCTACTTGAAGCAAGAGAATGGAAATGATGTTATAGCCCTGTATCAACCCTCCTATCATGCTGCAACTTTTGTTCTTGGTTACTGGAATTAGTGGACTTGATCTTGCCTCAAAGATCTGGCCCCCATGCTTCAAGGATTTGGTTTTGACATAAAGTGAAATTAGGCAAAAATGGCAATTTGCCTTTTTCTACTTAAGGCTTAATCTTGTGTATAATGTCCAAGTGAACAAAACAAAGGCTTAGACTGATGGATTGGCATTAAATTATGGAGTGAAAATTGGTTTTGAGACCTGTAATGTTGAACCAAGCTAGCTAGATCAGAATTGCAAGTTGTTATGAACATGTATTGGCCATGGACAAAAGTGAGTTTTTTCCAACTTCAACCATTCGATTCTCTCTAACCACAAGGGTGTTTGGGGAGTTCTTGGATAATTTGGAAAGCTTGGAACATGTACTACAATCCCTATTTGTAATTTAACTTGAAACTCCAAGTTGAACTATGTGAAAAATGGCCAAGAAGATGGGTCAAAATCCTGCCTAAATTAGGGCAAATTTTCTCTAAGTTAAAAGTTTTAGGTACCCTTGTTCAAAAAATAATAACTTGAGATACAAGCTTCTTTTGAGAAAAGTTTGTGAATCAAAGTTGTAGATTTTGTGATGGACTACAACTTTAATGTTGCAAGTTTTGTTTGAATCCAATTGAATCTTTGTGAAAAAATGGGACAAAGTTAGAAAAAAATAAGAAAATTTCATAACTTAGAAAATTTCTAAGTTATAAATTTTTTTCCATTTTAAACCCTAATTTGCATTTTTGGGTTTCTTGATGAACAAGTTTCATAATTTGACATGTCTTGATGAAAAATAACTCTTGGCACTTGATTTTGACCAAAAAGTCAAAGTTTGACTTTTCAGTATACAGTCAAATTTTGATCAGTTGACTGAAAAATTCATCTGTCAATCCTATGCATTTGAGATCTTTTAAATTTTGTTGAATGAGTCAAGACAATGTCATTGAGTCCTTGAGTCCATATGTGAGCTTGTTTTTCCATTGGTTAGGTCAAAAAGTCAAGAATTGCCTTTGTGCAGTCAAAACCCTAAAAATGACCATTTTACCCTTTTGGTGATCTGATCAAATTTCTTGTGGAATTGTGATCCAAACTTGATCAAATGGTTCATATGAGCTCATAATGTTGATGTGGGTCAAAATCCATGAGGTTTGACTGTAAATTGGCCACAGTTGACTTTTTCCCCAATACAGCTGATTTCTAGGTCAACTGTCTAATTGACTGGGCAGAAATTTGAATCAAGGCTTGAAACTGGTATGGACAAACTTGTGAGTCCAACATGAAGTATGAAAGTCAATTTGGGCATTGTAGGTCAAAACATCCCTGTGAAAACTCAAACCCTAATTTGGGTCAACAGTGCAAGGGGTGTCTTGAGCAGAGCAAACCCTAACTTGATATTGAATTCCAAGAGTCTTGTAATGAGAAATGTTGGTGAAATGAGAGGGCAAATTTTGGGGTACAACAATGACCTAATACAAGAATAAATGCATGAAAATCAATACACAATTCACACTTGCACCTCTAGGGTAACCTCGCTTGTTGCCTCGGAAAATGCAATCATGTCCCTCGAGTATGAGACACTCTAGCAAATGCCCCTTCGATAAACAAAGATCATAGTCCCCCGATGACCCTCAATGTTGCCTTCGATAAAATGATCTTTCCCCTTACAAAATTGCTAGAGCGTCTCACACGTTACTTTCAATGATTGTATGCGATGACCCGTGCCTGTCCCGTTTAACATCCTAACACAAGGTTGTTCACCAAATACAATGGTGAAACAACAATGTCAAAAGGGTTGAAAATATAAGAAAGATCTTTGAGTAAAATAGGGTAGACAACTCTTAGTTACTTGATCAAAACTTGCAAAACATCCTTGCTATTTTCAAACACACATCACAACACAACTTCAAAACACAACTTCAAAACACAATTTCAAAACAAACTTTCAAAACATTGAAATATCTTTTCAAAAAGACACACACCTTTGTATATATTCAAACAAGAATCATTACAAAGGTTGCCTAGACAAGGCTTCTTTTTCAAAGCATTTTCAAAACCACACACAAAGCACCATTTCAAACAATTGAAAAGCAAAAGCAAGTGATCTAAACAAGTAACTAAGAGCCCATGGAAAACCATGGATGAAAAGGGTGCTAACACCTTCCCTTTTCATAATCTACCCCCCGAACCCAAGAAAACATCTCAAAGGTCTTTCCTGTGCTTTTTGAGTTTTTCTTAAGATAAAATAAAAAGTCAGCGACGACTCTTGCTAAACCGATCAATTGCGAACACAAAACGCAAAACCTCAAGTCAGTTCTCCCACCGTATCACAGAGATGATCTCAGGAAATTTTTTACAAAAATTTTGGTAATTTTAAAACAGAAAAGTATTTTTAAATTATTTAAAATCACCCAAGTAAGTGAAAAAATGATTGAAAATAGTAAAACTCAGAACAAAATTCTAGAAAAGTTCCAGAAAGTTAGAAATAAAGAAATGATTTTTATGAATTTTTCCATAATTTAAAAATACCAAAAAGTATTTTTAAACAATTTAAAATAAGTCAAAACAATAGAAAAATCTTTAAAAAAATCAAATCTTAAAATAAAATTATGGGAAAAAAAAAGAAAGAGAAAATTTCAAAATATTTTTGTGAATTGTTTCATAATTTTTTAGTCAGAAATGAATTTTCTATGATTTTTGGAAGTTCAAAACAATTAAATATAAAAACTATGAAAATAAAAATCAAGCCAAAAAAATATGGACCATTAGATTATGTCAAAATGTGTTAGTAAGAAGATCCAAGGGATCTGACACGTTGTGCATGATATGGTCATCTTTGTAAATCACACCAAATCATTTTTTAATAATTAAAAGTAACTAAAAATCTTACGCATTGGATGGAGTCTGACTATTGAAAGTAATCAAATCCAAGGGCTCTCAAAACACGCGTATGGTAAGGCAAGCACACTGGATAAAATTCAAAAAAATTACATGTCACGCTATCATTGGATGAAGCACGACACGTAGATCGTCTTCAACCTCCAGACGCCCTAGATTGGAGTTCCACAAACTGTAAAATTAGCAAACAATACCAGTACCATTATATTCGTCTCTTCAAAATGATTCTAATGGTACCCTCGCGCCAAATTTATATAGACTAGGCAAGGCTCTATTTTAAAAAAAAGCAGAAAAATAGCGAGCACTCAGTTTTCTAGTATCTCTCTCAATTCTTAATGAAAATGAAAATCATAAGAAGTATGAGAATCAGAAGGATGAGTAGAGTAGAATAGGGATTTATTTGGGTCAATTTGGTTGAGAATTCTACCTGAACGATGTAGCAGAAAATTGCTATGAAACTGGACTTATGTAACTTGATTCTATGCATAATTCTTCTTGCTAAGGATCTGATTAGCTTCAATTTATGTCAAGGAAGCCAAATGAATGGAAGTTTTTGTGAATTAAGGCGAGGAAATGAAAAAAAACATAAATCAAGCTCAAGAGTTCATGTGGGATCTTAGAAGAGTGGTTTTGGATCCAAGCTAGAGGAAATGAGTGCAATATGTCCCTCTATTTATAAGAGAGTGAATGGTGAAAAGAATTGGAAGAAATAGTGAGGTTTAGAGAGAAATTGGATGGAGCCCGATAGTAGAATAAACGTGACTCTAATTCAAGAAAATTGTGCTGATTTTTGTACTTAGAAAAATTCCAAGTTTCTTCTTCAAAAAATGACCTATAATGTTTTGATTCCAAACAAGGTCTTCCTTCAAAATTGAGCTTTGGTAATTGATTCTATCATGAAGTAGACTTCCTTAAGAGTATTGTGAAACTTATATCACTAAAGTATTCCAAATATTGATCAAGTTATGATCTTGTGAAATTGGTGGAAATCCATGAGATGGCCTATAATGTTTTAAGATTAAAAAGCATCTTGCAATCATTTACAAGCTTAGCACCAAAAAGAGAGTTAAATTTATCATCCTTCAGATCATTGTGAAAAAGGAATGAGATAAAGATTATAAAAGTTTACCAAGTTATGATACATAAAAGAATTTGATGGCCTATCTAAAGGACTTGTAATCTTTATCAATCATTAGTGATCTTCCATACAACATTTGCTTGAAACTATTGAAGTGATTTGTTAATAACCCTTTAAAGAGAAACATATATTTTGAATCACTCAAAAATCTCAAAATATGAACAAGATATAACCCTTAGAAGTTCAAAACCCTAGCTCCTAAAGCATCAAAATGACTTGGAAACCCTTTCAACTTTTGACAATATTTCTTGCACAATTGATTTTTCCTTGTGAATAAAGGTTATTTTAAATGATAATATGAACCCATGGCAATAAAAATCACTTCCAAATGTTGATAATTGACAGAGTTATGCACTTGAAATCAAGGAATCAAGAACTTGTTCAATTAGGTCAAACTTCTTGAATCAATCTTGCATCTCTTGACTTCATTTGGCAAAAATTGAAGCATCATGAACCATAGTAGGCCTTGTTATGACATTGTCTTAAAGCACACTCAAATATGAAGTTTAAATCTCAATGAATCTTATTGAGGAAGGCATGGAAATAAACTCATGAACCTGTGAATCATCTTGATGAAATGTGTTGTGCCATCACCTATAATGCCAACATACATAGAAGAAACATACATACATTGTATTTGTTAGCTAAAAGTAAATAAACACAAGATATACATGCACAAAACATACAAATTAAAGTGCTTGGTGATCCCACATGAACAAACCTAAAGATAGGAAGAAGGACCAAACCCTAGTGTGTGATCTTGATGTGATTGGGTTGATACTGAAATGATGAGATATATTAGGGGGAAAATCAAGGTATAACAGTCACCCTCACTTCTTTTAATCTCGTAAGGTTTCTGATTCCCTCTGTATTTTATGAGTTTTACATTGTTCTAGGTTAGATTTTGTGCTTCTCTTCCTATAAATGCATGTGGTTAGGGTTTATAGTAACTTAGAGTGAGAAAACTAGAAGAGTGTTGGTGTCTGGCGGTGGTTTCATCACCTGATAATGGTGGCATGTGGTTGTTTATGATTTTTTGTTTAGGATATTCATCAGAAACAATGAATCTCTTTGAGAGGCTTTAACCTAGAAGTGTTGGGGGGATAAATGCTTGCAAGATTTATCATGTTCTCGCTTGGTGCAAATATGCTCGACGAGAGAGTCTGTTTTTTCTTTTTGATGTTGAGTGAGGGCTCTGGTCGAGGATAGGGTCCTCGTTCCTTTGTGCTTTTTCACTTTATTAGAGATTGAAGATTGGATTTGATTTCGATGTCGAATTCACTTTTGTCATATGCTTTTAAGGTACAATGGCTAATAGTGTTGATGAAGAGTGTTTGAACAAGTCCAACGGTTTCGCTCAGAGTTCCACCGAGTATACGTTTACCAAACAGAGCACCTCATGGGAGCTTGGGTCTGAACCGGTCGTGCAGGAACCAGGATCACCTGAATAACATGCAGTCGGGGAGGATGCGCCTATGGCTCATGCTAGTGAAGTCCGGCAGAATGTGCCTGTGATAACTGAAGACCCTCTGGATTGGGTTGCGCCAGGACCTTAAGAGCACGCTTCCTTTTTTATCGAGCATCTGGATGAGGTGTTCTCGACGGTGGGCTTGAAGCCTAAGGGTGTTGAGAAGGAGTGGTCGATATACATTCCCGCACACAGCCATCGTATATGCTCGAAATTTGATGTTTGACAACTTTCCATGTATGATATACTATTTTGAGAGATGGGATTTCGGTTTCCTTATACTGATCTCCAAGTTTCCATTTTCTGACATCTTTGTCTGGCTCCTTCGCAGCTGCACCCCAACTCGATCGCCTTCATACGTGCTTTAGAGATCATGTGAGACTATTTGAAGATAGGGGCAACAATTACCTTATTCTTCTAATGCTTCCGTATTTAGATGAACACATTTGGTACTCAATTAGGATGCATTTCTTTAAAGCATGCGAATGGGAAACTGTTCAAAGCCTACTTGGAGACTGTTTGATTCTTCAAAGATAAGTACATTTTAATCCAGTTTGTGTCAGAGAGGGCATTTTTGAATGTCTTCAGGAGTGCCCCGTTGTTCAATGAGGACCAGAGTCATGTCTTGAATGCAACTAGGGAGAAGATGATGAAGTTGGTGCCCAAGTTCCACTTTAACTGGACGAGGAATCACTATGATAAGGGGACCTACCTCTATGTCTAGAAGAAAGGCCATCTTGGTCCTGAGGATCAGGCTAGTCATGATCATTTATCCGTATTTATTGTGAGAATCCTCTTAGTCCAGCGTGTGGGCAGAGGGGGGAGGTCGGTTATTGTTAAGGACGAGAATTTCGTTTATGAGTCATACTTCATTTGTGTTAAGGAGCTACTCTAGAGTGAGGATCCCGTTGCATACTTGGGTAGTTATCTTGTATTTCGATTAAATTTGTTTGCATGGCTTATCGTTTCTATATGCTGAACTTAATTTATTGTTTCTTGCAGAAAAGATGAATCCCATTACTGAGTGCATGGATAAAGCAGCTATCATGAAGGCAAAGAAGGTGCAAAAGTATGTCAGACCCTCGCCTGGTGATGCGTGAACGACTCTATAGTCGGGTTCGGGAACATTTCCGACTGGTCCGACGATCGGAGCTCTCTCTCCATAACAGGTGTCTTCAACTTTCAAAAAGGCAACGCCTCAAGGGCACGATTGATCTGACAGGAGAAAAGAAAAATGGGTGGTTCGATATACCTCCTTGTTGGCATAAAAAGACCTTCTTCGAGGGAGCCACTCTGTAACTTCCCCAAGCTTGTCATACCCCAAATTTGCCCTACCCTTATATTATATTTGGGTTTTTAATTCAATAAATCGTATTATTTAGTCTTTTTTCTATGGGGTGCAAAACATGGAAGGGGGGTGTGATTGACCCAAAATGGACTATCAATATCTGATGGCTCATTAGGTTTTAAAATGAGAGTTCATTTCTTAATGAAGGGAGTATTTATTTTAAACAAGGTGTGAACAAATCACTAATAAGGCCCAATACAAATTGGAAAGGGCCCATATGGTTTTTATCCGTTTTTGATATTGAAGAAGGGAGGTGTATAGAAAATATCTTTTTGTGTTTATTAAGGCCCGAATAGATTAACACAGTGGCCCATTTCAGTTTTGAGTTTGTTTTGGAAATAGTTTTGTTATAATATTATAATTATTTTTATTACTATTATTTTTTTTACTGTTATTTAACTTTACTATTTTTAATTGTGATTAAAACGTATTATAAAGAAAGCTTGATAAAAAAGTGTTGTTTTATTTTTCTGATTAATGACAGGAGCTTTATTCTCCACGGTCCATATCCAGGCTCAAATAAAACAGGCGGCCCAATAAATAAAACAAAACTCGTTAGGCCCATTACAAATTCATTTTCTGTCTTAAAAGACTATTTTTGCAGTCTATACTATTTTCACAAACTTTACTGAATTTATTTTATTTTTTCTTGGTTATTGTTGTTTTATTATTTGATTGATAAGCAAAAAGGCTTCTTATCGTTGGAAGCCCAAATCATTCATTGCAAGCCCAAAATGAACAAAAAAAACATGGCCCAGAAACTAAAACAAAAATTGTTCGAATTTAAGGCAAAGATAACACTGCCTTAAGGGTTTCGAACGCTGTTTTTTTTCCTTTTCCAGAATCAGAACTTTCCATAACATCAACTACTCATAACAGAAATAATATACAGAAATTGAATTGAAACTTATTACAATTCATAATTTTATTTAAAACAGAATCAGTATAATGTCATAATCAAACGACATAATTTTGTTTCCTAAACCAACTAAAACCCAAAAAAATTACATTCAAGGCAATTTATTTTGTTTCCAAAAGGTTGTTATCACTAGTTCGCTATAAAGAAGAGAAAGGAGTTACATAATGGGGGAGAGGAATACAATAATAAAAAGGATAGTAATAGAGGAAAACTAAAAAAAAATAGTAATAAAAAGAACTTATTACAGTAGAGACAACTCCGATCTGTAACCACCATAACCCACCGTCGCCTCTCTCCATTGTCCCATCACTGATCTCCAAACGCGAGCGCTTCGTACACCACCCCTTTGACGAAACACAGATCCGCCGCGATCTGCCTTATCACGTCGTCCGGAAGCTCCACCGAAGTCTCCTCATCATCACCGTCTCCTTCTACAAAACATCACCACTGTACCTACAAAACAAAGGAGAAACAAGGATTAGAACTAAATCGAGACAAAAATCAGGATCAACGAAAGAGGGTAAGGGATGGACGACTCAACTTGAATTTTTGTATGATGTTTGTCTGTTTTTATTTTGTGTTTGGGTTTGGATGGGAATCAGAGGCTTCCATCGGGTTTGATATTTTTGCGAGTTAGGGTTAGTGTTGAGAAGAGTAAGAAGTAGGAAATGCATCACAATCATGCACCCTTATTCACATCCACTTGATTCACATCGTACGTCCCACTTGGTTCATGCCCACCGTATCTCCCTGCATGTGCTCGCATAAAGTCCACAAGAACTCTCTCTAATTTCCTTTTGGGCCCAAGCCCAACGCTAATAACACCACCTTTTTTTATTGCAAATGATAAGAATTCGTATGGGCCTTTTGCTCCTAGCCCAAATCCAAATGTTTAATTTCCTACACCCCCTAGTTTACTTCACAACTAAAAAACGACTCCCCTGCCTCCTGGACCTGAATTTAATATCTGAATTCAGGCCCATGTTTTTGAAACCCCCCAACTTTACTACCTCTATATATTTCACACCCCCTGCGTTTTTAAATGTTTTTTTTTTCATTTTTATTTATTTATTATTATTATTATTTTTATAATTCTATATTTTATATTTTCTTTTATCAATTAAATTTTTTAATATATATATTTAATATATTTTATGTTATTATTATTATTATTTATCACAAATATTATTTTCAAACTCATCAAAAAACATTATTTCTATGTATTGCATTAAATTTTATTTTCTATCATACATTTAAATAGATTTTTTTCAATAATTAATATATCAAAAAATGATTAATTTAATATTTTATATAAAAATATTAAAACCCGCGTGATTCACCAAATTACTACATCCGCGAGCGACACGTGACCAATATCCGGCCACGTGATGAGGGGGCTATATCAGACTTCTTTGCTTTGAGTATAAAAAAATATTCAATCAAACACCAAATATTTGTTTGCAAATAAAATTAATTCGAACAATTAATTTTTGAAAAGGAATGCGTATATATTTAATTTAACTATGCACTTGGTCTAAAAAACTTCGCTACTCACAATCTTAGGCTACGTATGTAGGAAATTCAAATATATTTCGCAGTCTATAAAAAACACAAACAAAACCGTGAACTACGAAATGAGACTCTGATTCCTCCTAAGAGGATATGTAGCCATATGATCAAAATTGTGGCGAGTCCCCCTAACTAAAATTCAAACCCTTTTCCCCTTTTAATAATAAAAATCCTATTTCCTAAACATAGCGTTTCTAAACCTAGTATCCTTGCGAACAAGGTAGAGGAGGGTGCTTAACACCTTCCTCTCATCTAGAACCGAGTCCAAATCTAGAATCTCTGACTTTTAGGGTTATTCCTTTATACTCCCTTCGTTTAGGATAAAAATTAAGGGTGACGACGCTAATTTAAAAACCAGTTGCAATAGCTGGCGACTCTGTTGGGGACTCAACCGTAGGTTTAGAAGCCTTATCTTCCAGTTTTAGGGTTTTTAGGGTTTTCTTGTTTATCAGGTTTTTATTTCTTGCTTATTTACTTATTTATTTATCTTCTTATTATTTTTATTCCTTATCATATTATATTTGTTGTGGGATTTAAATTTTGCAAAATTATTCTACAAACTCTTAGAAAGAAGGTTCGTCTATTAGCCAAGGGGTTATATCAACCCTATGAGTTTATGTGACGACTTCGCCTAGAGTCGGTGGAATTCCGTAAAAGGAACGCCTCTCGAGAGACATCCTCTTGGGAATTAGGACTTTGGAATGACACCTATGAATCTTTGTATGATCTTTAAACCAAAAACCTGTGATGAGACCTTTCAGGACCTAGAGACGAAAGTTTCGGTCTATAAAGAGACTCCGCTTAAGGGAGGCCCTTGTGCCTTTCCCTCTAGTGTCATTCATGATACCCTTAAGGAAGCCACCTTATGGGGAGATTAGAATATTTGTAGGCCAATACTGAGTACCTACCTTCTAATGATACCTTTCACAACTCCCACTACAATCTGCAAACCCGCAATGGTTATCCCTTCATCCACTACTGTCGCTAGCCTGTAGGGCTTCTGCCTATATCATTATCCCTATCCTGTAACGACTCTGCATAGTCTTTCATTGACCATAATCCTTAAGGAGTTCTTGCATGTCTCAAATTTTGATTTAGTGTAGGGTATCATCACATCAAACCTAAATAGAGTACCCCTACCTCTACCCTCATACTACGTCCATATTGCATCGCATATCCATGGAATTTTTATACTATTCCATACGCAAGCATCTTCATACATTTTAATTTTCATCCATCTCATAAAACTCATATCTCTTCCACTCGTGGAGAAATTTCAACCATAACCCAATAAGGCGATTCTGAGATACTCAGAGCAAATTTGAGATAGCTCACGCAACTAGTGTAAAGTTAGCTACAAAAATGGAAGAAGGTCATCAAGATGTGACTGAGGACGTCATTACACCTAAATAATACACTCAAGCTCGACCTCATCCTATACAAGCTTCCATGGAGAACCTAGATGTGCAAGAACATGCCATTTTCTGAGACAAATATACTCTATCCCATGAATCTATTGAGTATCATCAATTCGCATTCCCTACGCCAAAAACTCAAGGGTAAAACTTGACCATGAATACTAAAGAACCCCAAAATCTTGAGGACACCAAAAGATACCGCATGTTGGAAAAAAGGCTTAGCGTCATAGAAGGACATGACACTCATAACTTTGATGTTGCTGCTTTATGTTTGGTTGAAGACATGGTGTTTCCTCTGAAATTTAAGATGCCAGATTTCGAAAAGTACAAAGGGTCTAGTTGTCCTAAGACCCATTTGAAGATGTATATTATGAAAATGGCAGCATACCCACACTGTGACCGGTGGAAATAGAACTGACTGTTTTAAATGCTGGTTCGCGAAATGTCGCGGTAAGCAAGAGTCACCACCGTCTTTTATGTTCTCCAACAAGGAAAGGACAAAAGCACAGCAAAATTCCTTTTCGAGATGTTTCTCGGTTCGGGAGGTAGATTATAGAAAGGGAAGGTGTTAGCACCCTTTCTATCTGTGGTTATCCACGGGCTCTTAGGTACTTTCTCACTATGTTTTCAAAAATTGTTTGCTTTTCAAGTGTTTGGGGGTTTTGAAAAAGTTTAGTTTGAAAAACTTCTAGGTAACTCTTGTATCAGTCCTCAAGAGTGTATGAACTATTTGTTTGAAAACTTTTTGAAAGTGTAGGTGCGAAAAGTTGTTTTTGTTTTTGAAAGAGCAAGTACCCAGGAGAAATCTACCTACTCTAAGGAATTAAGTTGTGTAAGAGTCCTTTAGACAGTACCATCCCACTATTGAGAAGTAGGTAGCACCGTCGTTGGAGTTATTCGGGTCAATTCGATTATAGGGACATGTGGTATCCAAAGCAATAGTAGGACGCCTTAGCGGTAACCCTAATGTCCTAGATCCTTTTTTATCTGAGGTAACCGTTTCGAGGCAACTGGATCTTTAGATAGGAGGGCGACCTCTAAAACACCCTATACTTGATGACCACGTCGAGGCAACCAAGTGAGGCGTACCCTAGGAGTGGCATATGCACGTGTGTCAAGTTTCAGTTTAAATTATCTTTGAATATGCATCATTGTGAGCTACGAGTTGATTTTAATTTTCAGGCAAGTCTTGTCATGCATAGTTAACAGTTAATAGTTTGCGGGAAATAAATTGCGGAAAGTAAATCTACGCTATTACAAGGCGTCGGGTATTTACATCGCCAAAAACATAACCCTTTGGAAAAATAAAGGAAAGCTATAAAAGTCCTAATTAACTATTACATTCTCGGAGCAGATACAAAAATATAATCAAAATAATAAAGTGCGCGCAAAGAAATTGAATCGGGACGTCCTTAGGGTTTTGACCCTTTTTGAGAAAAGAAAGAAGTTTGGTCCTTTTTTGCATTAAATTAAACCTAATTATAATTAATTAATTAATTAATTAATTAAAAGAAAAAGTATTTTTATATGTTTTTTAGGTCTTTAATAAAAATAAAAGAAATTAAAAGTTGTCAAGAAAACCCTAATTCTAAATTTATTTTATATTTGTGAAAAAAGTCAAAAATAACCTAATTAACAAAAAAGACTAAATTAATTAATTTACATTTATTTACAAAAAATAATTAATAGTGAATTTAATAAATAATAAAAATAAATAATATTTTAAGTTTCTGAATTTAATATGAAAAATAATTAATTTATGAATTAATAATAATAATTAATAATAGTTAATAAAAGAAAATAAAAAATAAAAAGGAAAGAACAAAGAAATCAGGGGGGTTTTATAGCCCAAAGAGGAGGTTAGTCTGGAATTTCTGAGGCCCACTAAGCTCAAGCCCTTGTTGACTTTCTTGAATTGCCTATGTATTGGTTGACTGGGAGCATGGTGGTCACTCATCCCTTGTCATCAGATCTAGGCTTAAGGACACATGGCGCCTGATTATTTGAGGTGTATGATGGAATCTTTCTGGAACGCTGCATGTAATCATGTTAGAAAAAATAGAAACAAAGGTTTGGGGGACCTGGGAATCGAACCCTGGTCCCAATGGTTACCAGACAACTCATCTCCCACTACGCCAGTTGAACGTCTTTGTTAATATAGTAATCAATAAATAATATATTAGGAAATTAATACATATGCTGAAAACACAAAAAACGCGCGCTCGTTTGAACGCTCCAACCATGACTCAACACGTCACCGTCTTCTTCCTCGTACCTGTAAAATAAAAGTCAGATAGCGGGGGTTTTTAAGCCCCACAATATGGAACGAGGAAAAATAGCGAATAGAATCCTAGGCTACATAAATATTTCACGAGCATTGCATTGTGTTCGTCTGGCCTTGACGATTTCAACCATGGGCATTAGAGGTTCCAATTTTGCCTGGATAGTAAAGCCCTATTTCAAGAACTCATGAACCCTAAAATTTGTTAATGGCAACTCACAATTCTGTGCATTATAATCCAATTAATTAATACCAGTAGCTTTATATGGATGCAAGCAATACAAAACAAACCATAAATCACATCAAATGCTCATGAATCGTGAGTTTCGATTCTGAAAAAAGTGGACAAACTGTGATTCTGTTTCTTAGGATTCCTTGAGTGTTAGCACTTGATTTTGATTGCAATGTGTCTCTGAGAGTTCCTGCAATATATTAGAAACAAGAAAAAGCTTTGAATCACGTTAAATTATGGAAAACAGTTTTCAAGTTTTTCTTGATTTTTTCAATGTTGCATATGGCTTTCTGCAGCAATTCTCACGTGCCATGCATTAGGGTTAGGTTCTGTATATATAGAGGATTGAATTTAGGTTAAATCCTAGCCAAGAAATCCATTGCATTGATGTTTCAATATTTGATTGAAAATCAAATATTTTTCAATCTTTTTGATTGAAGAAAGTTGCTAAATTTGGAGTTTTTGACATCCTTGATTGGCACACGAGATCTCCAGCATATATTGGTCATCTTTGCTTCACCAAAAGATTGAGAAAGCATATCTTTGAATTTCCTACATTTTAAATTAATTAAATGAATTAAAAATCAATTAAAAATCAATTAAAAATCCAATTAATTAATAAAAATAAGAAAATAATTCAATTTAATCTCAATGGGTCGTGCATAGGCCTTGGATAAAGTTTCAAGAAGAAATTTGAGGCCCATTAGCAAAAACAAGGTGTTTTGAGCAAAGTTGACTTTTGCAAATTCACAAACATTTCCCAACTTCTCCAATGCATATCTTGCTCAATTTTGATTATATGAACATGTTCTTGGACATTTTGGAAAGGTCTTGAAGTCCTCTAACCAATGCGTTTGGTCCCATATCATTTGGATTTACCAATCTCAAGTTATGGTCTTTGACTTAAAGTTCATTTTTGTTGACTTTTGAAATTGACCTATAATGTAGAAATTGATAACTTTTTGTGAGAGCATTTCTTGGACTTGGAATGTGAAGATGAGTTGTAGGAAATTTCATCCCCTTCAAAATGAGCATTGGATGGGATTTTTCTGATGAACCATGAAAAAGTTATGCCTTGGTCAAGATACAATTGACTTTTCTGCTGTCCAAAAATAGTAACTTTTGGCATCTTGATGATTTTTGAGCCATTCTTGTGGAATCATGATCAAGATTTGATCAAATGATGATTGTGGCCTCAAAATAAGATGTTGACCAAAAATTCTGACTTTTGACTGTAAAGAGACCATTTTGCCCCTGCAGTTGACTGTGAAGCAAATGGGACTTTTGACTGTGCAATTTGACATTGTGAGTCTTGAGACTTGACATGTACATGCTTGACAATGTATAGAGGCCTATGGGACTTGATTGAGCCATTGAAAACCCCAAATTCCTTGAGAGAACCAAAACCCTAATTTGGACTGGCTTATGAGGCATTTGAACTGTGCAATCCCTTGAGAAATCTTGAACCATTTGAAGATGATTCTTGACAAATCTTGAAAAATATGGGAGGGAAAATTTTGGGGTACAACAGTTGCCCCTGTTCAATCTTCTTAAACCTGAGGATGTAGATTGGCTTGCGTGCCTTTCGTGATCCGAAGGTGGAAGATGATTGAACACTAGAGTGCCCAGAAATTTGCACTCGCATAGTGTAGTATCAACAATGTGATGGAGGGAATGGGCTTACAGATGCCATTTGGAGAGATGGTGGATATGAGGGTGGGCTTATAGATGCCATCTGGAAATGTAATGGATAGTTGTGGAGATGGGCTTAAAGATGCCATCTGGAGATGTTGATCGCGTAAGAGATTCCTTAGCGAGAACTTGCGTATTTGAGAAAGAAAGATAATTTCATGGCCTGTTACAGGTGTTGATCTTCAATCTATTCATGTAGATAACTTTCCTGGCTAGATACATGTATAGATCTACAATCAATCGCTCACAGATATGCCCTGGCTAGATACAGGTATCGAATCTGGAACTTCAAAAGGTTGGTAGAGATAGCTTTCCTGGCTGGATACAGGTGTAAATTCCTTCAGACTTTTCATGCAGATATGCCCTGGCTAGATACAGGTATCGAATCTACAATCAATCGCTCACAGATATACCCTGGCTAGATACAGGTATCGAATCTGGAACTTCAAAAGGTTGATCGAGATAGCTTTCCTGGCTAGATACAGGTGTAGACCTCTAATCAGTCGCTCACAGATATGCCCTGGCTAGATACAGGTATCGAATCTGGAATTCGTCGTCTACAGATATGCCCTGGCTAGATACAGGTGTCGAATCTGGAATTAGTCGTCTACAGATATGCCCTGGCTAGATACAGTTATCGAATCTGGAATTAGTCGTCTACAGATATGCCCTGGCTAGATACAGGTATCAAATCTGGAATTAGTCGCCCACAGATATGCCCTGGCTAGATACAGTTATCGAATCTGAAACTTCAAAAGGTGGATCGAGATAACTTTCCTGGCTGGATACAGGTGTAGACCTCTAACCTGAGAATGAAAGATAATTTCCTGGCCTGCTACAGGTGTTGATCTTCAAACTCTTTATGCAGATATGCCCTGGCTAGATACAGGTATCGAATCTACAATCAATCGCTCACAGATATGCCTTGGCTAGATACAGGTATCGAATCTGGAACTTCAAATGGTTGATCGAGATAACTTTCCTGGCTGGATACAGGCGTAGACCTCTAATCAGTCTCTCACAGATATGCCCTGGCTAGATACAGGTATCGAATCTAGAACTAAAGGTTGATGGTAATCATCTTTGGATTGACCTTTTCCTGAAAAGGCAAAACATTAGTTGTATGCAATATCATGATGTATGAAATGCATGATGTCATGATGTTCTCAGGAATAAATGAGATTGTGTCGTATGCACTTTATTATGTATGTGAGCAGGAGGTATGAAATGTGAAATGTTTATGAATGTATCTTCGTCTGGGAAAATAAATCCTTGACGAATGCCGGGGAGTTTGTTAAATCCTGGGCTGATATTGAAGAGTAGAGTTCTTCATTTCCGTTGGGGATGATGGTTGCAAGAATAAACCGGTAGGAGAGGATGACTCCGTTGGGGAATAAACTTGTTTGAAGAGATTACTCTGCGGGGAATTACTCTGTGGGAAGAGATACTTCGCTGAGGTTTTAATGATAACTCCGCTTGGGATTCCATTGATAAGCTTTGTTGGAGATTTTGATGAACTCCGTTGGGGATTTCGTTGATGAGCTTTGTTGGGGAATTTGATGAACTCCGCTGGGGGATAGGAAGAACTTCGCCGAGGACGATCTTTCCGTGGTAATTAGCTGAGGATAACCCAGTTAGACCCTGGTGGGGAATAACCTTTGAACATGGTCGGGGAGAGATATTTGCACTCTGCAGAGGACCAGCTTCCAGACTCTACTGGGGATAAGCTTCCTGACTCTACTGGGGATAAGCTTCCAGAATCTACTGGGGATAAGCTTCCAGAATCTACTGGGGAGATTGATTCAACTCTCCTGGGGAAACTTTTTGGACTGCACTGGGGAAGTGGCTCCACTGGGGTGTCTTGTATTCCGCCGAGGAACAATCTTATATTAAGACTGTCGGGGATGCTTGTTTAGGAACATCTGCATACTCCGCTGGGGAATGTTGAGATTTTCTGGGGATATCCAACTTCCTTAAGGCTGACAGTAGACTAACTCTGCTTGGGGAGAGTATTGCTAACTTGCTAGGGATATTGTGCCTTTTTAGGGCTAATGGGAGACCAACTCTGCTCGGGGAGAGTATTGTCGAATCTTGCCTTACTCTGCGGTGAGTGAAGGTATCCTGGTTACGTTCTTCAGCCGAACCTACCTTGGTACCTTGGTGGACAGAGCAACTAGATCGCTTGGACAATTTTTATTGCCCCTGTTTCAAATGTCACCTGTAATTAATCCTTTGTTTCGCATGCAAATATTTATGATCAGCAATTAATGTCAAATGTATATATCAAAAATGAACATTGGACGTTCTTTGCAAAACAAAACAGATAAAGGAAAAACAATTGGAAATTTGTCTGGAAAAGTGGATTTGTATTGATTTTGAAATTTTCCTGTAAATAGGCGTTTATGTATAAGAGGCTGACGTCCTAGTAAGAGAACGCCGCCGAACAAAGTAGAGTTTATACAATTTTGTGAAAAGAAAACAAAACAGCTATGTGAACAATCCCACTAGGTTCCAACTCTGCTATTGCCTTTATGTCTTTGAGCGTCTCGTCACTTTGTTGCTTAGTTGAAGAGGAAGCTGATTGATTGGTGCCGTCTGAGCCTGATGGTTGATACCGAAGTCTGGATGCAGGGTGATCCAATGAGACATAGTATTACGCTTTAATCCCTAAGTTTTGCCTGGACCGCCCTTTCGGGTTTACAGTCCACCGGGATACCCATTTTTGCCCAAGCCGCCTTTTCAGGTTTTCGACTTGCCAGGTGTATAGATTTTTTTCATTTCATCCCTTATTTTTTCCCGAACCCTTTTGGTTCTTCGGGAAGCCCTTATTTTTGCCTAGGTGTGTCAACCTAGCGGGTCTTTTATCATGCGTAGTATCTTTTTACTATGTCTGCATTAGCGGGGTGAGGAAGGTCGTCACCATCCATGGTAGTTAGAATCATAGCTCCTCCTGAGAAGATATGCTTAACCACAAATGGCCCTTCGTACGTGGGGGTCCATTTGCCCCTGGGATCACCTTGAGGTAGAATGATGCGCTTGATTACCAGATCTCCGACTTGATACTCTTGTCGTCTGACTTTCTTGTTAAATGCCTTGATCATCCGTTTCTGGTACGTCTTCAAGCCGAGTCTGGATCCAGTCATCTTCGCTCAGACCTGCATCCTTCATTATCCGGGGAGAGGGTATCTGGACTTCAATATGCAAGACTGCCTCCATGCCATAGACCAAGGAAAAGGGTGTTGCCCCTGTTGACGTCCGTGCTGAGGTACGATACCCATGAAGAGAAAACGGTAACATCTCGTGCCAATCTTTGTAGGTCACTGTCATCTTCTGCACAATCTTCTTGATATTCTTGTTCGCCGCTTCTACAACCCCATTCATCTTCGGTCGGTAGGGAGAAGAGTTGTGGTGTTGTATCTTGAATTGCTCGCAGAGCTCAGTGATCATCTTGTTATTAATATTGGTACCATTGTCCGTAATGATCCTCTCTAGTACACCGTATCGACAGATCAGGTTGTGCCGAATGAACCGTGCCACGACGTTCTTGGTTACGGTAGCAAAGGAAGCTGCTTCAACCCATTTCGTAAAGTAATCAATTGCCACCAGGATGAAGTGATGCCTGTTGGATGCCGTAGGTCTGATCTCGCCGATCATATCAATGCCCCACATTGCAAAAGGCCAAGGTGCTGTCAAGACGTTCAAAGGAACTGGAGGAATGTGCACCTTATCAGCATAGATCTGGCATTTGTGACACGTCCGAGAATGTTGGTAACAGTCGGCTTCCATTGTGGACCAGAAATATCCTGCCTGAAGGATTTTCTTTGCCATGGTATTTCCACTGGAATGTGTTCCGAAGGTACCTTCATGCAGCTCTGCCATGATCCTTTCTGCTTCAGTCTTATCCACACAACGCAGTAAGGTTGAATCATGGTTTCGCTTGTACAGAATGTCGTTACTGAGGAAAAACTTTGTCGTGAACCTTCTCAGAAACTTCTTGTCATTAACAGATGCGCCTTCGGGGTATTCTTGAGCTTCAAGGTACCTCTTTACTTCATGATACCAAGGTTTTTCAGTTACCTCTTCAGCCTCAATATCACAGCAATGTGCAGGTTCATCCAACTTCCAAATAATGACCCGGGGAGCCTCGTTATCCCATTTGACTTTGAACATAGAAGACATCGTAGCTAGCGCGTCCGCCAACTGATTCTCCTCTCTTGGGAAGTGTTCAAAGGTTATCTCCTCGAAGTGGGGAATCAACGTCAATACATACTCCTTGTAAGGAATAATATTTGGGTGTTTCGTATCCCACTCGCCTTTGATCTGGCTGATCATGAGAGCGTAATCTCCGAAGACACTCAGAAACTTGATCCTTAGGTCAATTGCAGCTCGAAGACCCATGATGCATGCTTCATACTCCGCCATGTTGTTGGTGCAGTTGAAACATAGCCGGGCAGTAAGTGGAGTATGAGTGCCTTTTGGAGATATGATCACAGCGCCGATACCGTTACCCAAAGTGTTTGAGGCTCCGTCAAAGTGCATAGACCATCGGGATCCTTCCTTAGGTCCTTCATCCGGTCCAGGGACTTCACAATCAGTCACTACCATGATATTCTCGTCTGGAAATTCAAAGTTCATGGACTGGTAGTCATCCACTGCCTGATGTGCCAAATGGTTTGCCAGCACACTTCCCTTGATTGCCTTTTGAGTCGTGTACTGGATGTCGTATTCTGTCAAGATCATCTGCCATCTTGCTATTCTTCCGGACAAAGCAGGCTTTTCGAAGATGTACTTTATTGGATCCATTTTTGAAATTAACAGAGTGGTGTGAGTCAACATATACTATCTCAGCCGGCGAGCAGCCCATACTAAAGCGCAGCAAGTTTTCTCGAGCAGTGAGTATCGGGTCTCACAGTCAGTAAACTTTTAGCTAAGGTAATAAATAGCATGCTCTTTTCGGCCAGACTCGTCATGTTGCCCCATCACACATCCCATTGAGCTGTCAAGTACTGTCAAGTATAAGATTAGAGGTCTCCCTTCAACCGGTGGCATAAGAATGGGTGGTTCTTGGGGATACTCTTTGATTCTTTCGAAAGCGGCCTGACACTCATCATTCTAACGTACTACTTGATCTTTCTTCAGTAGCTTGAAGATTGGTTCACTGGTAGCAGTTAGATGTGAGATGAATCGGGCGATGCAGTTCAGCCGTCCTAGAAAGCCTCTGACTTCTTTTTCTGTCTTGGGAACTGGCATCTCTTGTATGGCTCTCACTTCGGCAGGGTCCACTTGAATACCTTTGTCGCTCACGACGAAGCCTAGTAGTTTTCCAGATCTCACCCCGAAGGTGCACTTGTTTGGGTTCAACCTCAGCTTGTACAACTTCAGACGGTCAAACAGCTTCTGTAGATGGTCAAGGTGTTCCTCCTCAGTTTGGGAACTTGCAATCATATCATCGACGTATACCTCAATATCGTGGTGGATCATATCATGAAACAGAGCAACCATAGCACGTTGGTAGGTTGCCCAAGCATTCTTTAACCCAAAAGGCATGACCTTGTAGCAAAAGGTGCCCCACTGAGTGACGAAAGTGGTCTTCTCCATGTCTTTAGGAGCCATCTTGATTTGATTATAACCTGAGAACCCATCCATGAAGGAGAATACCTTATGCTGAGCAGTGTTGTCCACTAGAACGTCGATGTGAGGTAGAGGGAAATCATCCTTAGGGCTCGCCCTGTTCAAATCCCTATAATCAACACACATTCTGACCTTACCATCTTTCTTCGGCACTGGAACCACGTTGGCAACCCACTGAGGGTAGGAAGTCACTGCTAGAAACCCGGCATCAAATTGTTTCATAACCTCAGCTTTGATTTTCTCGGACATCTCTGGACGCATACGGCGAACCTTCTGCTTTACCGGAGGGCATTCTTCCTTGGTAGGCAGGTGATGAACCACAATGTCGGTATCCAACCCAGGCATGTCTTCGTAGGACCAGGCAAATATTTCCACGTAGTCATGCAACATCTGAATCAACCGCTGTTTCACACTAGACTCCAGATTGGCACCAATCTTGACTTCCTTTCTGTCTGTCTCAGTACCCAGATTTACCGTTTCCACTGGCTCTTCATGTGGTTGAATGGCCCTCTCTTCCTGGAGTAGCAGTCTTGCAAGCTCACCAGGCACTTCGCAATCATCTTCACCTTCGTCTTCGGCTAAGTTGATCGGATTTTCGAAGTCATAACTGGCAGTAGCAGAGTCGTTACCAGAGAGATCCAGAGTGGATTGGAACCTGTATAGGTGAGTGTGTGTAAATATAGCTGTTTTGCAATATATATAATAAAGAAAGAAAAGGAGTGCAAGATTTGAAATGCAAAAAACGTCCAATGCTTTTATTAATGATATATGAAAATGACAAATAATAAGCCCTCACAAATGAAGCCACGATGCCCCGGGTAATACACCGGGCCATAAAAGTTTCAACTTATTGTCTGTTACAAATTCAAAACAAAGGAGTTCATTACTGAGTGACAAAAGTAATAGGTGTGAAGTCTTTGGCAGTCCAGTTGTTCGGTCCACCGTTGGTTGTGGGGTAGATCCAGCTGTCGAATTCAGATTCCTCCACGTCGTCTTCAATAGCATTTACTCCCGGGTTGGTGATGAATACCGGAGGTCTCCTAATCCTTGCCTTACGAACAGCCCTTTGAGCTTCTGCAGTGAAACCCAAACCAAACTTGTCAGTCTTCGGAGTGAAATCAGGAAGTCGGACCCAGTTTGCACACTCACCCTTCTCAATCACAGCCCGAGCATCCTTTAAGGAAGCCATCGTCAAAGGAGAATCTTCTTCAGTCACAGTCTCTGCTGACGCCAGTGTCGGAGGAACCTCTTCAAAGTGTTGAAAGGGGGTCTCAATGAATTCCCCATCCATCTCTATGTACCGGAACGAGTTGAGGTGGCTGACCATATACTCTTCCTCTCCCTAAACTGTCACAATCTTCCGTCTGACCGGGTATTTCAGCTTCTGATGTATTGTGGAGGTCACAGCTCCAGCTTTATGGATCCAAGGACGACCCAGCAAACAAGAGTAGGACGGTCGGATGTCCATTACATAGAATGTTGAATCAAAGACCTGAGAACCAACCCTGATTGGAATGTCAACTTCACCATGTACCATCCTTTTGGACCCGTCAAAGGCCCGGACAACAATGTTACTTGGCTTGAGCTCTAAACCCTCACAATCCAGCATGTCTAGAGCTTTCTTGGGTAATACGTTCAACGAGGAACCAATGTCAACCAGCACATGGGCAAGAGTAGTGCCCCTGCATTCAATGGAGACATGCAGGGAATTGTTATGGTTCTTCCCCTTAGCAGTCAGATCGACGTCGGAGAAACCCAAACCATTATCAACAGTTAAGTTGGATACACACTCGGTAAATTGATCAGTTGATGTCTCTTGTGGCACGTGGGCCGTCTTCAGGAAGGTAATCAGGGCCTTGGCATGGGCCTCTGAACACAATAGCAGTGATAGCATAAAAATCTTTGATGGGGTGTGCCCCAGCTGCTTAACTACGTTGAAATCACTCTTCTTGATAATCTTGAGGATCTCTTCCATCTCTTGCTTGGAAGCTTCAACATTAGTGGTCTTTGGTACCTCCGTCTGGGCAGACACATCAGTAGCAATCCCTTTGCCTCGAGTGTCAGATGACTCGGCAGTAGGGGTAGAAATAGGAACTTGGTCAAGCAGGGAAGTGGGCACACTTGCAGGTGTGATGACAAGAGGTCTCTGGATAACTGGTGGCGCAATATCTGGTGAGAATAGTCTACCACTACGAGTGACTTTAGCAGGCCCGGTGATGTTGCTGATGTCGGTACTAGTATCAAATTCTTGTTTTATTCCAAGCACATAAACATCTGCCCCATAGTGCCAAGGGACAACTTTGTCAGATGCATAGGGGATGGGCCCCGGAACAATGATGATGATAGGAGCAATCTTATGAATAGACATGATTTTGACAGGCTTTTTTGAGGGAGCCTTAGGAGGGTTGTTGAAAATAGTAACAATGGACACTTCTTCAGCAGGGATAGCAGGAACAACAATCTTCTCGAACAAGATCTCTTTATTATCCATCAGGCTTTGGATACCTGATTTCAACAAAGGACAACCAGCAGGTGAAACAGGACATAGAAGGCAACCTTTACCATATCCCAAAAATAAACCGGCTAGCAACAGGTTCCTTTTGACAGTCAACAATGGAGTAACAATATCATCCATAGAGGCTACATACAGATCTTCTTCCACAGCATTCACTCCATGCTGGGGCATGGGGGCAGTCACAACATTGGGCCTTTCGGGCGCCTCGAACTCTATTTCTTTAGCATCAATAAGGTCCTGAACCTTATTCCTCGGAGCCCAACAATCATCTGTAGTATGCACCGGGCTGTCAGAGTGATAAGCACAACGAGTGTTGGGATTGTACTTTGGAGATGTTGTGTTCACCACCTTCGGAGCTTCTTTGACAGTTACCAGATTGGTTGACAGTAGTTGCGGCAATATCTGAGACAGGGTCATACTGAGCCGAGTGAACTCCCTTCTGGGTCTCTCACCCCTTGGTTGGTTATATTGCCGAGGAGCAGCAGCAGGCTTTGAAATTACCACCGTGTTGACAGCTTGGCGGCGTTCTGGTTTATTCTGTCTCTTTGACCCATAAACAACACTAGATTCTTTCTTGAAGGGCTTCTTTTCAGTACTCGAGGAGGCACCTTTCTGTATCTTCCCCGACTTGATACCATCTTCTATCCTCTCACCAGTCAAGATCAGATCTATAAACCCAGCAGAAGAATTCCCAATCAGATGGTTGAAGAACGAACCAGACAGGGTCCCCAGGAACATATCAACGAGCTCACGGTCAGTCAAAGGTGGCTGCACCCTTCCAGCCAGGTCTCTCCACTTCTGCGCATACTCCTTAAAACCTTCACCCGTCCCAAGTGACATACCCTGGAGTTGGGTACGAGTGGGAGCAAGGTCAGAATTATACTGATACTGCTTGTAAAACGCAGTAGCCAAGTCCTCCCAGTTACAAATACTGGCTCCATCCAGCTGATAGAACCATTCGAGTTGAGTCCCTGAAAGACTATCCAGGAAGAAATGGATCCATAGATTCTTGTATGCAGTATAAGGTTGGATCTTCCTTACATATGATCTGAGATGCAGCTTAGGACAGGAAACCCCGTCGTACTTTGCAAAAGCAGGTGCCTTGAACTTGTGAGGGATCACCACCCCAGAAGATAAGCCTAGGTCTCCAAAGTCTAACCCGGGCACATGTTGAATCTCCATAGCACTCAGACGGTCCTCCAGCTGTTTGTACCTGTCTTCAGCAGGAGGGTACTGCTCATCATTGTAATCTGTCTCGTTGTCGGAGACCACGGGACTAGGAACCCTTCCCCCTTGGGGGCTGTCTTTCCCAACAGATGGGGTAGTCAGCTTAGTTTCATTCTGCAGTGTATTCCCATATCTGCGTCCGGTATTGAACAAGACAGTCCTCTTCTTCTTCTTCTTCGAAAGCAGAGTCTTCAATTCCTGTTGACCCTGGGCTAAGCTCATGACCAACTCTTGGAACTGGGCGTTCTGGGCCTGGAGGGCCTTGATAGCTTGTTCAGTAGTAGGCTCAGAATTCATGATGATTGCTGAAATAAACAGCGAAGAAGATAAGTGACCTGTGAAAAAGGGTACCTGTTATGCATATGATGAATGGAATGCGTATGCTTTATGTTTTCCAAGACAATCGGGATTCAACTTTGTAGACAAAAAGGGAACACACTTTATTAGATTCAAACTTTAAATTGTTCAACAAATTGCCCTTAGGCGTTACAAGAATGAAAATACTGAAAAGGAAATAAAAGCTGTAAAGGAAATATCCAAGGCTCATCACTGCTCCCATGGCCTCTTCTTCTCAGTACGGATGTAGTCATTCAGGATCCGCTCATTCTCCAATTGCTTGGTCAGCTTCTGGATTTTCTGCTCTTGTTCATTGAACCTTTCTCGATAAGAATCCCGTTCTTCCTGTAATTGCGCCCAAGACCTCTTTAGTGTATCAACATCAGTGGGTATCTGAGGAGGAAGTACAGTTGGAGGAACCCCGTCTCTATCAGGGAATTCAAGAATGATAGGCCTGACATCTTCATATGGCATACCTAACTTCTGAGCACGGATGCAGACCCATCTGTAGTAGGATTCCATAGGCAGAGAAGTCTTTGGTCCTAACTCATGTGGGTCAGCTTTGTGAATTCTGTCCCAAGCCCGAATGAATCTACGACGCAGCTCGTCACTGTCTACCTGAAACTCAAAACTGATATGAGGTATCAACATCTCATGAGGCCCTGCTCTTCTGGCTCTTCCAAACTGTCGGAGAGCTAAACATGGATTATAAGAGATTCCTCCCTGAGTACCGATCAATGGAACATTAGGATATTCTCCGCAACGATCAATAACAGCCACCTCATCCAAACCTCTGAGAGTCCAAATGATGTCATTATCAGTGAGAGACATTAACCTATGAGCCCAGCCTCTTCCTTCTTTGTTCTTCAGCACGAACTTAGGGAGGTGCGAAATAAACCACCTCACTAACAAAGGAGCACAACACCACAAAGTTCCTCGTCTTCGAGCAGTACGAGCATATAGTTGTTGCAGGATATCACCCAAGAGAGTGGGCACAGGGTTCCGAGACATGAAGATCCTTATGGAATTGACATTAACAAAGGTGTCAGGATTTGGAAACAATAGTAGACCATAGATTAGGAGAGCCAGAACGTCTTCATACGCCCTGAAGTCTAAGTCATTCCAGAAACTGTTAGCTTTACCAATCAGGAACTTAGCCAAAAAGCCCTTAACTCCGCTTCTAGTCACCCATTTATCCATTACCTCTTTGTTGGTCAAGGGAAGGGCTGCAGCAATCTCCTCAAGCCTAAGGGTCTTTTCCCAACCAGTGAATGGAGTCTGCTCCAAAACAGGGATACCAAGCAAATCAGAGAATTCTTCCAGGGTAGGGACCAGTTGGAAGTCTTGAAAGGTGAAGCAATGGTACAAGGGATCATAAAACTGGGTCAGGACACTCATCAGTTGTTGGTCCAATTTTGAAGTGACTAAACCGAGAAGAGAACCATGCCTCTGGATGAAGGAAGTAGTGTTTGGAATTCTGTCAACCAATTCTTTGAGCAAATCAGGTGGGTGAACAAAGTTGAGTCGGATAGTATTCCTTCGCACGGGCATCATGATGTCCTACAAAACAGAGCAAAGATGAAACCCTCTTGTCTTTGAAATGGGTCAGTCCTTATGCAGGATGCATGCAATGTTATGATGGCATGATGTTATGGTAAAGCACACCACAAGTATTCACAAAGGAAAACATGATAAGGCACACAAGTCACACCAGACAGCCCTTAGAGTTTAGGCCAGCATGAAGTTTAGGTACTATCCTCTTTCAGTTTCGTTGGTTAAGACCTGTCCTAGAAAATAGTAACCGGGTTCTAGAGGATCTCAATATCATTGACTACCCTCAATCGGTCATAACTCCAGCTTCGCAATCTTTTCTTGCGGCCAGAACCATCGCAAGAGTTTAGCCTCAATGAGTGTAGCATACTGCTACTGTTCTATGGCCAAGTTGGGTCAATTTAGGGTTCTAAGGTCGGTTGGTGCTTAATGACTCCTCAGAAGACCCATATTCTCCTTGTTCCAACACAAGGGATATCGGTACAGACCAAGGTGTCACACCAACGTAGCTACTGCTTCACCCGTGTCGGTCTATGCCAGACAGGTCCCTCACAGCTTATGCTACCTACAGGGTATTCCCCAGATCCGGGTTAGGATCTATGAAGCTCCGATGCAAGCCCACAAATATAAAAGCAAACAAGGCATTACAATTGAAAACATATAATGATCTAATCCTAAGGTACACCTCACTTATTAAAATCCCCAGCAGAGTCGCCAGTTCTGTGACCGGTGGAAATAGAACTGACTGTTTTAAATGCTGGTTCGCGAAATGTCGCGGTAAGCAAGAGTCGCCACCGTCTTTTATGTTCTCCAACAAGGAAAGGACAAAAGCACAGCAAAATTCCTTTTCGAGATGTTTCTCGGTTCGGGAGGTAGATTATAGAAAGGGAAGGTGTTAGCACCCTTTCTATCCGTGGTTATCCACGGGCTCTTAGGTACTTGCTCACTATGTTTTCAAAAATTGTTTGCTTTTCAAGTGTTTGTGGGTTTTGAAAAAGTTTAGTTTGAAAAACTTCTAGGTAACTCTTGTATCAGTCCTCAAGAGTGTATGAAGTATTTGTTTGAAAACTTTTTGAAAGTGTAGGTGCGAAAAGTTGTTTTTGTTTTTGAAAGAGCAAGTACCCAGGAGAAATCTACCTACTCTAAGGAATTAAGCTGTGTAAGAGTCCTTTAGACAGTATTATCCCACTATTGAGAAGTAGGTAGCACCGTCGTTGGAGTTATTCGGGTCAATTCGATTATAGGGACATGTGGTCACCAAAGCAATAGTAGGACGCCTTAGCGGTAACCCTAATGTCCTAGATCCTTTTTTATCTGAGGCAACCGTTTCGAGGCAACTGAATCTTTAGACAGGAGGGCGACCTCTAAAACACCCTATACTTGATGACCACGTCGAGGCAACTAAGTGAGGCGTACCCTAGGAGTGGCATGTGCACGTGTGTCAAGTTTCAGTTTAAATTATCTTTGAATATGCATCATTGTGAGCTACGAGTTAATTTTAATTTTTAGGCAAGTCTTGTCATGCATAATTAACAGTTAATAGTTTGCGGGAAATAAATTGCGGAAAGTAAATCTACGCTATTACAAGGCGTCGGGTATTTACATCGCCAAAAACATAACCCTTTGGAAAAATAAATTGCGAGAAAATAAAGGAAAGCTATAAAAGTCCTAATTAACTATTACATTCTCGGAGCAGATACAAAAATATAATCAAAATAATAAAGTGCACGCAAAGAAATTGAATCGGGACGTCCTTAGGGTTTTGACCCTTTTTGAGAAAAGAAAGAAGTTTGGTCCTTTTTTGCATTAAATTAAACCTAATTCTAATTAATTAATTAATTAAAAGAAAAAAGTATTTTTATATGTTTTTTAGGTCTTTAATAAAAATAAAAGAAATTAAAAGTTGTCAACAAAACCCTAATTCTAAATTTATTTTATATTTGTGAAAAAAGTCAAAGTTAACCTAATTAATAAAAAAGACTAAATTAATTAATTTACATTTATTTACAAAAAATAATTAATAGTGAATTTAATAAATAATAAAAATAAATAATATTTTAAGTTTCTGAATTTAATATGAAAAATAATTAATTTATGAATTAATAATAATAATTAATAATAGTTAATAAAAGAAAATAAAAAATAAAAAGGAAAGAACAAAGAAACCAGGGGGGTTTGATGGCCCAAAGAGGAGGTTAGTCTGAAATTTCTGAGGCCCACTAAGCTCAAGCCCTTGTTGACTTTCTTGAATTGCCTATGCATTGGTTGACTGGGAGCATGGTGGTCACTCATCCCTTGTCATCAGATCTAGGCTTAAGGACACATGGCGCCTGATTATTTGAGGTGTATGAAGGAATCTTTCTGGAACGCTGCATGTAATCATGTTAGAAAAAATAGAAACAAAGGTTTGGGGGACCTGGGAATTGAACCCAGGTCCCAATGGTTACCAGACAGCTCATCAACCATTACGCCAGCTGAACGTCTTTGTTAATATAGTAATCAACAAATAATATATTAGGAAATTAATACATATGCTGAAAACACAAAAAACGCGCGCTCGTTTGAACGCTCCAACCATGACTCAACACGTCACCGTCTTCTTCCTCGTACCTGTAAAATAAAAGTCAGATAGCGGGGGTTTTTAACCCCCACAATATGGAACGAGGAAAAATAGCGAATAGAATCCTAGGCTACATAAATATTTCGCGAGCATTGCATTGTGTTCGTCTGGCCTTGACGATTTCAACCATGGGCATTAGAGGTTCCAATTTTGCCTGGATAGTAAAGCCCTATTTCAAGAACTCATGAACCCTAAAATTCGTTAATGGCAACTCACAATTTTGTGCATTATAATCCAATTAATTAATACCAGTAGCTTTATATGGATGCAAGCAATACAAAACAAACCATAAATCACATCAAATGCTCATGAATCGTGAGTTTCGATTCTGAAAAAAGTGGACAAACTGTGATTTTGTTTCTTAGAATTCCTTGAGTGTTAGCACTTGATTTTGATTGCAATGTGTCTCTGAGAGTTCCTGCAATATATTAGAAACAAGAACAAGCTTTGAATCACGTTAAATTATGGAAAACAGTTTTCAAGTTTTTCTTGATTTTTTCAATGTTGCATATGGCTTTCTGCAGCAATTCTCACGTGCCATGCATTAGGGTTAGGTTCTGTATATATAGAGGATTGAATTTAGGTTAAATCCTGGCCAAGAAATCCATTGCATTGATGTTTCAATATTTGATTGAAAATCAAATATTTTTCAATCTTTTTGATTGAAGAAAGTTGATAAATTTAGAGTTTTTGACATCCTTGATTGGCACACGAGATCTCCAGCATATATTGGTCATCTTTGCTTCACCAAAAGATTGAGAAATCATATCTTTGAATTTCCTACATTTTAAATTAATTAAATGAATTAAAAATCAATTAAAAATCCAATTAATTAATAAAAATAAGAAAATAATTCAATTTAATCTCAATGGGTCGTGCATAGGCCTTGGATAAAGTTTCAAGAAGAAATTTGAGGCCCATTAGCAAAAACAAGGTGTTTTGAGCAAAGTTGACTTTTGCAAATTCACAAAAACTTCCCAACTTCTCCAATGCATATCTTGCTCAATTTTGATCATATGAACATGTTCTTGGACATTTTGGAAAGGTCTTGAAGTCCTCTAACCAATGCCTTTGGTCCCATGTCATTTGGATTTACCAATCTCAAGTTATGGTCTTTGACTTAAAGTGCATTTTTGTTGACTTTTGAAATTGACCTATAATGTAGAAATTGATAACTTTTTGTGAGAGCATTTCTTGGACTTGGAATGTGAAGATGAGTTGTAGGAAATGTCATCCACTTCAAAATGAGCATTGGATGGGATTTTTCTGATGAACCATGAAAAAGTTATGCCTAGGTCAAGATACAGTTGACTTTTCTGCTGTCCCAAAATAGTAACTTTTGGCATCTTGATGATTTTTGAGTCATTCTTGTGGAATCATGATCAAGATTTGATCAAATGATGATTGTGGCCTCAAAATAAGATGTTGACCAAAAATTCTGACTTTTGACTGTAAAATGACCATTTTGCCGCTGCAGTTGACTGTGAAGCAAATGGGACTTTTGACTGTGCAATTTGACACTGTGAGTCTTGAGACTTGACATGTAGATGCTTCACAATGTATAGAGGCCTATGGGACTTGATTGAGCCGTTGAAAACCCAAAATTCCTTGAGAGAACCAAAACCCTAATTTGGACTGGCTTAGGAGGCATTTGAACTGTGCAATCCCTTGAGAAATCATGAACCATTTGAAGATGATTCTTGACAAATCTTGAAAAATATGGGAGGGCAAATTTTGGGGTACAACACACACGATGGCAAATTGTTTATTCACTGTTTTCAAGACAGTCTTAGTGGAGCATCATTAGAATGGTATACGCAACTGGAAAGAAACCATGTCCCCACTTGGAAATACTTGGCTTTGGCATTTCAGAAGCATTATCAATTCAACATTGACAGGGATCCAAGTCGTGTGCAGCTGCAAGATTTATCTCAGAGGAGTAGCGAATCCTTCAAAGAATACGTGCAGAGATAGAGTGAGTTGGCTGCCCGAGTACAACCGCCATTATGATAAGGAGTTGGTAGACGTGTTCATGAGCACCCTAAAAGGTCAGTACTATGAAAAGATGTTAAGCAATATACCATCACGCTTCTCTGACCTAGTAATAGTTGGGGAACACATCGAGAACAACATCAAAACTGGAAAAATCCAAAATGTCTCGAGTGGCTGGACTAGTGAATCCCTTATAGATTTAAAAGAGGAAGAAGAAAATGAAACAAATTCTAATTGGGGAACTTACCAAGCTCCAGAAACTCCGCCTCCTGCGCCCTATCATCAATATTCATATGCAGAGATGCTCAATGCCAACAACTACCCTCTGAAATTCAACACCAATGGTCATGGCCTATACCACAGAGTCGACATGCTAAGATTTCACCTCGACATCGATGTCAGAATCAATAGGTTCAGAATCAAAGCAATCGCCATCAACTCCCGAATCATCATAGGCGTCCGAACAACCAAGAAGAGGGAAATCACCAGTTTGACCCAATCCCTATGACATACAATTAAATATGGTCATATCTGGTCCAAAATTCATCAGTGACCCCTAAATAAACCAGATTCATGAAGTCTCCATTTCCTCCTTTGGTAAAACTCGAATGTTCAATGTGAGTTTCATGATGGAGTAGCAGACCATTCAATTGAAGAATGAAATCCATTGAAAGAAGTGGTACATGAGCTGATTGACATAAAGCAATTAACTTTTGAAGAAAATGGTCCACATATGGTGGAAAATCCCTCGCTCTGATTGGTGGATCATTACAGAAGCTTATCTCCAGAATAATTAAGCTTTATCATTTCAAATTGTAATTTCTTTCTTGTTGAATATTATTTTCTATAAACTTTGTACTTTTTGGTCAAGTAACTCTAATAAAATAAGCATGCATGTTTCTGAAATCGATCCCTTCCAAAATAAATCAACAACTTTCCATTTTCACTCTTCTTTTCCATTTTTAAATTAACAAACTTCGAAGGAGAATGATGAAAGTACAAAATAATCAAATTTTGCTGACGTATGCTTTTTAATAGTAAGGCTTATCTAATGATGTAAGGCATTGTTTCACTTCCTAAACAGTGGATAAATAAGGTGTATATCCGTAGTTAACCCCCCTTGAGCCAGAAGTCGGAGTTCTTTCTATTTTTCTAAAAAACCCTTAATCATAACCAGGGGAAGGGTAGATTTAAATTAATTCAGTGATGCATTCAAATCCCCGGATAATCGGAATAATCTAAGAAAAAGTTTAAGGATATCTCTTTCCCCGATACATCATTGAGGAAATGATCTAAGCAAAGGCTAAAGCACATCCTTTTCCTCGCATCCATCAATATTGAGGAATCAACGAAGACAATGTCCACGACATATTCTTCCTCAGTACATCAATCAAGATCGAGGAAACAATGAGAATGAAGATTATAACAATCACCATGACAGTCACAATTTTCAAAATCAAAAACAAAGAAATTCAAAAAAAAAGGAGAAAGCCCGCTAAGTCAAAGGAAAAAAACTCGACTTAGGTAAAAGTTAGGGCATCCCGATGGACCGGAAAATTCAAAAGAATTGGTTCATGCAAAATAAGGGATTAAAAACAAACAAATTGGAGAATAAATCTTGTGACTTCCACCTCAATAACCTCAAAGGATTCTCATCAATGCTTGAATCTTATCAATTCTTTACATCGGTGTTTGAATCTTGTTAACGCTTCTCATCATCTGCGCGATTATGAAATTTCTCTTGGGGATTAAATGTATCCGTTGGATTAATTGAATTTAAGATTGGAGAAAATCAAGGAGAATGGGGTGGGATAAATAAATTTTGAGCCTTATATCTTTTGTTTCTTAAAACACAAACCATGGCCACGTTACAACCTTTAAAAGTCCTAATTGAGGCTAGGTTCACTATGAAAGAAAACTCAACAGGATTTGTGTTAAACTGACTCCTATTTTTGTTAAAATCATTTCTAACTACTTAGATTCTTAGAATATTTATCTTCTAATCTTCCATTTATTTTCAAATAATCCATTTCAAGAACGTGCATGTGCATCAAAGGGAATTACTTTTTCAAAATGTACAATTTTATATACGAATCAATATTTAGCATCAAAGAGATTTCAAAAAGGCCTGATCAAAAGCCATCCTTTCCAAGAAACACCTAATTGGGGAAAAATCATCTAATGGGATCCCTATAAACATAGGGGTATATCACATGAAGATACTATTGACAGGAGGTGAGCATTCTGAGGTTCAATCAATTTGGATCAAATTTAAAAGCACTATTCAATTAGGGCCATACCCTTCAATGAAGCATTCCTTAGTCAAGTAATATCATAACAGGGTATGACTCGGTTTCCTCATGTTAACAAGCTTCTCAATGCATTGATGATCAAGGGCTGCCTTCCGAGATTCAAATGTTGGGGCAATGCGTATCAAGTTCATCCTACTGTACGTAGGGTCCAAATTCTTCAAGCAACTTCGAGTACAAACTTCTCAAAGCTTCAAATACTTGGGGAAACCTATGACAAGTTCATGGCAAGCTCTATGTTCATTCTAAAGATGATTCCTCCAGATCTTGGAGATTGAGGGGCATGTCTTTCAAAATTCGAATGTTAGGATAAACCATTGCGAGGCTCGATCATAAAAGAAGTTGATACAAAAGGGTCCATCAAAGCCAAGCATGTTCAAGAGTCTTTTAATTAGGGGCATAACACAAAAAAGTGGGGTCATTCACATTATGAAAAAACTATATTCCAATATCATATCAAAGAGAATCTCCTCCAAGACCATACCTCAAAAGTGGGAAAAAACAGTCCATGCAGGGGAAAGCTCTCTGCATACTTTCATAATCCTCCAGGGGACCTCTCTTCTATGTCAACAATATTCGAGTTCGAAACGAGTATCATGGAAGCAAGAAAGCACAACACTCTACAATCATCTAACAAGCAACACTATTTCATAACCAAACCTCTACGCTTTAATCATCCACGACACATCCCAAGGGCACCATTAAAAAAAAGAATTTAAGTCATAAACAAAAAGCATAAGGCTGCATAAATCATTCATTAGGGCTCCTAGATCCAAATCCATTCCATACTATCGTCTCACCCATCTACACATCCCAACAGCATGGGTCGAGCGTATCTAAAAAATCCCAACTACGCATTCGCATTTCAAAGCCCAACTATGCATTCACATTCCAAAATCCAACATCCATTCACATATTATCCAAGGCATTCATCACATACATCAATCAATCATGTATAAATCAATCATCACATTACATCAACCAATCATCACATTACATCAATCAAATCATTAAATTTCATGCATCGATCAAATTGGTACGCATAGCATAAAACCTCGTTTTTATGTGAAGAAAATTATCATTGTTAATCAGGATATCAATTCTATGTTGAATCTCGACAACAGATTTCCCTGGTTAATAACAATAATTGATTTTCTATAGAACCTCGACAGGAGGTAATCTTTCAACAGAATCTCAGCAGTAGATTCCTCTAGTTGATCATGGCAGGTGATTTTCCAGAAAACCTCGGCAAGAGGTGACCTTTCAACAAAACCTCGACAGAAGGTATTTAAAATTGAATCATGGCTGTAGATTCTCCTGGTTGATCACGGAAGTTGATCATCCGGAATACCTCGGAAGAAGGTATCCTAAGTTGAATCTCGGCATTAGATTCCCCTAGTTGATCACGACAAATTATTATCCGAAGACCTCGGCAGAAGTTATCCTACCTTGAATCTAGGTAGTAGATTCCCTTGGTTGATCATGACAGTTGATTATCCAGAAGACCTCCATAGAAGGTATTTCAAATTAAATATCGGTAATAGATTCTCCTGTTTGATCATAGTAGTTGATTATCCAGAAGACCTCGGCAAAAGGTATTATAATCGAATCTCGATAGTAGATTCTCCTGGTTGATCACGACAATTGATTATCTGGAAGACCTCGGAAGAAGGTATTCTAATTGAATCTCAGCAGTAGATTCTCTTGGTTGATCACAACAGTTGATTATTCGGAAGACCACACCATAAGGTATTTCAAATTGAATCTCGCCAGTAGATTCTTCTGGTTAATCATGACAGTCAATTATCTTGAAGACTTCGGCAGAAGGTAATTCACATTGAATCTCGACAGTAGATTCTCCCGGTTGATCATGGCAGTTGATTATCCAGAAGACCTTGGTAGAAAGTAATTCAAGTTAAATCTCGACAATAGATTCTCCTGGTTGATCAGGACCGTTGATTATCCGAAGACCTCGGTAGAAGGTAACTCAAATTGAATCTCGACAGTATATAACCTTGGTTAATCACAGCAGTTGATTACCCATAAGACCTCGGCAGAAGGTATTCTAATTGAATCTCGACATTAGATTCTCCTGGTTGATTGTGATAGTTGATTATCAGGAAGACCTCGGCAGAAGGTATTATAATTGAATCTCTACAGTAGATTCTCCTGGTTGAGCACGATAGTTGATTATCTGGAAGACCTCGGCATAAGGTATTCTAATCGAATCTCGGTAGTAGATTCTCCTGGTTAATCACAGAAGTTGATTATCCAGAAGACCTTAATAGAAGGCATTTTAATCGAATCTCAGCAGCAGATTCTGCTGGTTGATCACGACAGTTGATTATCCGGAAGACATCAACAAAAGGTAGTTCTCGACGAAATATCGGCAGTAGATTCCTTGGAAATATCGATAGGAGATTTCCTATTTTTAAGACCTCACATCAAGCATGACAGACGCATAACCATGTCAAAATCTCATGATCATTTACGACATTTGGTGCATCTAACATACAAAAACACGAAAGAGCATTTGATAAAACATCATCATCATTGTCCGTGTGGAAAACATACCTACTATCCACAATCATGAGAAAGGAGAATTTGCATCATCTCAAAGTGGATGATATGGCTTGGATTTTAAAATCAACAATGCCTCACTCAACACCCAAGTGGAAAATATCTCTCTTCACTACATATTGTAGAAGTATAGTTGTTTGCATCACTACAAGGATTGACAAGAGTCCAATCTTTTTTAGAAAAGTTTAAAGATAAAAGCCAAAGTGGCAAAATGGTTTGAAATGAGTTTGACTGACTTTTAGTCTTATCACAAAAAATGTCAAAGTATTATTAAGTTTATTGAAGTTTATTTACGAAAATGTTTTAAAAATGCATGGACCTAAGTCCAAGTTTATTATGAAAGTGGTTCAAGTTAAAAAAAACAAGAAGAGTTTTTCAAAAGGAGAGAGAAATTTTTTGAAATTAAAGAAGATGGGAGGAGAAGAAGGGATTATCCTAAAGAATAAGGTAAAAGCTAGTGATAAGAACCATCTAACCAATAAGAAGCCAATACTTGACACTATGAGCCAAGATAGAATTCCCATTCTTTGGATTGAAACCAAACAAGCAATGATACTAGACTTCTTGAAAGAACCAGACTTCAAGTGTATTAAGTCTTCACAAAAATTGGGTAGAGTAACGGCTGTATACGGGTGAATTCCAAATTACAAACGAAGAGTGTAATCACAATAACCTGCACACAAAACAAAAAAACAACCCAATGCCTTGAGGTAAACCTCAAGAGCTCCAGACAAAATAATCAGATAAGGTCACAAAGTCTCCAATCATAGGCCAAAGTTTCTAATCCTAAGTCCAAAAAATCCAATGCTCCATAATGCCAAGGATAGTAACCAAATAGTCCAAGTATCATTAAAGATTTTTAGGGTTTATTTTGATTATTAGGTGTTTTGAAAAAGAAAAGTAAAGCTCAAGTGAGCAAAAATAAAAATGACAAGAAAGTAAATACTCAAATGAGCAAAGATGAAAATGGCATGAAATGTAAATGCTAAAAGTAAATAGTGCATAAAAATAAAAGGGGGCATCTAATAAAAATAAAGGATAAATTCAATTATTAATGATTAGTGGTTAGTTGGATGATCATTTTGAAACTTGCATTTGGAACTCGTTAGAGGATTGGTAGAACCAAAGCCTCCACACAACAAGTTGCATTTGCTTTTTGTCAAGTATATCATCCATTTAGAATCCTCATGAGTACCATTTAATGATCAATGATGTTTAAGTGATCCGTGTTGACCAAAGGTGTTGGAGATCCATTAGAGGATTGGTAGAACCAAAGCCTCCACACAATGAATCTCAAGGTTATTGGATCAAAGAGATCAAATTAACATACTTGGGCTTGTAAACATATGTTTGGGCCACAAATGATCATTTATTCGAATCGAGACAAAATTTAGCGCTATGTTAAGCAATCGTAAGTGGACTTATATAGAAGTCGCACCTATTTTGAGGCCGGTCAATAGCAATCTATGCACCATTTGTTTTGAGACATGATATAGAGATCATGTCCAATAACACTTAGTGCAATAAGAAAGGGATGAGATGAAGAGGGGTGGGAAAGAATATACAAACCACTTTTGAATTAAAGTAAATAAAGTTCATGATAAAAAAATTAACCCAAGGTCAGCCAGAAAATAGTCACAAAATAATATTACATTTAATATATACAAAAAAGGTTTTAAAAAAATGTTTTAAAATAGAAATAAAAGAGAAAAATATAAACTATGTTCAAATTGATCAAGAAATAAAAGGTAAGTCCATAGAAAAATCAGGAAAGTGCTCAAATGATTTTATAAATTTTTTGGTAATTTTTTAAAGTCAGAATCTATTTTTTAAAATTAAAAGAAACGAGTAAAATAAACTAAAAATGATAAAAAATACCAAAGTCAGAAATAAAAAATAAGTGAGGTCACCAATATTTGTCACAATATCATTGGATCATTTCATAATTTTTCAGAATTTAAAAATGAATAAAAGTATTTTTAAACATTTAAAACAAATCAAATAAAGTGAAAATTTATAAAAAATACCAAAACACAAAAGAAAATTGTGAAAATATAAAAATCACAAAGAGAATAATAAAAAATATTTTTCATAATTATTTCATATTTTTTGGACTAAAAATGAATTTTCTATGATTTTTTGAAGTTTAAAACAATTAAATATTAAAATCAGAAAAGAAAATAAAAACCAAAAAATATGGGCTATCTGATCAATGTCAAAATGCATTAGTAAACCAATCAAGTGGACCTGGCGCGTTGTGCATGTTATGGACTTTAGTAAATAATGCATATGATCATTAATTAAATCAGATTTTTGAAAAACACAGATGGCGCGCCTTCATTGGTTGGAAGATGACACGTTGGTCATCTTCAACCTCCAGCCAGTCCCAAAACCAGGTTGCTTAATTTGTAAAATTAGAGCACGAGACCTATGCCAATCGCTTTGTTTCTTCAAGACGAAGACAACTACACCTTCGCGAAAAATTTATATAAACTGAAGCTCAAGCAATTTGGAAGGAAGGTTTTGAAAAGGGATTTGAAATTTCATGGTCAAAACGTGTTTCCAGTAAAAAACAAGTGTTGCAAATAGAACCAGGGCAATGAGAGCATCACAATTATATCAAAGTTTTGAAGAATTGATGAAGGAATCTATCTATTGAAGTTGAGTTATAGAGATCTGAAACTGGACTTCTATGGAGCAATATAGGGCACGATTTTTGAATGTAATTATATGGTTAGCTTCAGGGAAGATCAAGGAAGGTGAATTGATGGAAAAATTGGATTGAAAAAGTCTTGAGAATGGATTTCGAAGTTGCTGAATTTTGAGTTATGGAACAAGTTTGGCAGGGTGATTCTGGCTATCCAAGCCTGAGGAAATAAATGGGGGATGACCCTCTATTTATAGAGAATCAAATGGAATGTCCAAGCCTGTGAAATGATGAAGTTTGGAGGGAAATCGTGTGAAGTTGCAAACAAGAAAAGTGTGACTTCTAATTTGATCAAAACTCATCCAAAACGCGCGTTTTGTTGTTCTAATCAATTCTGGAACTTCATTAAACATGTTTAGAGGCATAAACGCGTGGAAAACTTGTGATTAGAAGCCAAAACAAAGATTTCAAATTCTGACTTGAAATGAAACTTCAGTTCCAAGTTACCAACTTCAAAATCATGGCATTCTCAGCTCAAGGGGTCTTAGGACATGATTCTTGATGCTTTAGAAAGATGAGGTTACAAGCTTTGCAATGGAAAAAGAATGGGATCAAATGGATGCTTGAGCTGAAAGTTGCATTAAGTCAAAGTTGGAGAAAAAGGGTTGACTTTCCATACTTAGAAATATTTCAAAATTTTCTTCAAAAGTGACCTATAATGTTTTGCATCCAAACATGGCTTTCCTCTTCGAATTTGCTCTTGACCAAAAAAGATGGCATGAAACAGACCTCTTGAATGACATTTTGGGACTTTAACCATTCAAAATCTCCAAAAATTGAGAGAGTTGTGAGTTGTTGAAGTTGGCAAAAAATCATGAAATGACCTATAATCTTTTGTATCCTTAAGGCAACTTCCATCCATTTTCTCACTTTGCAAATAAAAGAAGGTATAAAGTTCACATCCTCAAGATCATTGTGGAAAATAATGGGCTTAAGGTGATAAAAATTGACCAAGTTATGATCATTTTGAGCCTTATATCTTTTGTTTCTTAAAACACGAACCATGGCCAGGTTACAACCTTTAAAAGTCCTAATTGAGGCTAGGTTCACTATGAAAGCACACTCAACAAGATTTGTGTTAAACTAACTCCTATGTTTGTTAAAATCATTTCTAACTACTTCGATTCTTCGAATATTTATCTTCTAATCTTCCATTTCTTTTCAAATAATCCATTTCAAGAACGTGCATGTGCATCAAAGGGAATTACTTTTTCAAAATGTACAATTTTATCTACGAATCAATATTTAGCATCAAAGAGATTTCAAAAAGGTCTGATCAAAGGCCATCCTTTCCAAGAAGCTCCTAACTGTGGCAAAAGCATCTAATGGGATCCCTATAAACAAGGGCATGGACTAATGATCATAGGGGTATACCACATGAAGATACTGTTGACAGGAGGTGAGCATTCTGAGGTTCAATCAATTTGGATCAAATTTCAAAGCACTGTTCAATTAGGGGCATACCCTTCAAAGAAGCATTCCTTAGTCAAGTCATATCACAACAGGGTATGGCTCGGTTTCCTCATGTTAACAAGCTTCTCAAGGCATTGATGATCAAGGGCAGGCTTCCAAGATTCAAATGTTGGGGCAGTGCGTATGAAGTTCATCCTACTACACGTAGGGTCCAAATTCTTCAAGCAACTTCGAGTACAAACTTTTCAAAGCCTTAAATACTTGGGGAAACCTATGACAAGTTCATGGCACGGTCTAAGTTCATTATAAAGATACTTCCTCCAGATCTTGGAGATTGAGGGGCATGTCTTTCAAAATTCGAATGTTAGGATAAACCACTGCGAGGATCGATCTTAAAATAAGTTGATACAAAAGCGTCTATCAAAGCCAAGCATTTTCAAGAGTCTTTTAGTCAGGGGCATAACACAAAATAGTGGGGTCATTCACATTATGAAAAAACTATATTCCAATCTCATACCAAAAAGAATCTCCTCCAAGACCATAGCTCAAAAGTGGGAAAAAATAGTCCACACAGGGGCAAGCTCTCTGCATACTTTCACAATCCTCCAGGGGACCTCTCTTCTATGTCAATAATATTCGAGTTCGAAACCAGTATCAGGGAAGCAAGCAAGCAAGCACAACACTCTATAATCATCTAACAAGCAACATTATTTCATAACCAAACCTCTACTCTTTAATCATCCATGACCCATCACTAGGGCACCATTAAAAAAAAGCATTCAAGTCATAAACAAAAAGCATAAGGCTGCATAAATCATTCATTAGGGCTCCTAGATCCAAATCCAGGCCACACTATCATCTCACCCATCTACACATCCCAACAACATGGGTCGAGCGTATCTCAAAAAGCCCAACTATGCATTCGCATTTCAAAGCCCAACTATGCATTCACATTCCAAAATCCAACATCCATTCACATATTATCCAAGTCATTCATCACATACATCAATCAATCATGTATCAATCAATCATCACATTACATCAACCAATCATCACATTACATTAATCAAATCATTAAATTTCATGCATCGATCAAATTTGCACGCATAACATAAAACCTCATTTTTATGTGAAGAAAATCATCATTGCCAATCAGGCTATCAATTCTAGGTTTAATCTCGACAGTAGATTTCACTGGTTAATCACAACAGTTGATTTTCCAGAGAACCTCGACAGGAGGTAATCTTTCAACAGAATCTTGGAAGTAGATTCCCCTGGTTGATCACGACAGGTGATTTTCCAAAAAACCTCGGCATTAGGCGACCTTTCAACAAAACCTCGACATAAGGTATTTCAAATTGAACCTCGGTTGTAGATTCTCCTGGTTGATCACGGCAGTTGATCATCCGGAAGACCTCGGAATAAGGTATCCTACATTGAATCTCGGCAGTAGATTCCCTTGGTTGATCATGACAAATTATTATCCAAAGACTTCGGCTGAAGTTATCCTACCTTGAATCTCGGCAGTAGATTCCCCTGGTTGATCATGACAGTTGATTATTCAGAAGACCTAGATAGAAGGTATTTCAAATTAAATCTCGCCAGTAGATTCTCCTGGTTAATCACGACAGTTGATTATTGGAAGAACTTGGAAGAAGGTAATTCAAATTAAATCTCGACAGCAGATTCTCTCAGTTGATCACACCAATTTATTATCAAGAAGACTTTGGCAGAAGGTAATTCATGTTGAATCTCGGCAGTAGATTCTACTGGTTGATCATGACAGTTGATTATTGGGAAGACCTCGACAGAAGGTAACTTAAATTGAATCTCGGCAGTAGATTCCCCTGGTTAATCACGACAGTTGATTACCCAGAAGACCTCGGCAGAAGGTATTCTAATCGAATCTCAGTAATAGATTCTCCTGGTTGATCATGGTAGTTAATTATCCAGAAGACCTCGGAAAAAGGTATTCTAATCGAATCTCGGAAGTAGATTCTCCTGGTTGATCACGACAATTGATTATCCGGAAGACCTCGTTAGAAGGTATTCTAATCGAATCTCAGCAGTAGATTCTCCTGGTTGATCAGAGCAGTTGATTATTCAGAAGCCCTCGCCAGAAGGTATTTCAAATTGAATCTCGCCAGTATATTTTTCTGGTTAATCATGATAGTCGATTATCTTGAAGAAATCGGCAGAAGGTAATTCACATTGAATATCGACAGTAGATTCTCCCGGTTGATCATGGCAGTTGATTATCCAGAAGTCCTCGGCAAAAATCAATTCAAGTCAAATCTCGACAGTAGATTCTCCTTGTTGATCACGATAGTTGATTATCCGGAAGACCTCGACAGAAGGTAACTCAAATTGAATCTCGTTAGTAGATTGCTTTGGTTAATCGCAACAGTTGATTACCCATAAGACTTCGGCAGAAGGTATTCTAATTGAATCTCGACAGTAGATTCTCCGGGTTGACTGTGACAGTTGATTATCAGGAAGACCTCGGCAGAAGGTATTCTAATCGAATCTCTACAGTAGATTCTCCTAGTTGATCACGAAAATTGATTATCTGGAAGACCTCGACAGAAGGTATTCTAATTGAATCTCGGAAGTAGATTCTCCTGGTTGATCATGGGAGATGATTATCTGAAAGACCTTAATAGAAGGAATTTTAATCAAATCTCGGTCGCAGATTCTCCTGGTTGATCGCGACAGTTGATTATCCGGAAGACATCAACAAAAGATAGTTCTCGATGGAATCTCGACAGTAGATTCCTTGGAAATATCGATAGCAGATTCCCTGTTTTTAAGACCTTACATCAAGCATGACGGACGCATAACCATGTCAAAATCTCAAGATCATTTACGAAATGAGGTGCATCTAACATACAGAAACACCAAAGAGCATTTGATAAAGCATCAAAGTTTATTCTAGTTAGAAGTGCAGCGAAGGAAAATCCACGCCTATTTCTACGCCAACACCTACGTTTATGATCATGTCAATGTCCATGCCAACGTCCACGTCTATGTCCATGCCTACGCCTGCACCTATAGTACAGACATCAAGATCTTGCTGACATCTTTTCACCAAATTCAAATCAACTTGGGGATACAACAATTGGCAACAAACAACATTGGGGAGTTGGTAACTACGAGAACCCGATGGTTTAACAAAAGAGAATTATCAAAAAACATTTGAGGCATAAAACATACAAACATTCGGGGCATACATCACACTTGGATAACACATCAATTTAGAGCATTATGCATGCAGTGCATCTTGCAAAACTACTTTGGTTAAAATTACAAATTTTCTTGGGGTTCATCTCTATCAGGCTTATCTGTGTGAACTACGTAGTTCAAACTTTAAGAAAATTTTGGGGTATATTTTCTTCATGTTGATGGTCATGGTGGAGACAACACGACCGACATCATCATGAGTTGGGGTTAATTTTCTTCATGTTGATAACTATGGTTGAGATGAATCAAAGCAGCAATCTCATGTGGTTTTGGCTCACCCTTTAAACCAGTAAAAGGAACATGGTCGGTAGCGGGTAAGTCCAACAGATAAGAATACTCCTCCAGTGTAGGCATCAACTGATAGTCATGAAAAGTAAAGCAATGATATATCGGATTATAGAACTGGACCAAGGTCGAGAGAATACCCTCCTTCATCTTCAGCTTCATGAGAGGAATGATGGATCCACACTTCTTCCAAAAGTCTGCAGAACACTCGATCTATGGGATTAGACTAATCAACTCATCTATCTTGGGATCCTTGAAACTATACTCCCGGTCTTTCTCTTTCCAGAATCCATGGTTAAAAAGTACCTGAAATATTCACAAATGGTCAATTTTTAAATCCCTTGAAATAAGATCTCTTCAAAAGATGCTTATGGATGCATGGATGCATGATGCAGCAATCACACATAAGATCACACATATAGGGTTCATAGGTTCAACGTCACGAGCATAAGGTTGAAGGTACTACCCATAAGGTATTGGTCTAAAAGTTATCACCTGTCAAACAAGGTTCTAAAGGTTCCCAGAGTCTACATCCTTCATTCGGATATTATCAACTTCTCGATTAACTCAGTAATTAGTAATATTCTCAAGAAAAACTCGTCCGAGCGTAGTATCGCGTGACAACTATTTCCGGATTACTCCGTCATAGATTCTGAACTACACCTAAAAGGCTAATATGGGTTTGGTATTCTACGGTCCTCAGTTTCAGCAGGCTCCCAGGTCGAAAGCAGTACATCTTCCCGATTACTCGGTAAACGAGACTACAGTCAAAGGGGCCTCCATTGAGTGAGGGATCTCATGCCTCATTTTTTGGGATTACTCCCTCAAAGTTAACATGACTATACCTCCCGTCCTATCTTAAAGTTTGCCCAAGTCCGAGTATAGGACTTATAAGTAATCACCAAGCATCCTGAAAACCAGGAAAATCCAGATAAACATATATACACCATATAACACATAAACAACAATAGTACATACACAAATATAAACAAGTATAGGCTCAACCCTCTTAGGGATGGACCAGAAAGAGGTCAATCTTTCCCCAGTGAAGTCTCCAATTTTCTGTAGCGGTAGAAATGTTTAAGACTAAGCCATGGGATTGACTAGACTTGTACAAATCAAAATAAAATCACGACCATACTTTATTGTTTCCAAAGGAATGGGAAAAGAGCGAATAACCCAAAAAAAGGGGGAAAGATTCAAGGTAAGGGGGTTGGTTATGCAAAGGGAAGGTATTAGCACCCTAAACATCTACGGTACTCCGCATGAACCTCTTTGTAAAATCTGTATTTTTCCTATAAAAATGTTATATAAAAAGTGGATGGTGGAGGTGAGAAAAGAAATATATTTTTATGGTTTTTGCACCCGCCGCGGTTGTGAACCTTTAGTTCCTACGTACCACCTTCCGTGCAATAGGGGACCAGGGTACACATAGTTCCTCTTTTCAAAATTTTAAAATGTAAGTGTGTTGGTTTAAATTTTATGAGATAAAACATCATCGTCATTGCCCGTTCGGAAAATATACCTACTACCCACAATCATGAAAAAGGAGAATTTGCATCATCTCAAAGTGGAGGATATGGCTTGGATTTTAAAATCAACAATGCCTTACTAAACACCCAAGTGGAAAATATCTCTCTTCACTACATATTGTAGAAGTATAGTTGTTTGCATCACTACAAGGATTGTCAAGTGTCCAATGTTTTTGAGAAAAGTTTAAAGATAAAAGCAAAAGTGGAAAAATGGTTTGAAATGAGATTGACTGACTTTTAGTCTTCTCACAAAAAATGTCAAAGTATTATTAAGTTTATTGAAGTTTATTTACGAAAATGTTTTGAAAATGCATGGACCTAAGTCCAAGTTTATTATGAAAGTGGTTCAAGTTAAAAAAACAAGAAGAGTTTTTCAAAAGGAGAGAGAAATTTTTTGAAATTAAAGATGAGAGGAGAAGAAGGGACTATCCTAAAGCATAAGGTAAAAGCTAGGGATAAGAACTATCTAACCAACAAGAAGCCAATACTTGACACTATGAGGAAAGATAGAATTCCAATTCTTTGGATTGAAACCAAACAAGCAATGATACTAGACCTCTTGAAAGAACCAAACTTCAAGTGTATTAAGTCTTCACAAAAATTGGGCAGAGTAACGACTGTATACGGGTGTATTCCAGATTACAAGCGAAGAGTGTAATCACAATAACCTGCAAACAAAACAAACAAACAACCTAATGCCTTGAGATAAACCTCAAGAGCTCCAGACAAAATAATTAGATAAGGTCACAAGGTCTCCAATCATAGGCCAAGGTTTCTAATCCTAAGTCCAAAAAGTTCAATGCTCCATAATGCCAAGGATAGTAACCAAATATTCCAAGTATCATTAAAGATTTTTAGGGTTTATGTTGATTATTAGGTGTTTTGAAAAAGAAAAGTAAAGCTCAAGTGAGCAAAAATAAAAATGACAAGAAAGTAAATACTCAAATGAGAAAAGATGAAAATGGCATGAAATGTAAATGCTAAAAGTAAATAGTGCATAAAAATAAAAGGGGGCATATAATAAAAATAAAGGATAAAGTCAATTATTAGTGATTAGTGGTTAGTTGGATGATCATCTTGAAACTTGCATTTGGAACTCAGTAGAGGATTGGTAGAACCAAAGCCTCCACACAACAAGTTGCATTTGCTTTTTGTCAAGTATATCATCCATTTGGAATCCTCATAAGTACCATTTAATGATCAACGATGTTTAAGTGATCCGCGTTGAACAAAGGTGTTGTAGATTCATTAAAAGATTGGTAGAACCAAAGCCTCCACACAATAAATCTCAAGGTTATTGGATCAAAGAGATCAAATTAACATACTTGGGCTTGCAAATATAAGTTTGGGCCACGAATGATCATTTATTCGAATCAGGATAAAATTTAGCGCTTTGTTAAGCAATCGTAAGTGGACTTATATAGAAGCCGCACATATTTTGAGGCCGATCAATAGCAATCTATGCACCATTTGTTTTGAGACATGATATAGAGATCATGCTCCAATAACACTTAGTGCAATAAGAAAGGGATGAGATGAAGAGGGGTGGGAGATAATATACAAACCACTTTTGAATTATATTTAATCAAACTATTATTAAAATCATTCATCCATTTTTATGGAGTTAGACTCAACACTATGGATCCAATGATGTTAATAAAGTTCATGATCAAAAATTTAACCCAAGATCAGCCAGAAAATAGTCACAAAATAATATTACATTTAATATATACAAAAAAGGTTTTAAAAAAATGTTTTAAAATAGAAATAAAAGAGAAAAATATCAACTATGTTCAAATTGATCAAGAAATAAAAGGTAAGTCCATAGAAAAATCAGAAAAGGACTCAAATAATTTTAATTTTTTGGTAATTTTTTAAAGTCAGAAATTATTTTATAAAATTAAAATAAATGAGTAAAATAAACAAAAAATGGTAAAAAAAATACCAAAGTCAGAAATAAAAAATAAATGAGGTCACCAATATTTGTAACAATATCATTGGATCATTCCATAATTTTTTCAGAATTTAAAAATGCATAAAAATATTTTTAAACATTTAAAACAAATCAAATAAAGTGAAAATTTATTTAAAAAATACCAAAACACAAAATAAAATTGTGAAAAAATAAAAATAAAAAAGAGAATAATCAAAAATATTTTTCATAATTTATTTAGATTTTTTGGACTAAACATGAATTTTCTATGATTTTTTGATGTTTAAAACAATTAAATATAAAAATCAAAAAAGAAAATAAAAACAAAAAAAATATAGGCCATCTGATCAATGTTGAAATGTGTTAGTAAACAGATCAAGTGGACCTGGTGCGCTGTGCATGTTATAGACTTTAGTGAATAATACATAGGATCATTAATTAAATCAGATTTTTGAAAAACACAAATGGCGTGCCTTCATTGGTTGGAAGATGACATGTTGGTCATCTTCAACCTCCAGCCAGTCCCAAAACCAGGTTGCTCAATCTGTAAAATTAGAGCACGAGACCTATGTCATTCGCTTCGTCTCTTCAAGACGAAGACAACTACACCTTCGCGACAAATTTATATAAACTATCGCTCAAGCAATTTGGAAGGAAAGTTTTGAAAAGGGATTTGAAATTTCATGGTCAAAACGTGTTTCCAGTAAAAACAAGTGTTGTGACTAGAACCGGGGTAATGAGAGCATCACAATGATATCAAAGTTTTGAAGAACTGATGAAGGAATATATCTATTGAAGTTGAGTTGCAGAGCTCTGAAACTGGACTTCTATGGAGCAATATAGGGCACGATTCTTGAATGTAATTATATGGTTAGCTTCAGGGAAGATCAAGGAAGGTGAATTGATGGAAAAATTGGATTGAAAAGGCTTGAGAATGGATTTCAAAGTTGCTGAATTTTGAGAAATGAATGGGGGGTGACCCTCTATTTATAGGGAATCAAATGGAATTTCCAAGTGTGTGAAATGATGAAGTTTGGATGGAAATCGTGTGAAGTTGCAAACAAGAAAACTATGACTTCTAATTTGATCAAAACTCATCCAAAATGGATGTTTTGTTGTGCTAATCAATTCTGGAACTTCATTAAACATGTTTAGAGGCATAAACGCGTGGAAAACTTGTGATTAGAAGCCAAAACAAAGATTTCAAATTCTGACTTGAAATGAAACTTCAGTTCCAAGTTACCAACTTCAAAATCATGGCATTCTCAGCTCAAGGGGTCTTACGGCATGATTCTTGATGCTTTAGAAAGATGAGGTTATAAGCTTCGCAATGGATAAATAATGGGATCAAATGGGTGCTTGAGCTGAAAGTTGCATTGAGTCAAAGTTGGAGAAAAAGGGTTGACTTTCCATACTTAGAAATATTTCAAAATTTTCTTCAAAAGTGACCTATAATGTTTTGCATCCAAACATGGCTTTCCTCTTCGAATTTGCTCTTGACCAAAAAAGATGGCATGAAACAGACCTCTTGAATGACATTTTGGGACTTTAACCATTCAAAATCTCCAAAAATTGAGAGAGTTGTGAGTTGTTGAAGTTGGCAAAAAATCATGAAATGACCTATAATATTTTGTATCCTTAAGTAAACTTCCATCCATTTTCTCACTATGAACATAAAAGAAGGAATAAATTCACATCCTCCAGATAATTGTGGAAAAATAATGGGCTCAAGGTGATAAAAATTGACCAAGTTATGATCATTTGAAGTCACACATGGAAAATTGGGGATTCATCTGGACGACTTGTAATCTTTCTTCTTCATCAAGTTACTTCCACATTAAAAATCCTTGGAACTTTTGAATTGATTTATTGATAACCCTTCTAAGATAATGATGTCTTCGGGATCACTCAAAAATACCAAAAGATGAGCAAGATATACTTCTTTGAAGTTCAAAACCCTAGCTCCTAGATCAAGAAAAATGCCTTGAGGATTTTTGACAATTTTGAACAAACTTTTTGTACCAACAAAAATGCTTTGTAAATAGAATTTGTTGAGGATGATAATGAGAACTCATAGCCACCAAAACCACTTCCATATCTTGAGAATTGAGAGAAATATGCATTTGTGACCAATGGGAATAAATCCTTGTCCAAGCATGACAACTTCTCCAATCAACCTCTTGTACTTTTGAATCAAATTTGATAACCTTGAAATATGGTGAACCAAAATTACCTTTCTGTGACATTTCTTCCAAAACAAATCCAATGGTGAGGCTGGAACTTCTCAAGCTTTATTGACTAGGGCATGGAAATAAATTCATGAACCCATGGAGAACCTTGCTAAATCTCATTGCCTTTACCTATATTATTAACATGCAAGACAAACCAACATTGCATTTTATTAATTAAGAGGAGAAATCAAGACAAAAATATTTATGATCATAAAAGAACACAAGTCAAGGTGCTTGGTGATTCCATAAAGAGCAAAGTTAAATATAGGGAGGGGAACCAAGAATCCTAATGTGATCTTATTGTGAATGAATCAACATGGTATGATGAAGGGATCTTAGGGGCAAAAATTAGGGTACAACACCCGCGCGATTCACCAAATTACTACATCCGCGAGCGACACATGACCAATATTTGGCCACATGATGAGGGGACTATATCAGACTTCTTTACTCTGCATATAAAAAAATATTCAATCAAACACTAAATCTTTTTTTTGCAAATAAAATTAATTCGAACAATTAATTTTCAAAAAGAAATGCAAATATATTTAAATTAACCGTGCACTTGGTCTAAAAACTCCGTTATTCACACTCTTAGGCTACGTATGCGGGAAATTCAAATATATTTCACAATCCATAAAAAACATAAACAAAACCGTGAACTACAAAATGGGACTCTGATTCCTCCTAGGAGGATATGTAGGCATACGATCAAAATCGTGGCGATTCCCCATAACTAAAATTCAAACCCTTTTCCCCTTTTAATAATAAAACCTTATTTCCTAAACATAGCGCTTCTAAACCTAGTATCCTTGCGAACAAGGAAGAGGAGGGGTGCTTAACACCTTCCCTTCATCTAGAACCGAGTCGAAATCTAGAATCTATGACTTCAAGGGTTATTCCATTATACTCCATTCCTTTAGGATAAAAATTAATGGTGGCAACTCTAATTTAAAAACCAGTTGCAACAGAGCTGAGTTGCTTTTGCTTGAGGAGCTAGATCACCCGAGTAAGAGGGTGACGTTGGCTCGAGATGCTGATCGTCATGAGGGTTTTTGAGATGGTAGTTGCGTATACTGAGGGAGGTACTTCTCAGGAGGTCGAGATGAGGAAATTATAGGTCAAGACGATGAATACTGAGAAGGGGTGTGCCGGTGAGGAGGCTTCCCGAAATACAGAAGTTAAAAGTTTGGCGAAGGTGACCGAGGAGAGTGATACCCTTTTGTTTGAGAAGAAAGATCTCAAGGAGCTAGTGGCGTCCCAGAGGGCCGAATCGACTCCTGCCAAGGATGAGCGTGAAGAGGTCAAAGGTCTGAAGACCCGTGCTCACTTGGTTTCCCATCTCCAACTGGCTGTGGATAATTACTTGGTCAATGTTAAGGGGATTTTTGATAATGCGGTGGCTCAACTCTGGGTTCTGAATCCTGTTGTTGAGTTCAACACGGTTGGAATGGGGCTTCATTACTATGTGTCATATGGTAAGGTAGTCATTCTTGAGTTCCTTCAGACCGATGAGGATGCTTTGATCAGGGAGCCTTCTCACGTGGAGCATGTTCCTGAGGCCGACGCAAATGAGGAGGGACTTTAGCCCGGCGTTTGATTTATTTACTATTTCTCTTTTTGTTTCGGCTTCCATGTTGTATTTTTGTAATTTGTTTTCCTGCGGTTTTGCCCATTTATGTAATTTCTAAACAACCATGGTCCTTGTGGCCATATGTTCGTTTTGCTTTGGATGAGGGCCTTGGGCCTCCTTTATGTAATCTCATGTACAATTGCGTCACTTATGGTCATCTTTAGAATTTTTCGACCGTGGTGGTCATTTGTTTTATTATGTATCATTTAAGCATTTTTAACTTTGTTTGTGCATGATTTAATGTCAGTTATGGTAGCATGTTTGCATGCCAGTTTGCTTGAGAAGTTTTTATATTGATTAAGAGATTGTGGGGGTTTTCTCATTAGTTTTGAGATCACTGATGTGGGAGATTGGTCAAGCGGCCATGGTTGTTTCTGGGCATGGGTCGTAACTTAGGTCTCGTTTCAAGGACCTGAGCTCGGTGGCATGAACCTCCCATCGTGAGCTGGGTGTTCTGCCATCATGTTACGACAACAATGGAGCTTGTTTGAGTTTTCCATGTTGGGCTAAGAATCTTGTCGTCAAAAAGAGTGGAGACTCGCCTTTTCGTTTAATTCGAAGTGTTATGCTTGTACTTGGGCATGCACGCATGGTCGGGACTGATGTGCTCTTCGTTTCGTCGGAGCATGTCGACTATGCCTTGATTATAATATTGTTTAAGTTTTTCGGTGTTCCATGATCGAGTGATTGGTTCCCCATTTAAGTTTTCTAAGTAATAGGCCCCGATCCCTATTTTTGCATGGACGCGGTATGGGCTTTCCTAGTTCGCGGAAATCTTTCCCTTGCGAGATTCTTTGTGATTTCTCTTAAGGACCAGGCTATTGACTTCAAACTATTTCCGTATGACTCTAACATCGTATCTTATGGCGATTTTCAGTTTGAGGGAAGCCTCTCGTAAGGCTGCCCTAGTTCGAACTTCATCTATAAAGTCGAGCTCCTTCTGTAGGGCCTTGTTGTTTATTTCTATGTCGAGGGGTGCTTCAATCCATCTTGACGGTTCTCTGATATTGATAGGGATGAAAATCTCAATTTTACATGCTAGTCGGAAATGGGTCTCCCTAATTGATAATTGAGATGTTGTTCGGTATCCCTAGAGTATGTTGTGTAGCTCTTCGACCCATCTCTTCTTAGTTTTGTCTAGTCTTCCTTGAGACCTCGTAGGATTACCCTGTTCATAGCCTCAGCCTTCCCTTTCGTTTGAGGATGTTCGACGGAGGTAAAGTCCTCGACGGTGCCTAACTTGGTAACGAATTCTTGGAATTTCTTGTCCGTGAGTTGTGTTTCGTTGTCGATGACAATGGCTTATGGTATGCCGAATCTGGTGAGGATGTTTCTTTTATAGAAATGGAGGACATTTTGCACCATGATTCTGGCTAACGCTTTTGCCTCTATCCACTTAGTCAAGTAGTAGATGGCCACTATCAAGTATTTATTTTAGTTGGTTCTGACCAAAAGTGGTCTGAGGAGATCCATGCCCCCCCAAGTGAAAGGCCAAGGGGATGAGAGAGATTTGAACTCATTTGGAGGTGCTAAGTGCATATCCCTGTGACATTGGTGTTTGTCGCACTTCTTCATATGATCCCTGGTGTCGTGCTACACGATGGGCCAATAGTATCCTGCTCGAGATGCTTTCTTGGCGAGGGACTTTCCTCCCATGTGTTGGTCATTGATTCCTTCGTGGATCTCATGTAGGATGTGGGCGGATTTCCTTTCGTCGATACATTTGAAGAGAGGGATGGAGAATCCTCTTCTATATAAATTCCCTTCGACCAGAACGTAGGAGAAGGCTCTCCGTTTAACAAAGTTGGCTTCATCTTGATCGATTGGTTTCTCCCCCTTTGTGAGGTAATTGTACACTAGGGTCATCCAGCAGTTGTTACTGATGGTGAGCATGTCTATAACTGAGGAGGGTTTTTCGATGCTTATTCGAGGAAGCATTTCCTGTATTACCGATTTGTTCCATCCTTTCTTCTTTATACTGGCCAGTTTTGACAAGATATCTGCTTGAGAATTATGTTCACGAGGAACATGTTGTACTCCCGCAGAGTTGAATCTCTTTATTTTTTTTCGGACTAGAGTCCAGTATTACGAGAATTGGTCATTTTTGACTTGGTATTCTCCTCGTACTTGAGAGGCGACGAGCTAGGAGTCTATGGAGATCTTTACTTCCTTGGCTCCCAAGTCTTCGGCCAAGCGGAGTTGACCAGTGGTTTTCACACAATTATTTGCCATTAATTTCAGTTATCTTTTCTTTTGATTGTCGAGTGTTTTATTTCATTTTACCATATTTTATGCGTTGGTTGTGTGTTTTACTGTTTTTAGGCTCACATGAATAAATCAGGACAAATCAGGGTGAAAAAATGCAAAATTCAGAGTTTCAGAAAAGTTTCCATCATGCTTTAGGAGGTGCAATACGGCCACCCGTGTCAGACAACAGAGCTTATGTTAGCCAATGCGCTGATTGATTAGGTTTCACTAAAATTCATAATTGGAGCTATGAGAATCAGATCGATATGTTTTAATATTCGGTGAAAAGATGAGAGAAACAGCTACAACTTTCATGATGAAGTCAAAAGATGATTTGAACTGTAGAAGCCTCAAAAAATTCAATAAAGTTGCACACTTTAGAAATTTAGTTGTTTCAGGTCGTTTTACAGGCCTGGTATATGTTTCCAACCCAGTTTGAGTTAGTAGTGAAAACCCTTATTTGGTTTATAAGACTTTTTGGGAGAAAACGAAGAAAGAAGGAGGACACAACTGAAGATTAGAGAAGTCAATGTTTATGGAGAGCGAGAGATTTTCATGCGCAAAAGTGTAATATGATAGGAGAACTGACTTGGTTTTGTGTTTTATTACAAATGTTGCGGATAGCAAGAGTCACAACGGACTTTTCTTTTATCCAATAAGGAAAAGGTGAAAAGAACAGAAAAGACCTTGAAGATTTTGAGTTCGGGTGGTAGGTGGTGAAAATGGAAGGTGTTAGCACCCTTTTCATTCGTAGTTATCTATGGGCTCTTAATCGCTTAGCTCAATTTTTTTGAAAATTGCTTTGTATTGTGTATTTGAAAAATATTTTGAAAAGTTGCCAATGTAAGGAAAAACTTTGTAATGATTCTCGTATCTGCCCTCGAGGATGCGTACAGAGTGTCTGTTTGAAAATATTTATTAAAAAGTGTTTGTGTGAAATGTTTTTGTTTTGAAAATTGTGAGCAAGCAATTAACAATGTTCTACCCTTACTCAAGGTCGTTCCTGTATTTTCCTAATCCTTTAGATATTGTTATCCATACCATTAATTAGTAGGAAGCCCTATTGTTAGATGTGAAGGGACATGTGTGGGTCATCGTACAATCATCGAAAGCAACTGGTAAGGACTATGATACGGTGGTAGAACCGACTGTTTTTCGTTACTACTGGCTTTGCATTTTTTGTTCGCAAATATGCTGTTAGCAAGAGTCGCCACCAAATTTTATTTCATCCAACAAAGGAAAAGGGAAAAAGAACAGAAAAAACCTTTTTCGAGATGTTTCTGAGTACGGGTGGTAGATTATAGAAAGGGAAGGTATTAGCACCCTTTCTATCCATGGTTTTCCATGGGCTCTTAGGTACTTGCTCATTCTTAAATTGCTTTTGTGTGTTTATGTGCTTTAAAAAGTTTTGAAATTGCCTTAGTGCGGCGTTTAACTTTATGGTAACCCTTGTATCAGTACTCAAGGGTGTGATAAAGTGTTTTTGAAAACTTTAGTTTGAAAAGTTTGTTTGAAAGTGTATGGTGTAAAAGTTCGTTTGAGCAAGTACTTAAGAGTTTCTACCTACTCGAAAAAGACTGTTTGTTTTCTTATTTCCTTTAGACAGCGCTATCCTACTATTAAGGAGTAGGTAGCTCCATTGTTGGAGTTTAAGGGACAATCGAAAGGGACGAGTACGATCACTAAAGCAATGATTAGGAAATCTTAGTAGTTACCCTAGAGTCCTAAAGATCTTTCCGAGGCAACATTCGAATGGGTCATTTTTTATCTTTTGGGACTAGAGGGAAACCACTAAAACTCCCTATACTTCATGACCGTTTACCAAAGGCAACCGAAATGGGGTAAACCCTAGGAGTGAGCATGTGCAAGTGTTTGATTTTTCAGTTTATTTAATCTTTGCACATTTAGGGTTTTCTACTGTTTTAATTATTGATCTTTTGCATACAATCATATTATCAATCATCTAACAATTTATAATGACGGAAAGTAAAAGTGTGCGAAATTTAAAACTAGCTATTACAAGGCCCTGGGGAGGGGGATTACATAATCAAAAACTTGTAAGAAACAGTAAATGAGAATAGTAAACCTAAGTTAAAACTATTACAAACTCGGATCAATTACATTAATGGGAAAAATGAATAAATAAAATGCTCGCGAGAGTAAATTAAACGAGGGATTAAAGCTAATTCAAAAACATTTAATTAGAGAATAAAGAGAAAATATTTTTTGGATTTTTGACAAGAAATGATTAATTTTGCAAATTAACCTAATTTCTAATTAATTTTAATTATGAAAAAAAAATCTTAAGTTATTCTAATTAACCTAATTAATTAATGGAATTAAATATTTTATGAAAAAAAAACTAATTCTATTTTTTTTGTTTTTATGATTTTAAGATTCAATTAAAAAGATTTTTAAAACAATTAAAAAAAATTAAAACAAACAAAGAAATAAAAGAGAAATTAAAAAAAAAAAAAAGAATGTGCCTGATGCTGGAAGTGATTCTGGGGGGTGTGAATTGGAATTTCTCCAGGCCCAGAATAGTTGGCCCATCTGCCTGCGTCTGATCAAGTGGGAAGCTTGCCAAGAGAATCCACCATGCACCTGCATGCTTGAGGCGTGGGATCTGGATACAAATTGATCCAATGATGAGATGTTGAGGTGTATGGTGAGCGCGTTTGGAACAATACTACTAGATCTGCAGTTAAACGTTAAGAAAAATATTATGTAGGAGGCAGGGATCGAACCCCTGACCTCCTACACGCGCGCGCCCTGAAACCTTTCCTGCTTGCCACTGGGCCAATTATCCTTTTGTTAATAGAAACAAACAACAAATAATATAATTAAACATGGGTCAGTGTTATAAGAAAAATTGCATGAGATTCAAATTGATCACTCAGGTGTTGACACGCCTTCATCTTCCTTATTAGAACTGTCGTTTTAGGTAACGACCTTTACCTATGGTCTAACATTTGTAGCTGTAAACATTCCAACTTCAAAAATGCAGCACACTCACAATAAATTCAATGAAGACCATGGATCAACTGGGTTTGAGGCCCTGAACACCATGGTACCCATAATCAAACTTGATTTTGCCTATATTAAAAAAACCTAAAACGTGCTTTGAAACCCTAAGAATTGTTTTTCACAATTCCTGCGCGTAAACTTAAATTAAATCATCCCCGCATATTGAATACATGATAATAAGCATGAACAAATGATTAAAACATGTTAATAATGCCAGAATTAAGGAAAATGATTTTCAAAAACAGAGCAAACTGTGACTGTTCTTACGCTTGGTTCTTGATGCTTTGAGGCTCAGGAATGATTGGGATAGCTTCAGTGAAGGTCCAGGAGTGTTGTTGTGGCCTTGGAATTTCTTGAAAAGGCCTAGGGAGAGGAATTAGGTAAGCACTTTTTTGACAAAAAGTTGAACTTTGTTCTTGCTCTTAGGGAGGCAGGCTGCGCATGAATTCTCCTTCTTAGGTTTCACAATGCTTCTGTATATGTACTTAATCAAATTAGGTCAATAGAATTAGAAAGAATCCAAAGATGTAATGGTCTTGAATTTTAATTTAAATCTTTCCAAAATTGGATATTTCTTCCTCTCATGGCTTGGCACGGTTTTGCTTGATGTTATACAGCATATTTGGATTGTCTTTTAATGCAAAATCAAATCAAAATAACCTTTCATTATTTTGTATCATTTATTTGATTTTATTTGATTTTTTTAATGATAAAATCAAAATAAATTAAATAAATAAATCCAATAATGCATGGAAAGGTGTATGGGTCATGGACCAGGCTAGGAGTATGTTGCAAGCATAAAAAGTTAGGCCCATTTGAAAAAAATGCATTTTGGGCATTGTTTACTTTGATTTCCAAAAATGGCCAACTTTGACAATGCATATCTCTCTCAGTTTTGACCCTAAGAGGGTGTTCTTGGAATTTTTATAAAGCTTAGGATGTCGCCTAAGCAACCTCTATGGTTTCATCTCAATTGGATCTTCCATGTTCATGTAAGATGCTTTGACCAAAAAGGTGTTTTGTTAACTTTTTGAAATGACCTATAATGTCTGAATTTATATCTTTTCATGAGTGCATTTCTTGAACTTCAAAGCTGAATATGAATTGTAGGGAATTGGATTCTATTCAAAATGAGCCTTGGATGAGAAATTTCTGATAAAGTATGAGGAAGTTATGCCTGGTCAAAGTTTGGTTGACTTTTCCTATAGAAACCCTAATTTAGCAACTTTTGAGTTTTGATGAATTAGAGGCATTCCTTGAGGAATAATGATCAACCCTTAATCAAATGATGGCTATTACTTCAAAATGTTGATGTTGACCAAAAATCTTGAAGTTTGACTATATGTGGGTCACAGTTGACTTTTGACCTAGTACAGTTGATTTTCAAGCATCTGAGCAGTTGACTGAGCAAACTTCTTGTGCAAGGCATGAAACTTAACATGGATGATCTTGAGGACATACTAGGGCAATGGAAACCATTTTAGGACCCTTGACACTCAAAAATTTTGATGAGGACTGAAACCCTAGTTTGAGGCTCATTGTCTTAGGAGGAGGATTTGTCTGGTCAATCCTTAGTCAACTTGAGCAATTGAGGACCTCTAGGAGTATGTTTTTGCGTGAAAATGGGAGGGAAAATTTTGGGGTGCAACATCTGCCCCTGTTCAATCTTCTTAAACCTGAGGATCTAGATTGGCTAGTCTGCCTTTCGTGATCTGAAGGTGGAAGATGATTGAACACTAGAGTGCCTAGAAATTTGCACTCGCATGAAGTAATATCGATTGATAATATCGGGAATGGACTTACATATGCCATTTGGAGGGCGACAGAGAATCGTCGGAGATGGGATTAAAGATGCCATCCAGAAAAGATATCGGTTGCATAAGAGATTGCTTTGTGATAATTCTTGTACCTGCCGTTGAGGAGGACTTTGTCGGGGAATGTTGATTTATATTATGGGGAAATAGAGTCTAGGAACTTCGGTTGTCCATTACTCTACTGGGAATTAACTCTTGATTAATGAGACAAAAATGAATTGTTATATGGTCGTACCCCGGGCTTCGCTGTGACTTACTGGGGAATACGAAATCGACCGTATCTGTTGTCTGGAGATAAAAGAGAAGGAACCTGGATAGTAGGGTTACTTCGAAATAAAATCAAGGATAGTAGGGCTATGATAAGTAACCTGGATAGTAGGGTTACTTTTAAATAAAAGCCTGGATAGTAGGGCTATGAGAAGGAGCCTGGATAGTAGGGTTACTTCGAAATGAAAGTCTGGATAGTAAGGCTATGAGAAGGAACCTGGATAGTAGGGTTACTTTGAAATAAAAGCCTGGACAATAGGGCTATAAGAAGGAACATGGATAGTAGGGTTACTTCGAAATGAAATCTTGGATAGTAGGGATATAAGAAGGAACCTGGATAATGGGGTTACTTCGAAATGAAAAGCTTGGATAGTAGGGTTGTGAGAAGGAACCTGGATAGTAGGGTTACTTCGAAATGAAAGCCTGGGTAGTAGGGTTGTGAGAAGGAACTTGGATAGTAGGGTTACTTCGAAATGAAATCGTGGATAGTAGGGTCGTGAGAAGGAACCTAGATAGTAGGGTTACTTCGAAATGAAAGCCTGGGTAGTAAGGCTGTGAGAAGGAACCTGGATAGTAGGGTTACTTTGAAATGAAAGCCTGGATAGTAGGGCTGTGAGATGGAACCTATATAGTAGGGTTACTTCGAAATGAAAGCCTAGATAGCAGGGCTGTAAGAAGGAACCTGGATAGTAGGGTTACTTCCAAATGAAAGTCGGGATAGTAGGGATGTGAGAAGGAACTTGGATAGTAGGGTTACTTCGAAATGTAATCCTGGATAGTAGGGTTGTGAGAAGGAACCTGGATAGTTGGGTTACTTCGGAATGAAAGCCTGGATAGTAGGTCTATGAGAAGGAACCTGGATAGTAGGGTTACTTCGAAATGAAAGCCTGGATAGTAGGGCTGTGAGAAGGAACCTGGATAATAGGGTTACTTCAGAATGAAATCCTGGATAGTAGGGCTATGAGAAGGAACCTGGATAGTAGGGTTACTTCAAAATGAAATCTTGGATATTAGGGATGTGAGAAGGAACCTGCATAGTAGGGTTACTTCGGAATGAAAGCCTGGATAATAGGGCTGTGAGAAGGAACCTGGAAAGTAGGGTTACTTCGGAATGAAATCCTGAATAGTTGGGCTGTGAGAAGGAACCTGGATAGTAGGGTTACTTCAGAATGAAAGCCTGGATAGTAGGGATGTGAGAAGGAACTTGGATAGTAGGGTTACTTCTGAATGAAAGCCTGGATAGTAGGGTTGTGAGAAGGAACCTGTATAGTAGGGTTACTTCAAAATGAAAGCCTGGGTAGTATGGCTGTAAGAAGGAACCTGGATAGTAGGGTTACTTCGAAATGAGAGCCTTATTTGATCATGTAGATTAGTTGACCCGTTTGGTTTCAGGAATTAATTTTCCATTAGTTGTCTGCAGATGTGACATGTATAGCTTCATGGATTTAATCTTGAACTGTTGGAATTGTTGATGATAACCATCTTTCCTGAAAAGTTACAGGGTTAATTATATGCGAGGCATGAAATGCATTGTGTGATGATGTTCTCAAAATAAATGAGATTATGATGTATGCAATATGTATGCGCATGTCATAATGTATGAACATGAAATGCTATTGTGACATATCCGAGTCTGGGAAAATAAATCCATGACCACTGCTAGAGAGTACTGGAAGTGGAATTCTTGACCGTTGTAGAAAAAGTGGTTCTTCTACTTTCGCTGGGGACTGTGAATGGAAATGACTATGCCGTGGATTTACCCCTTTCTGTTTATGAATATTCTGCTGGAGAGAGACTATGCTTGAGAATAACTCTGTGGGGGGAAAACTCTGTTTGAGAGAGGAGATGCTTTGCTGGAAGATTTTGCTGATTCGGGGAAATAAACTCCGCTGAGGGATCAACTTCTATAGCTGGAGGAATAAACTCTGTTGGGGATTGAGCTTCTATGTTTAGAGAAATAAACTCTTCTCAGGAGAAAACTTTATGAACCGCTTGTGATTATAAAATTCGGCTGGGGAATATAGACGTCGACTCTCTGAAGGAACTTTGCTGGGGAAAGTAACTCTTGTTTGGGGAAGCCGGTGTCAAAGCTTTGGTTGCCTCTACTCTGTGGGAAGTGTAGATCTCACGGGTTCATATATAATGGTGACCTTGTTTCAAAACTGTCTCTGCCCCTGTACCTGCTGGAGAAAGTACTTGTAGAGGCTTTGTGGATGGATAAGTGTTAGAATGACATTTGTCTCTGGATCTTACCTGAACTGTTTGCTAGAAGATAGTCTGGACTATGTATCAGGATGAAATCCGCCTCTATATCGTACCTGAACTGTTGCTAGAGGATGATCTGAATAAGTGTCAGAATGACATCCATCCTTGGATCGTACCTGAACTGTTGCTAGACGATGATCTAAATAAGTGTCAGGATGACATCCGTCCTTGGATCGTACCTGAACCGTTTCTAGATGAGGATCTTCTTTATTCAGAATGTTTCCGTTGGGGAAGGGAAACTCTGTAATCCGCTTCAGGAATCCCGAGAAGCTTGGCGACCTCATTGGGGAATTTTAGTTGGAGAAGTAATTTGGAGATTTTTCTCTGCCGAGGATATGAGAACACCTGAGTTCACTAGGTTGTAAGCTGAGAAAATGGCGGTGACCTTGTAGTAGAATGCCCCTGTCTCGATACTTGTTTTAGAAAATATCAACCGGGGATTTTATAGATTGTTTGACTATTATCCCAACTCTTGGAGTCCTTGGTGAATGCAGATCAGGGTAATAAACCTTCTACTGATTTGACAAGTGATGAGATGACGGGACGTAGTCGTACGCTTTAATCCCTAACTTTTTCTTGGACTGTCTTTCGAGATTTTCAGTCCACCGGGATACCCTTTTTTGCTCAAGCTGCCTTTTCAGGTTTTCGACTTGCCAGGTGTACAGTTTTTTGTTTTTATCCTTAATCTTTGCCCGAAACCTTATGGTTCGCTGGGATGCCCTTATTTTTTCCTAGGCTAGTCAACCTAGCGGGTCTTTTCATGCATAGTCTTTTCTAACTATGTCCACGTTCATCGGGTACGGAGAATTTTCACTGTTCATAGTAGTAAGTGTTGCCACACTACCAGAAGATGTTTGTTTAATCGTACAAGGTTCGTTGTTGGAATTCATGTCGAATTCACCAAGTGATTCAGATGGGGATCTGTCCCTGGCTATCTAGAATCTTTGAGAGATTCCTTGAATCTTGACTTGACTGCCCCAGATGATGGACAATGATCACGTTGTGCCCCTTGGTTGGAAGTGTTTTTCCACTTGAGGTGATTCTGTCTGCTGAGAAGATTTTTGTTCATCGAATATCCGTCGTGTGAATTTCTATGCTGTTGAACAAATAGTCATATGCAAATAATGGTATTTTAAGAATGCAAAGCTTATGTCTGTCTTGAAGTTTGAAAAATCATTTTTTAGAAAAAAAAAATTTTTTTATAAGAGAGTGATATCAACTCGTGATTTATGGCAAACCTTATAGGAGTCAGGATACTTTTTGTAACAGTATGCTTTTGAACTAACCCATGCTTCAACTAGGACTTTTAAGGGTTATAACGTAGCCTGGTTCATAGTTCAAGAAACAAAGGATAAAGGCTCAAAGTTTATTTGTACCCACCCGTTCTTCGTAATGTCCTTCAGTCCTATGCTTAGTTAATTACACGTTTAGAATCCCAGTTGAGTTCTGGAATATTGTCCTTGATGTTCCGGTGATGGTTCGGATACTGACAGTTTATTTTGAATAGGCAACCATCTTTTTTGTCGAGGATTTATAGGACCTCTTTCTTTTTTGATTTTTGTTATCCCTTCTTTTGCCTGAACTGTTTCTTTTATGATTACAGTCAGCGGGATGCCCCAGTTTTTTCTTAAGTCTCCTTCATAGGTTTTGACTTAATGGGCTTTTATTTTGAGAGATAATGACTGCCTGCTTTAATGATTATGAGGAACCATCACCATCTTCTGATTTGGAAGGACGTCTTCGAGGCCATTCATCGTGTGCGAAGCAGAAGATTGAGATTGAATGAGCCTCTGAATTAACTGAGAGAACTACCCTGCCCCAGGTTATGATTAAGGGTTTTAATTTGTGTGAAAAGAGAAACTCCTACTTCTTTGGCTCAAAGGGGTTGACTAGGGATTATCTTCCTTATAACTCCATTGTTTGGGATTTGAAACAACGCTTGTACATCGTCAGCAAGGTCTGTTCAAAATAATACTGTAGAGATTATGGTATCATTTTCGTCATCCTCCCTCTGATGGCTCAGAGCTTTTGATTGAGATTTGAATATCACAAAAAGGAAAGCAGTTTAAATATAGTGAATACGAATGAATTAATTCAAAATAGACACATGCAATGCATTGATAAAGTAACAAAGTTTGACATGGATAAATGTTCGAACAATCAAAAGAAAATTGAAAATTCTAATGAACTAAAAGCCTTCTTGTCATAACTTGTCATTTCAAATGTGGGCCTTGGAGGAATGACAGAAAAATTCCAGTTGACCATCTTGTGTGACCTCCAATGCTCCTTCATTAATCAGGTTCTTGAATTTTGTATTTCAATGTCCAACAGCTATCAGTGTCATGCCCCAGGCTGTTGGAGTGATATGCACATATTACATCAGGATTGTAAGTAGGAGCGGAAGTATTGGGATTTCGAAGAGGATCCTTCAATGTGACCGAATTCAACTTCAACATGTGTTGCAAGACTTGCAACAACGGCATGTTGAGTTTGGTAAACTGCCTCTTTGGCGTATCTGGCTTACTCTGACTAACCCGTTGTTTTTGGTGAGGTTTTTGTTGGACCTGTGAGGTAATAGAAATATGGAGAAGTCCACTTTTCACCAAACTAACCTTTTGTCTTCTCGGAGGTTGATCAATGACTTGGTCCCCAACTTCGACTACTTGCTTCATACGGTTGTCTCCATCTTGATGAAGTTTGTTGATAATGGCTCTCAGCTCTTGTTACCCCTGGGCTAGGCCTTGGATAAGAGCCATCTTCCCCAGCATTTGGGTTCTCATTGTTTCGACTTTAGCTTGTAGTTGTTCCAACCGTTCGTCCTTAATTTCTTCAGTACTTTTCTTGGCCAGGTTCACGGCGAGGAGTGATTTCAACTCTTCCTTCCCCTTGGATAGGTTTAGGAACATTTCCAGTAACCGAGCCTCTCGAGTTAGGAGATCTCTGTTGTCTTGTATGAGAACCATTGCTGAAATAAACAGCGAGAACATGAGAGACATGTACTGGAGACTACCTGTTATGCAATGACATGTATGATATGCAAATGTTTTCAAGGATCTCGCGGGGTAAACAAGAAAAATGTTAGGCGTTGAACTTTACAGCTTTGATTGAAGCACTTCGTATCATTGAAGGTCCTTCTACAAGAGTCAAGCTCACCATATCAAGTGGGTCATAGCCCCTGACTCACCATATCAAGTGGGTCATAGCCCCTGACTCAAGTTATCGTGTTTTGGTCTTTTGGCGACATTGCCCAGAGGAAAATAAATCCCCTTGCCCCTTGCTAGACGTCTGGTTCATCATAACCTGCATCACAGGCCGTCGAGATCCTTGAAATGGTTAAGGAAATGCTATGGTATGATGCTATGATGTGTATGCTATGCATCAAGCAAAAATGCAGGGTAAGAAACCAATTTATTGGATTTATACAAACAAGGTCCTGCAAGGATTAAAAACAAAGCCCTGCAATGAGTTCCAATTGTTAGGCAAAGAAAGAAAACATGTCACACAAGTAACCTTAGGTTTAGGCTTACATGGATTCCATAGGTAAGTACCCTCTTCAAGTTGGGTTGGTTCAACCTGTCCTAAATATTGTAACCGGGTTCTAAGGATCTCAATATCGCCGATCTTTCCCCCAAATTTCGTTCCGATAGACAATTGACTTACCACCAAACAAAACTCAAGAGTCAAACCTTAATGAGTGTAGCATCGAGTATCAACCGACTTTGGGTTTACACCAAAGACGGCTATCTCACTACATCTGAAAAAGTCAAGTTGGTAAATTAAGGTGCTAAAGTTAGTTGACGATTTATGATACCACGCAGCAGCCTCGTATTCTCCTTGATTACTCAAGGGCTTCCGGTACACACCAAAGTATCACATCAACATAGCTACTGTTTTAACCGTGTCGGTATACCCCGCACAACTCCCTCACAATTTATTGCTACTTACCTAAAAGGAATTCCTCGATCCGGGTTTAGGATCCAAATAACCCAAACAGATACCCTTAAAAGTATATAAAACAAGACAAGCCAAAGAAGCAATTAAAATGACCTAGATCCTAAGGTAAACCCCACTTTTTATTTTCCCAAGCAAAGTTGCTAGTTCTGTGATACGGTGGCAGAACCGACTATTTTTCATTACTACTGGTTTTATGTTTTTTGTTTGCAAATGTGTGGTAAACAAGAGTCGCCACCGACTTTTATTTCATCCAACAAAGGAAAAGTGAAAAAGAACAGAAAAAACCTTTTTCGAGATATTTCTGAGTATAGGGGGTTGATTATAGAAAGGGAAGGTATTATCACCCTTTCTATCCATGGTTTTTCATGGTCTCTTAGGTACTTGCTCATTCTTATATTGATTTTATGTGTTTGTGTGATTTAAAAAGTTTTGAAATTGCCTTAGTGTGGCGTTTCACTTTATGGTAACCCTTGTATCAGTACTCAAGGGTGTGATAAAGTGTTTTTGAAAACTTTAGTTTGAATAGTTTGTTTGAAAGTGTATGGTGTAAAAGTTTATTTGAGCAAGTACTTAAGAGTTTCTACCTACTCGAAAAAGATTGTTCGTTTTCTTGTTTCCTTTAGACATCGCTATCCTATTATTAAGGAGTAGGTAGCTCCATCGCTGGAATTTAAGGGACAATCGAAAGGGAAGAGTACGATCACTAAAGAAATGATTAGGAAATCTTAGTAGTTACCCTAGAGTCCTAAAGATCTTTCCGAGGCAAAATTCGAATCATTTTTTATCTTTTGGGACTAGAGGGCAACCACTAAAACTCCCTATACTTCATGACCGTTTACCAAAGGCATCCGAAGTGGGATAAACCCTAGGAGTGAGCATGTGCAAGTGTTTAATTTTCAGTTTATTTAGTCTTTGCGCATTTAGGGTTTTCTACTATTTTAAATATTGATCTTTTGCATACAATCCTATTATCAATCATCTAACAATTTATAATGACAGAAAGAAAAAGTGCGTGAAATTTAAACCTAGCTATTACAAGGCCTTGGGGAGGGGGATTACATAATCAAAAACATGGAAGAAACAGTAACTGAAAATAGTAAACCTAAGTTAAAACTATTACAAACTCGGAACAATTACATTAATTGGAAAAATGGATAAATAAAATGAGCGCGAGAATAAAATAAACGAGGGATTAAAGCTAAATTCAAAAACATTTAATTAGAGAATAAAGAGAAAATATTTTTTGGATTTTTGAGAAGAAATGATTTATTTTGAAAATTAACCTAATTTCTAATTAATTTTAATTATGAAAAAAAGGAATCTTAAGTTATCCAAATTAACCTAATTAATTAATGGAATTAAATATTTTATGAAAAAAAAACTAATTCTATTTTTTTTTGTTTTTATGATTTTAAGATTCAATTAAAAAGATTTTTAAAATAATTAAAAAATAATAATTAAAACAAATAAAGGAATAAAAGAGAAATTAAAACAAAAATAAAAAGAATGAGCCTGATGCTGGAAGTTACTCTGGGAGGTGTGAATTGGAATTTCTCCAGGCCCAGAATAGCTGGCCCATCTGCCTGCGTCTGATCCAGTGGGAAGCTTGCCAAGAGAGTCCACCATGCGCCTGCATGCTTGAGGCGTGGGATCTGGATACAAATTGATCCAATGATGAGATGTTGAGGTGCATGGTGAGCGCGTTTGGGACGGTACTGCTAGATCTACAGTTAAACATTAAGAAAAATATTATGTAGGAGGCATGGATCGAACCCCTGACCTCCTACACGCACGCGCCCTGAAGCCTTTCCTGCTTGCCACTTGGCCAATTGGCCTTTTGTTAATAGAAATAAACAACAAATAATATACTTAAACATGGGTCAGTGTTATAAGAAAAAACGCGCGAGATTCAAATTAACCACTCAGGTGTTGACACGCCTTCATCTTCCTCATTAGAACTGTCATTTTAGGTAACGACCTTTACCTACGGTCTAACGTCTGTAGCTGTAAACCTGCCAACTTCAAAAATGCAGCACATTCTCAAAAAAACCTAAAACTTGCATTGAAACCCGAAGAATGGTGTTTCACAATTCCTGCGCGTAAACTCAAATTAAATTATCCCCACATATTGCATACATGATAATAAGCATGAATAAATGATTAAAACATGTTGATAATTCCAGAATTAAGGAAAACGATTTTCAAAAACAGAGCAAACTTTGATTGTTCTTCCGCTTGGTTCCTTATGCTTTAAGTCTCAAGAATGATTAGGATAGCTTCAGTGAAGGTCTAGGAGTGTTGTTGTGTCCTTGGAATTGCTTGAAAAGGCCTAGGGAGAGGAATCCGATATGCACTTTTTGACAAAAAGTTGAACTTTGTTCTTGCTCTTAAGGAGGCAGGTTGCGCATGAATTCTCCTTCTTAGGGTTCAAAATGCTTCTGTATATGTACTGAATCAAATTAGGTCAATAGAATTTAAAAGAATCCAAAGTTGTAATGGTCTTGAATTTTGATTCAAATCTTTCCGAAATTGGAGATTTCTTCCTCTCATGGCTTGGCACGGTTTTGCTTGATGATATACAACATATTTGGATTGTCTTTTAATGCAAAATAAAATCAAAATAACCTTTCATTATTTTGTATCATTTATTTGATTTTATTTGATTTTTTTAATGATAAAATCAAAATAAATTAAATAAATAAATCCAATAATGCATGGAAATGTGTATGGGTCGTGGGCCAGACTAGGAGTATGTTTCAAGCATAAAAAGTTAGGCCCATTTGAAAAATAAATGCATTTTTGGGCATTGTTGACTTTGTGCAAGTTTCCAAAAATGGCCAACTTTGACAATGCATATCTCTCTCAATTTTGACCCTAAGAGGGTTTTCTATGGCTTTTTCGAAAGCTTAGGATGTCCCCTAAGCAACCTCTTTAGTTTCATCTTAATTGGATCTTCCATGTTCATGTAAGAAGCTTTGACCCAAAAGGTGTTTTTGTTGACTTTTTCAAATGACCTATAATGTCTGAATTTATATCTTTTCATGAGTGCCTTTCTTGAACTTGAGAGTTGAAGATGAATTGTATGGAATTGGATTCTCTTCAAAATGAACCTTGGATGATAAATTTCTGATAAAGTATGAGGAAGTTATGTCTGGTCAAAGTTTAGTTGACTTTTCCTATAGAAACCTTAATTTAGCAACTTTTGAGTTTTAATGAATTAGAGGCATTCCTTGAGGAATCATGATCAACCATTGATCAAATGATGGATATTACTTCAAAATGTTGATTTTGACCAAAAATCTTGATGTTTGATTGTATGTGGGTCACAGTTGACTTTTGACCTAGTACAATTGATTTTCAGGCATCTAAGCAGTTTACTGAGCAAACTTCTTGTGAAAGGCATGAAACTTAACATGGATGATCTTGAGGACATACTAGGGCAATGGAAACCATTTTAGGACCCTTGGAACTCAAACATTTTATTGAGGAGTGAAACCCTAGTTTGAGGATCATTGTCTTAGGAAGAGGATTTGTTTGGTCAATCCTTAGTCAACTTGAGCAATTGAGGACCTCTAGGAGTATGTTTTTGCGTGAAAATGGGAGGGAAAATTTTGGGGTGCAACAAGGACGCTTTAGCAATTTTCATAAGGGACTAGATCATTTATCGAAAGGCAACATCGAAGGGTTATCTAGGGACTATGACCTTTAAATTCGAAGGACTTTGCTAAAGTGTCCCCACGTTCGAGGGACATGCAATTTTCCAAAACACAACAAGGGAGGTTACCCTAGAGGTGTGAGTGTGTGAGGGATTTATTTTCAGTTATTTTAATCTTTACGTTAGAGTTAGCTATCGTTTCGTTTTAGTCTTTTCATGAAAACCCTAATTACTAAGCAGTAAACATAAAAATAATGAAAAAGCAATAAAGTGCGGAAAATAAATGCTGAAATAAACCCTAAACTATTACAACACTTCGGGGCAGATACATAAAAATATGTAGGAAAGTAAAGTGCGAAATTTAAACCTAGACTATTATATCCCATAAGAAGTTACATGATAATGAAAAGAAAAGAAATGCGAGAAATAAACATTACATTCGCACAGTCGATCTAAAAATGTGAAAATTAGAAAAGAACTTATTTTTTTTGGTATTTTTTTGAAAAAATGATTTGTGATAAATTAATTAAAAAACCCTAAAAATAAACTAATTAATTTTAGTAAAAAAATCCTAAAGATCTAATTAATTTTAATTAAAAAATAATTAGTTAAATTAATTAATTAAAAGTGGTTAAAACTAAACCTAATTAATTAACCTAAGCTGATATTTATTTTAATTAATAATAAAATAAATAAGTAAAATAAATTGTGAAAAATATAAAAAGGAAAAGAGTTGGGCCTGATTGTAGTAAAAATGAGGGGTACTGAATAGCAATTGAGGTCCAGACCCAACTCGTGCCTGCGCCTGATCAAGTGTGATGGCCGAAAGGGGTGTATTATGGGTTGCGCATCTGGGAGCGTTAGATATGGGTCTGAGGTCTGCAAGACTGTGGGTACCCGATTGATGTACGAGGATATGCTGCATACGACCTGCAAAAATTAGAAAAAACATGAAAACGACCAAAAGGCAGGGATCGAACGTCTGTGAAACTTGAGTGTGCCTGATTGATGTACGAGGACACACTGTATACAACCTACAAAAATCAGAAAAACATGAAAACGACCAAAAGGCAAGGATCAAACCCACGCCTTGGTATACCAATGCTCTAACGCATTTTTCCTTGCCACTGGGATTGTGATACATCCGATCATATAAACACAAATAATTAATTAAGTAATAAAACAATTAAATCGACCGGAGAAGCCCCAGAGCCCTATCCCCGGTCGTCTTTTCTGCTAGCTTTCTTTTTTGTTCCTGCAAAATAAACGTTGTTAGAGATCCAAGGGGACCCTACCCCCCTAAATCTAACCCTTCGAGTTCAATGGGACCAATTTTTTGGCTAAAGCGCGCTGGTTTAAGAGTTACAAAGAAAATTGCATGGATCGGAATAAACATGGTGATTCATGGTTCAACCATCTTGGGGCTTATATGATGGACTTTTCCTGCATGTTGGTATCTCATGAAAACATTAGCACGATTAATAGGTATTAAAATGCAAAGAAAAATGAAAATACGAAATCATGCAATATGAGAAACTGGTGATGCATGCTCGTGTGTTTTCAGCCTTTTGGATCGTTGCAAACGATCCAACCTTACCCTATGATCTTCCTGGAGTCGACTGGAAATGCTGGAATGCTTGTAAGGTGGCTGCAAGGTAGGGTTTCAAGATTGCCCTTTTTTGATAATATTTGAGATTTTGTAATGTTGCTTCTTGCACAAGGGTTTCGTGTCCCTTTGATGTCTGAGTGAGTCAGATTATATAGCTTGAATTTAGGTCAAATAACATGGGCTTGGACTTTGTATGAAAAGCCTTGTTTTTTATCTTATTTATTTTGAATTAATAATGAATAAAAAACCAAAATAAATAAAATAAAAGGTTAAGGGGTGCATGATTAAGATGTGAGGTTCATTATAAGCTGCAAAACACGTTTGGACTTTGAATAAATAGCCCATTAGCCCAAAATTTTAAGTTTACTCAATTTGAACTTCATGCATTTGCTCAAAATTTCTCAACTTGCACTGGTCATAACTCTCTCAATTTTCGTGATTTGTAGGTGATCTTAGACTTTTTTGGAAAGATCGAGATGTAATCTACAATCCCTATTTTAATATTTTTTGCATTTGAAGATCTTATCATGATGTAAGTTGCCTTGAAAAAAGTGTCTTTTTGTTGACATTTGAAATGACCTATAATGTATTGGCCCATATCTCTCAAATGAAGCATTTTTTGGACTTGAGCTTAGAGAGACAAAGTTGTAGAGAATTGAATTTCCTTCAAAGTTAATTTTGGTTGAGAAAAATTTGATAATGCATGTGAAAGTTATGCTTGGTCAAAGTTTAGTTGACTTCTGCTTACGAAAACCCTAATTTGGCAACTTTTGACTTTTGATGATTTTGGAGTTTTCTTGATGAATCATTATCAACCCTTGATCAAATGATGAATATGACTTCAAAACCTTGATGTTAACCAAAAATATTGATGTTTAACTGTAAGTTGACCACAGTTAACTTTTTGTCCAATATAGTTGATTTTGAGTCATCTGAGCCATTGACAGAGCAAACTTGTGATGCAAGGCATGAAACTTGGCATGAGCATTCTTGGAGACATATAAGAGACCATGAAATAAATTTGAGGCATTATAAATCTAAACTTCCTTGAGAAAAGTGAAACCGTAGTTGTAAGTCAATTGCTTAGGAGGAGAATTTGTCTGATCACTTCTTGAGCAACCTTGAGCATTTGAGAACCCTAGGAGAATGTCTTGAATAAAAATGGGAGGAAAAAATTTAGGGTACAACAGCTTCCCCTGTTCAATCTTCTTAAACTCGAGGAGTTAGATTCACATGTCTGCCATTCATGATCTAAAGGTAGAAGAGGATTGGACACTTAAGTGCTTATAAATTTGCACTCGCTTGTGCAGAAGGTAACACTGTTGGTTGGTAATATTGCTTGAATGAGCTTAAAGATGCCATTCAAATAGGTGATAGAGATTCGTCGGAGATAGGCTTATATATTCCATCCAAAGTAACTGCAGATACGAGTATCAGAATGAGTCTAGCTTGACTATATATAAAGAATGCTTTCCAGAATAAACCTCTGGGGAAGGTGCTTAAGTAGCTGCTTGTCATATTTTGTCTTTGAGGGAAATGCTTGTCATATTCAATCTCTGAGGGAAATGCTTGTCATGTAGATAGTCGCCCCGTCCTGCTTTGGGAATTGATTCACAATCTTTTTTTGTTGGTAAACCCGTCCTGTTTTGGGAGTTCTTACCACCTGGTCTTGTCGATAGTTTCCCCGTCTTGTTTCGAGAGTTAATCTTCACCTGGTTATGTAGATATTTTCCACTTCCTTTTTCTAGAGTAAATCTAGAACCTGCTTTTTATCGGTAGTATAGATAGTTGCCCCGTCTTGTTCTGTGAATTAATCTTGGCATGGTCATACAGATAGTTGCACCGTCCTATTTCGGGAATTATTCTCTTACCCATTTTTATTGGCGAACCTGTCCTATTTCGGGAATTCATACCTCTTGGTCGTCTCGATAGTTTGCCTGTCCTGTTTTGGGAATTAATATTTGACTTGGTCATATAGATTGTTGCCCCGTCATATTTCGAGAATTAATCTCTAACCTGTTTGAAAGTTGTTGATGATATTCGTCTGTTTATGAACCTTACCTGAAAAGATAAAATTAGTTTTTATGCAATGTTATGATGTATGTAATACATTGTGTAATGATGTTCTCAAAGTAAATGAGAGTGTGTTATATGTGTTTCGTATGCATATGCTATGATGTATGGATGTGAGATATCGTTGAAGCGCGTTGGTAGATTTGTATAACATATTTGACCGGGGAAAATAAATCCCTGACTGTTGCTGGGAATGAATAATATGAATCTTCAATCTTGTTTAGAATGTTTCAGCTGGGGATTCCTGCTGTCTGTTTAAGGATACTCCACTGGGAATGTTTTACTTTTTCTTGGGGATAGAAGAGTTCAAGAACATTGGTCGTTCATCGCTGTACTGGGGAATTTAGTTCTTATATACCCTGACTGGGGATGAAAGAGATGGATAATCTTTAGAGGTGTTATCTGGACGAGTTTTCGATATGGATACCAACTCTTCTGGGGAGGACAAACTTAAATGATATGTCCCGATTTTAGGTTTCGTAGCAACTCTCTAGGGATATCAACCCTGACTACACTTTGTTGAAGACAAGAATCTACCAGGGATTTACAGTAATCGTAAGAATAAACTCTTCTTGGGAAATTCAATTTTGTTGGGGAAATAAACCCTGTTGGGGAAATAAACCCTGCTGGAGAAGAGAATTCTGCAAGGGATTTTGCAGTGTTGGAGAAATAAACTCAGTTAGATAATTAAATTCCTGTAAACTGTGTTGAGGTCATAATCTCTGATGAGGATTGAAATTCTGTAGGCTTTAGAGAGAAAGTTTCCACTATATGTTGAAGAAATGATCAAGCTTCTTTATCTACTAGGGAGATCTGTTGGGGAGTATGATTATGTAAATTGCTAGAAGATGCCATAATTCTTATCTGAAGGCATATTAGACTTGTTGGGGAATGTATCTTCGTCGAGGATGAGCTTGTGAAGGTATCTCTGTGGAGATTTTTCTGTGGGGATTAATGGATGACTTGAATGTTATCCCAACTCCTAGAGTCTTTATTAAATGCTTATTCCTGTTTTTATGCATATATTTGTTAACATTAATCATATTCATGTGCATATGTTCATTCAATTTAGTCATTGGACGTTTTTGCAAGCAAAACAAAAAAAAGTAACACAAAATTTGAATTTTGAACTTGTATTGATAATTATATTGAAAATTTGCCTATAAACAGGAGGTTTTGTACATAGAGACATAAATCCTAGTAAGAGGAAATCGTCATGAAATGAAAAGAGTACAAATTAAAAACAAAACATATAGATATGTGTAAACGATCCCATCGACTTTCAACTATGTTATTTCCCCTATGTCTTCGAGCATCTCATACCTTACTGTCGGTAGAATTTAACTGAATTGATTTATACCATATGAACTCGATGTTGGTAACAAATCTTGTTGTAAATAGGTGATTCAACAGGACATAGTCATACACTTTAATCCCCAATTTTTTCCTGGAATGCCCTTTCGAGTTTTCAGTCCACCGGGATACCCTTTTTTGCCCAAGCCGCCTTTTCAGGTTTTTGACTAGTCGGGTGTACAATCTTTATATATATCCCTAATTTTTTCCCAAACCCTTTTGTTTCATTGGGATGCCCTTATTTTTTCCTAGGCCAGTCAACCTAGCAGGTCTTTTTTAGGCGTAGTATTTTTTGATTATGTCTGTGTTTACAGGGTGTGGAAAATCTTCACCGTCCATGTTGGTAAGTATCATTGCACCGCCAGAAAATATTTTCTTGACTACAAATGACCCTTCATAGGTGGGAGTCCATTTTCCCCTGGGATCACCTTGCGGTAGGATGATGAGCTTTATTACAAAGTCACCATCCTGATATACCCGATGTTTGACTTTCTTGTTGAAGGCTTTAATCATACACTTCTGATACATCTGACTATGACAAAAGCCGCAAGCCTTTTGTCGTCAATCAAATTCAATTGGTCCATCCAAGTTTGAATCAACTCGTCTTCTTTCAAATCTGTTTCTTTCATGATCCTTAGAGAAGGATCTAGACTTCAACAAGTAAAATAGCCTCCAAACTGTAGACTAGAGATAATGGGGTTGCCCCAGTTGACGTCCGTACTTAAGTTCGATAGCCATGAAGAGGGAATGGTAAAATTTCATGCCAATATTTATACGTCATTGTCATCTTCTGTGTAATCTTATTAATGTTCTTATTGGCGGCTTCCACTGCATCATTCATCTTCGGTCGATATGGAGAAAAAATGTGGTGCTTAATCTTGAAATGTGTGCAAAGTTCCATGATCATAGTATTGTTAAGATTAGTACCATTGGCCATGATAATCCTATCGGGGATGCCATACCAACAGATAAGATTATGTTCAATAAACTAGGCCAGAACATTCTCTATAACATAGGAAAACGAGGTTGCTTCAACCCACTTTGTGAAGTAATCAATAGCAACGAGGATGAATCGGTTTCCATTATAAGAAATAGGAATCAGTGGCACATATACTTTGTCGATATAGATTTAGCATTTGTGACATGTTTTGGAGTGATGATGGCAATCATTTTCCATAGTCGTCCAATAATAACCTGCTCTCAGAATCTTATTAGCCATTGTATGCCCACTGGAGTGAGTACCAAAGACACCTTCATGCATATCTTCCATAATTTTCTCCGCTTCTTTCTTGTCTACACAATGAAGTAGAGTTGAATCATGGTTGCGCTTGTACAAAATTTTGTTGCTCAGGAAGAACTTAGCAGAGAACCTCCATAGGAATTTCTTGTTGTTAATAGATGCTCCTCCAGTATACTCTTTAGCTTCGAGGTACCTCTTTACTTCATGAAACCAAGGCTTCTCTTCTACTTTGTCAGTGTCAACTTCGTAGCAATGTGTCGGTTCATCTAGTCTCTTAATGGTAAATCGAGGAGCTTCGATGTCCCATATGACTTTGAACATAGACGACATGGTAGCCAATGCGTCTTCCAACTGATTCTCTTCTCGTTAAATATGCTCAAAAGGGATATCCTTAAAGTATGGAATTAATGTCAACACATGCTCCCAGTAAGGAATGATATTTGGATGCTTCGTGTCTCATTCTCCCTTAATCTGACTGATCACTAGTGCTGAGTCCCCATATATATTCAAGAACTTTATTTTGAGGTCAATAGCAGCTTTGATACCCATGATGCACACTTCATATTCGGCCATGTTGTTGGTACAGTCAAAGTATAATCTGGTAGTGAAGGGCGTATGGAAAGCCTTGGGAGAGATAATCACAGCACCGATTTCGTTACCAAGCACGTTGGAAGCTCCATCAAAAACCATAGTCCATTGAGATCCTGGCTCAGTCCTTCATACGGTCCAGGTTCTTCATAATCTGTAACTAGCATAATATTTTCACCCGAGAACTCAAAATTCATAGACTGATAGTCGTCTACAACTTGATGAGCCAAATGATCTTCCAGTATACTTCCTTTGATAGTCTTCTGAGTGGTGTACTGAATATCATATTCTGTTAGAACCATCTTCCATCTGGCTATTCTTCCGGAGAGAGCGGGCTTCTCAAATATGAATTTTTATAGGATCCGTTTTAGAGTTCAATAAAGTAGTATGGGTCAACATATACTATCTTAGTCGGTGGGCAGCCTATGCCAAAGCACAAAAATTTTTCTCGAGCAGTGAGTATCTTGTTTCACAGTCAGTAAACTTTTTGCAAAGGTAGTATATTGCATGCTCTTTTCGACCAGACTCGTCATGTTTCCCCAATACACACCCCATTGAATTCTCTAACACTATTAAGTACATGATCAAAAGTCTTCCATCAACTGGTGGCATTATAATCTAAGGTTCTTGGAGGTACTCCTTTATTTTGTGGAAGGATATCTGGCAATCGTCATTCCATTTCACTACCTGATCTTTCTTCAGCAACTTGAAGATCGGTTCGCAAGTAGCGGTGAGATGAGAAATAAATCTTGAAATATAATTTAGTCGTCCCAAGAAACTTATGAATTCTTTTTCAGTACAGGGAACAAGTATTTCCTTAATGTATTTGACCTTGGAGGGATCAACTTTAATTCCTTTACCACTGGCAATGCAAACTAGGTGTTTACCGGACCTCACCCCAAAGATGCACTTGTTCGGATTCAGCCTTAGCTTGTAATTCTTCAGTCGGAGATCTGGCTATCATGTCGTTGATGTAGACCTCTATCTTGTGATGAATCATATCATGGAACAGAGCTACCATAACACGCTGGTATGTTGCGCCAACATTCTTTAACCCAAAAGGCATAACTTTGTAGTAGAAAGTTCCCCATTGTGTGATGTAGGTAGTTTTCTCCATGTCTTCAGGCGCCATCTTGATCTGATTATACCCTGAGAAATCGCCCATGAAGGAGAATATCTTGTGTTGAGCGGTGTTGTCGACCAAAAAGTAAATATGTGGAAGCGGAAAGTCATCCTTGGGGCTTGCCCTATATATATCCCTGTAGTCTACACACATATGCACCTTTCCATCTTTCTTTGGCACCAGAACCACATTTGCAACCCATTGAGGATATGACATAGCGGATAAGAAACCTGTGTTGAATTGCTTCATAACCTCAGCTTTGATCTTCTTTGACATCTCGAGATGCATGCGACAAACCTTTTGCTTTATTGGAGAACAACCCTCTTTCATAAGTAGATGGTGAACCATAATATAAGTATCAAGCCTTGGCATGTCTTTGTACGACCAAGAAAAGATCTCAACATAGTCATGCAACATCTGGATTAGTCTGTTCTTGGCATTGCCCTCTAGATTGGAACATGTATCACCCCAATTCTACCCCAAGAAATTTATGCAAAATAAATTAGAGTTATAAAATTTCAATCATACAAATGAATCGGGACGTCACAAATTCTTCTAACAAATTCATTGCACTCATCATGGATATATAACACTTTTTCAAAATGTCGGATGAACTAACAACATAACATCTTTCATTAAATATTCAATAACTACGCAGCGGAAATCTTCAAATACATCTTTAAATAAAACAACAACAACTTCGAAACATCGCATATTTAGTAAATAAACAATTTAAAGTTCAACAACTAAAAATCAGCAATAAAAAACCAACAAGCGTTCATCCCCCAAGTGTTACATATCAGAGCAATGACACCGACTCGATCTATTGAAGGTATACGGCCTTCACTCTCGATTACCTGCACGTTATCAACATAAGGGCAACATTCAAACAGAAGCGGTGAGATATCTAACAATATAATAACGCGCATGATAATTAATATATTAAATTAGATCAATCATATCACCACTTCTCATCTCATAATCAACAATAATTACAGCATATATACTCATTCATCTACATCAAATACATTTCATTATTCAATCATAAAATGCGACTCAAAACTATGTAAATGCATGTGGTACCATTGGAGCAGAACTCCCATCTTAAAAATCCAATCTGCCAATTAATATAGGCATCAACAAGGCATAGCCTTCACCTCAAAATTTTCCAATCCAGGCCATCTCAATGAGCATAAGCTCCATCTCAAAAAAAAAGCAATGTATGCGACTCAACATAAATGTAATATCACACTCAGTTAACAACATCTCAAACCACATCTCAAAATAACAACATCTCAATCATCAAAATGACAACATTTAAGTCATCTCAAACAACAAAATCTCAATCATTAAAACGACAACATTTCAGTCATCTCAAACAACAACATCTCAATCACAGCATCTCATAAACATCTCAAAGTAATTTGTTAAACATTACTTATTTATCAAACATCATATGTTCATCATAATTATCAAACATAACTCTAATAATCACATCTCACTAATAACTCAGTTGTATATTAATAATACAGTAATCCCTACTGTTATTCTGCAGTTCTACTTCGTTTCTGTCATATTTCCAAACAGCGACCTCTAAACATCTCATAATTCATCATTTTGTCCGAAATCCAGCGTAACTGTCATCTACGGGAATAAATTCTAAATCCTAAATTAGTTACTGCGATTACACTTCTTAATCATCATTTTAATCATCTAAAATAATATTCGTCGCGTTAGCTAATCAACGCTTCGAGCGGCATCTCAAACAGCATCCTACAACTCAAGTTATAGCAATTAGAAGTCAATTCTGCCAAAAATCAGACTTTATGTATTGACACAAAACACCAGGGGTCGACACATCCTGCTTCATCTTCACACTATGAGTCGACGCATTCTCCTTATGGATCGACTCATCCTTCTTCAAACCCCAGCATGTATCGACACATGCACTTACCGGTCGACTCATCCTGACTTCAAAACGCAGCATGTATCGACACATGCATCACACTGGTCGATGCATCCTGAGTCTCACACACTCATGTATCGACACGTCCTCTGTGTGATACGGCGGGAAAGAACTGACTGTTTTTTGGAATGCTGGTTTGCGTTTTGCGTTTGTGTTCACAAAATGTCGCGGTAAGCAAGAGTCGCCACCGACTTTTATTTTATCCAACAAGGAAAGGAAAAAAGCACAGAAAAAATTCCTTTTTTCGAGATATTTCTCGGGTTCGAGGGGTAGATTATAGAAAGGGAAGGTGTTAGCACCCTTTCTATCCGTGGTTATCCACGGGCTCTTAGGTACTTGCTCATATTATTTTCAAAATATTGCTTTCTTTGTGCTTGTGGGTTTGAAAAAAGTTTTTGTTTGAAAACTTCGATTTAACTCTTGCTTCTGTCCTCAAGAGTGTATGAAGTATTTTTGAAAACTTTGTTCGAAAAGTGTAAGTGTGAAAAGTCTTTGTTTTTGAAAGAGGAAGTATCTAAGAACCACCTACCTACTCGAAAAAAGGAATCGTTCTACGCTAATTTCCTTTAGACAATGCTATCCTACTATTAGTGAGTAGGTAGCACCGTCGTTGGAGTTTAAGGGTCAATTCGAATAGGGACATACGGTCACTAGAGCAATGTTAGGACGCCTTAGCGGTAACCCTAATGTCTTAGATCATTTGTTTTTAGGCAACAATATCCGAGGCAACCATTTCGAGGTGACTATGATCTTTAGACAAGAGGACGACCTCTAAAGTAACCTATACTCAACGACCGCGTACGAAGGCAACCAAGTGGGGTGTACCCTAAGAGTGCGCATGTGCGAGTGTGTCGTTTTCAGTTAATTTTATCTTTGTACATGTTAAAGGGGATCTAAGTTAATTTTAGGTTAAAACATACAGTCTTGTCATGCATCCCTATTATCAAACATCTAACAGTTATAATTTGCGGGAAATAAAATGCGGAATTTAAATTACAAGGCGTCGGGTATTTACATCGCCAAAGACAAACCCTTTAAAAATAAATAAAGCGATAAATAAATAAAAGTCCTATTAAGCTATTACAAACTGGAATCAAGTACATAATGGATAAAAGAAAATAAATCGCATGCGGGAAATTAAATCGAGCGCAAAGTTCTAGGGTTTTGACCCTTTTTTGAAAGAAAACATCTTTTTTTTGTTGTTTTTATTTTATAAAAGAAATTAACCTAAATTAATTACTAACTTAAATTAAATAAATTAATTAATAAAAATAAATTATTTTTGGGTTTTTGGTATTTTAAGAAAGAAATAAAAATTAATTGAGTTAGTAAAAACCTAATTAAGTCTAATTTAATTTTAATTATTACAAAAAATATATTAAAGTTATTTTAATTAAAACTTAAGTTATATTAATTAGTATTTATTAATAAAAAATAAAACTAAAAATGTAATTGAATAAAAATATTTTTGGTGATTTTATTTTAAAAAAAGGATTTTTAAATTGGTTAGTAAATTAAATAAAATAATAAAACAAATAATTAAAACAAAATAAATAAGCAAAATAATTAAGAGAAAGGGGGTATGGGCCTGATTTTGATGGTTTGAGAGGCAAATCTGTGGCCCAATTGAGCTGGCCCTGTTGGACTTTTTGAGATCTGGTGAGCGCGTGTTGACTTTGCTTATGATGGACCCTCACTCCTGGATCACCAGATTTGACATTTGGCCATCTAACCATTGGATAAATGATGGTGTATGATGCACTGCAAGTCCTCTTGAGCATTGGAACACCTGAAGAAAAAATATATCAAAGAAGTGGAGGACCTGGGATTCGAACCCAGGTCCTGATGGTGATTGCCAGCTTGCCTTGCCACTACGCCGTTTTGCTTCATTTGTTAATATATTACATAACAATTATAATATATTAAAAAAGCAATTATTGGTCAGAAAATAAAAATGCGCGAAAAAACATTTGAACGGGCCAATCAGAGCATGCCAGCTCTTCGTCCCTGTCCTTCCACTACTGTAATTTTACCTGCGGATTTGGATCCGCAGCTAAATACGCAGGCTTGCTCTAAAATCTTCCCTAGGCCTCATAAATCAATTCCAAAATCATGGCTGAATTCGCCTTGGCTCCCTGATCAACACTATGCCCTTCTTGAGTCCTGATTTTTTCTGAAAAAGAAAACCCCAAAATACAAACGCTGAACCCTAGCTATGGGGGTTCCTCATTTAGGCCAGAAAAACGCAATTGGATATTGCCAAACGTTTGCAAATGTTATGAGGATTATAAATATGCCAATGATTTATTCAAATGATGCAAGAATGATGAATCACGAATTTAAGAACCAAGGTGATTATCGTGACACTTACAGTGCTTTTGAAGGCCTGAGGACGCGTGCTTTTGATCCAGGAAGGTTGTGTTATCACCTAGGAATCGAATGAGATTGGTCTCTGCTTCTGAAAACGCCTCTAAGTATGATTTTGATTTCACACTTTTTAGTGAATTTTGCAACTTTTGTATTTCCTGTTCTTGCAGCCTCCAACCTTTATTTCATGTGTCCTAGCTTCCTTATGTATCATACAATAAGCTAGGGTAACAAAATTGGAATGAATCTCTCTCAATCAATGCCTTGGGATTTGATTTGATTCACCCTTTAAACCTTTCCAAAATTTCCAAATATTCATCTTTTTGTACATGATATGGTGTGATCCGAGTTTGATGATGCTAATGATGATAATCAAGACCTAAAACAACCAAAAAGATCTTAGGTAATCAAAGTTTGGATTTTATATGATTTAATTTGATTTAAAATGAATAAATTCAATAAAAAATCAAATTAAATAATAAAAATAGAATATAAGCTCATGGATGAAGCTAGGACACGTGGGCAACTATGCAAGTTCAAATCAAGTGGAAATGAATGGGCCCATTTGACAAAATTTGATGTTTTGGGGATAGTTGACTTTTGGCAATTTTGCAAAAATGTCCAACTTCAACAATGCATAACTTCTTCAATTTTGAACTTTTGGAAGTGTTATTTGACTTTTTAGAAAGCTTGAGATGTCCTCTAACCAAGCCTTTTGGTCGCATCTCATTTTGATATTCCATTCTCAAGTTATAAGCTTTGGTAAAAAAGGTGTTTTTGTTGACTTTCAAAAATGACCTATAATGTCCAAATTTATAACTTCTTGTGAGTGCATTTTTTGATCTTGGGGTATGAATATGGATTATAGTAAACTGCATCCTCTTAAAAATGAGCTTTGTATGGGTCATTTATCATAAATTATGAGAAAGTTATGCTTGGTTAAAGTAGGTTGACTTTTCCTGCAAAACCCTAATTTAGCAATTTTTGAGTCTTGATGAATTTTGAGCAATCCTTGATGAATCATGATCAACCCTTGATCAAATGATTAAATATCATTCACAATGAGAATGTTGACAAAAAATCTTGAAGTTTGACTGTATTTGGGTCACAGTTGACTGTTGCCCTGGCACAGTCGATTTTTGGACCCTTTGAGCAATTGACTGAGCAAACTTTCTCTGCAAGGCTTGAAATTTGACATGGATGACCTTGAGAACATATTAGGAAATTTGGGAGCACTTGATATCATTTTGAATCAAAGATCTTGATGCAACATAAAACCCTAATTTGGGGTTGACTGCCTTAGGAGATAGCTTGAATGTCCAACTCTTTAGCAACCTTGAGCCACTTGGAGATTTTCCTTGCAATGTTTTGAGAAATATGAAAGGGAAAATTTTGGGGTATAGCAGGTGCCCCTGTTCAATCTTCTTAAACCTGAGGATGTAGATTGGCTTTCGTGCCTTTCGTGATCCGAAGGTGGAAGATCATTGAACACTAGAGTGCCCAGAAATTTGCACTCGCATCAAGTGGTATCAGCCTTGTGATGTCGGGAATGGGCTTACAGATGCCATTTGGAGATTTCTGGAGGGAGGATGGGCTTAAAGATGCCATCTACAGGAGTGTCGATCGCATAATAGATTCCTTAGCGAGAGCTTGCGTACCTGTTGTTGTGGAAGATTCCGCTGGGGAAGCTTGGTCCTGCTGAGGTTTAGGAACTCGCCTATACTTCAACTGAGAAAACATCTTTGTTGAGGTTTAAGGACTTATCCATAATTCAACTGGGGTAAATTTGTCGAGATTTAGAACCTTATCTATAATTCAACCGAGGATAATTAAGTTGAGATTTAAGAACCGGTTAGTTCTTCGACTGCGGAGGATTGCCGAGATTGAGAACCTTATCTGTAATTCAACTGAGAATAATTCAGTTGAGATTTAAGAACCAGTCAGTTCTTCGACTGAGGGAAACATCTTCATCAAGATCTAGGATTGTCTGTTACTTCAACGGAGAATAATTATGTTGAGATTTAAGAACTCGTCCACACTACGACGGAGGAAAGTTGTCGAGATTTAGAACCTTATCTGTAATTCAACCAAGGATAATTCAGTTGAGATTTAAGATCCAGTCAGGTCTTCGACTAAGGGAAACATCTTCATCAAGATCTAGGACTGTCTGGTCTTCAACGGAGGATAATTCTGTTGAGATTTTAGAACTCGTCCACACTTCAACGGAGAAAAATTGTCGAGATTGAGAACCTTATCTGTAATTCAACCGAGAATAATTTAGTTGAGATTTAAGAACCGGTCAGGTCTTCGACTAAGGGAAACATCTTCATCAAGATCTAGGACTGTCTAGTCTTCAATGGAGGATAATTCTGTTGATATTTTAGAACTCGTCCACACTTCGATGGAGGAAAATTATCGAGATTGAGAACCTTATCTGTAATTCAACCGAGAATAATTCAGTTGAGATTTAAGAATCGGTCAGGTCTTCGACTGAGGGAAACATCTTCATCAAGATCTAGGATTGTCTGGTCTTCAACGGAGGATAATTCTGTTGAGATTTTATAACTCGTCCACACTTCGACGGAGGAAAATTGTCGATATTGAGAACCTTATCTGTAATTCAACCTAGAATAATTCAGTTGAGATTTAAGAACCGATCAGTTCTTCGACATAGCTGAGAACTTTAACTGTATCTTTCCTAAAAGGTAAAGGTCAGTCGTATGCAATGCATGATATATATCAAGCAATGACGTTCCCAAAATAAATGAGATTGTTTTGTATGATGCGTATATGCATGTATCATGATGTATGGAAATGTAATGTTTTTAGCTGGGGAAAATAAATCTCGGATAGCTGCTGGAGAATAGAGTTGAATTCTTCGTTTCCGCTTGGGATAGTGGATGGAGATGTTTGTGAGAATAAACCTGCAGGAGAGGATGACTCTGTTGGGGGATAAACTGATGAGGATTTTACTCTGTGGGGAAGAGATGTTCTGCTGAGGATTCCACTGATAAATTCCATTGGGGATGAATTACCATTATTGGTGATACTGAATCCTGTTGGGGATTGAATTCCTGTTTGTGAAAGCAAAGAACTCCGCTGGGGACGATCTTCAGTTGCGGCTTCACTGGGGATAACCTTTTAGGCTCTAATGGGGATAATCCTTTGAGCTTTGCTGGGGACAATATTCCTTTGAACTTGGCTGGGGATATTTATTTTTATACTCCGCCAGGGACGAACTTCCAGAGTCTACTGGGGATGATTCTTCAACTCCACTGGGGAAGCTTTTTCAGACTACGCTGGGAAAATTTTAACTCCACTGGGGATATCTTGTATTCTCTCAGGGAATATTCTTATACTTCGTTGGGGAATATTAAGACTGCCGGGGATATTAAGCCTTTTCAGTATAGATGGTAGATAAACTCTGCTTGGGGGGAGAATATTACTAATTCATTCGCAGTTGCGAGTCTCAGCTGGGGAGAGCTATCATTACTGTCTTACTATGCGGGGAGTGAACACAAATTGACCATGTTCTTCAACTGAATCTACCTTTGTACCTGGTGGACAACGCAACTGTATAGTTTGGACAATTTCATTGCCCCTGTTTCTGATATTACCAATAATCGTCATTTGTTTCGCATGCAAATATTTATGAGTAGAAATTAATGTCAAATGCATATATCAAAAAATGAACATTGGACATTCTTTGCAAAACAAAACAGATAAAGGAAAAACAGTTTGAAATTTCTCTGAAAATGAATTGTACTGATTTTGAAGTTTGGCCTATAAATAGGCGTTTTTGTACAAGAGGTTGACTTCCTAGTAAGAGAACGCCGCCTAACAATAGAATTTACACAATTTGTGAAAAAGAAAAACAAAACAGCTATGTGAATGATCCCACTGGGTTCCAACTCTGCTATTGCCTTTATGTCCTCGAGCATCTCATCACTTTGCTATTTGGTTGAAGGTAGATCAGATTGATTAGTGTCGTCCGAGCTTGATAGTCGATACCGAAGTCTGGATGCAAGGTGATCCAATGAGACATAGTGTTACGCTTTGATCCCTAAGTTTTGCCTGGACCGCCCTTTCGGGTTTTCAGTCCACCAGGATACCCTTTTGTGCCCAAGCCGCCTTTTCAGCTTTTCGACTTGCCGGGTGTACAGATTTTTTCATTTTCATCCCTTATTTTTGCCTGAACCCTTTTGGTTCTCCGGGAAGCCCTTATTTTTTCCTAGGATAGTCGACCTAGCGGGTCTTTGATTATGCGTAGTATTTTTTCACTATGTCTGCATTGACGGGGTGAGGAAGGTCGTCACCATCCATGGTGGTTAGAATCATAGCTCCTCCTGAGAAGATGTTCTTGACCACAAATGGCCCTTCATAATTAGGGGTCCATTTTCCCCTAGGATCACCCTGTGGTAGTATGATGCGCTTGATCACCAGATCCCCAACTTGATACTCTTGTCGTCTAACTTTCTTATTAAATGCCTTGATCATCCGTTTTTGGTACGTCTGACCATGGCAAATAGAAGTGAGTCTCTTTTCGTCGATTAAGTTTAGTTGATCAAGCCGGGTCTGGATCCAGTCATCTTCACTCAAACCTGCATCCTTCATAATCCGAAGAGAGGGTATCTGAACTTCAATGGGCAAAACGGCCTCCATGCCATATACCAAGGAATAGGGTGTTTCCCCTGTTGACGTTCGCGCTGAGGTACGGTACCCATGAAGAGCAAACGGTAACATCTCATGCCAATCTTTGTACGTCACCGTCATCTTCTGCACAATCTTCTTAATGTTCTTATTAGCCGCTTCAACAGCCCCATTCATCTTCAGCCGGTAAGGAGAATAATTGTGATGCTGTATCTTGAACTTCTTACAGAACTCAGTGATCATTTTATTGTTGAGATTGGTACCATTGTCCGTAATGATCCTATCTGGTACACCATATTGACAGATCAGGTTGTGCTGAATGAACCGCGCCACGACGTTCTTGGTCACAGTAGCAAAGGAAACTGCTTCAACCCCCTTCGTAAAGTAATCAATAGCTACCAGGATGAAACAATGCCCGTTGGATGATGTAGGTCTGATCTCGCCGATCATATCAATGCCCGACATTGCAAAAGGCCACGGAGTTGTCAAGATGTTCACATCTTTTGGTATCAAAAAGGTAGTATGAGCCAGCATGTACTGTCTCAGCCGACGAGCAGCCCATGCCAAAGCGCAGCAAGTTCTCTCGAGCAGTGGGTATTGGGTCTCACAGTCGGTAAACTTTTTGCTAAGGTAATAAATAGCATTCTCTTTTCAGCCAGACTCGTCATGCGGCCCCAGCACACACCTCATTGTATTATCCAGCATTTTGATCATAGGATCAACAGTCTTCCTGCGATTGGAGGCATCAGAATTGGTGGCTTAGAGGTAGTATGGCCCTCTCTTCTTGAAGCAATAGTCTAGAAAATTCACCAGGCACTTCGCAATCATCTTCACCTTCGTCTTCGGCTAAGTTGATCGGACTTTCGAAGTCATAACTGGCAGTAGCAAAGTCGTTATCAGTGGGATCCAGAGTGGATGTAGGCCATGATACGTGAGTGTGTGTAAAATAGCTGTTTTGCAATATATAATAAAAGAAAAACAAGGAGCGCAAAATTTGAAATGCAAGAAACGTCCAATGCTTTTATTAATGATATATGTAGATGACACACATAAAGCCCTCACAACTGAAGCCACGGTGCCCCGGGTAAGACACCGGGCCATAAAGTTTAAAAACATTGCCTGTTACAAATTCAAAAACAAAAGTCTCATTACTGGGTAACAAAAGAAATGGGGATAGAATCCTTCGCTGTCCAGTTGCTTAATCCACCATCGGAAGTCGGGTATATCCAGCTGTCAATATCAAACTCTTCATCATGTTCCCCAATAGCATTCACTCCTGCGTCATGTTTAGGTTTTTCTGGTGCTTCGAATACAATCTCCTTCGCATCAATCAAGTCCTGTACTTTATTCTTCAAAACCCAACAATCATCCGTATCATTCCCCGAGCTATTAGAGTGAAAAGCACAGCGGGCATTCGGATCGTACTTCAGTGATGTTTTATTTGGATTCTTCGGGGCTTCCCTTGGAATCACTAGATTGGTTTTCAATAACTGTGGCAAAATCTGAGATAAAGTCATGTTGAGCTGAGTGAATTGTCTTCGAGGTCTCTCGGCCCTTGGCTGATTGTTGTGCTGAGGAGCAACAGCAGGTCTTGATATAACAACCGCATTAACAACTTGGCGGTGTTCAGGTCTATTCTGACTTTTTGAACTGTAAACAACGTTGGACTCCTTCTTAAAAGGCTTCTTCTCGGTGCCGGATGAAGCACCCTTCTGTATCTTGCCAGATTTGATACCAGCCTCAATTCTTTCCCCGGTTATGATTAGCTCCGTAAACCAGGACGATGAACTTCCAATGAGATGGTTGAAATACGGAGCAGACAAGGTCCCCAGAAACATATCCACTAGTTCCCTATCAGCCAGGGGTGGTTACACTCTGCCAGCGAGGTCCCTCCACTTCTGAGCATAATCTTTGAAACCTTCACTCGCACCCATAGACATACCCTGGAGTTGGGTACGCGTGGGAGCGAGGTCGGCATTATATTGGTACTGCTTGTAGAAAGCAGCAGCCAAATCTTCCCAATTACGGATACTAGCTCCTTCTAACTGGTAAAACCATTCAAGCTGAGTCCCTGAAAGACTGTCTTAAAAGAAGTGGATCCAGAGATTCTTGTCAGCGGTGTATGGCTGGATCTTCCTAACATACGAACGGAGGTGCAGTTTTGGACAAGAAACCCCGTCGTACTTAGCAAAGGCTGGTGCTTTGAACTTGTGGGAAATTACCACCCTAGATGACATACCTAAATCACCAAAGTCCAACCCAGGGACCTTCTGAATTTCCATGGCACTTAACCGGTCTTCCAGTTGCTTGTATCTATCCTCAGCCGGAGGATACTGGTCTTCGTCGAAGTCAGTTTCGTTGTCGGAAACCACAGGGCTAGGAGCCCTCCTTTCTTCCTGATTATCTTTCCCTCTAGATGAGGGGGTCAAATCAACCTCTTATCGCAAATCGTTTCCGAATCTGTGACCCATATTAAATAGGACCGTCTTCTTCTTCTTCTTCTTTTCTTTCAGGATAAGGGCCTTCAGATCTTGCTGACCCTTAGCCAGGTTCATGAACAATTCCTGGAACTGGGCGTTTTGAGCCTGTAGAGCCTTGATTGCTTGTTCAGTTGATGGTTCAGAAGACATGATGCTGAAATAAACAGCGAAGAAGATGAGAAAACCTGTATGGTGTACCTATTATGAGGTGCATGGGAATGATATGCGTAGGATATGATTTCAAAGACGTCGAGAGATTCAAATTCGTAAACAAGAAATGAAACACACTTTTATTAGATAAACTTTAAAATCAATTGTTCAACAGATGCCTTTAAGGCGTTACAAGAAAGGAAAACTGAAAAGTAAATTAAAACTAGAAATAATTAAAAGACAATCAGCGCTCCCATGGTCGTTTTCCTTTGGTGCTGACATAGTCGTTGAGGATCCGCTCGTTCTCCAGCTTCCTTGTCAACTTCTGAATCTTCTGCTCTTGCTTGTGATACTTTTCTCGGAAAGTATCCCGCTCTTCTCTCAGCTGCATCCATGACCTCTTCAATTCCCTAATGTCAGTAGGCATGTAAGGGTGGAGGATGGTAGGAGGAACCCCCTCTTCATCAGGAACTTCAACAGTGATAGGCAAGACGGCTTTGTAGGGCATTCCCAGCTTTTGGCCACGGATACGAATCCATCGGAGATATGGCTCCATCGAAAGAGAAGTCTTTGCACCCAGCTCGTGTGGATCAGACATGTGTACTCTATCCCAAGCTCTTATGAATCTGCGGCATTTCTCGTCACTATCCCCTTGGAAATCAAAGACAATACTAGGCATCAGCAACTCATGAGGTCCTTCTCTCCTAGCTCACCCAAACTAACGTAAGTCCAAGCACGGATTATAAGTGATTCCTCCATTGGTTCCTATCAGTGGAACATTGGGGTATTCCCCACGACGATCAATAATAGCCACCTCGTCCATACCCTTAATAGTCCAAATGATGTCATTGTGAGAGAGAGACATAATCCTATAGGCCCAGCCCATGCCTTCCTTGTTCTTCAGAACTGATTTGGGGAGGTGAGAGATAAACCACCTCGCCAACAACGGAGCACAGCACATAAGGGTTCTCCGCCTCTGAGCGGTACGAGCATAAAGAGAATGAAGAATGTCACCCAAGAGAGTGGGCACATGATTACCGGATATGAAGATCTTCACCGCATTCACGTCGACGAAGGAATCCGAGTTAGGAAACAGCACCAAACCATATATGAGAAGAGCCAGAATGTCTTCAAATTCCTAGAAGTCTAGATTGTCCCAGAACTGATTAGCTTTACCAACCAAGAATTTAGTCAAAAAGCCCTTTGCTCCACTACGAGTCTCCCAATTAGCCATTACCTCAGCCTTTGTCAGATGGAGGGCTGAAGCAATCTCTTCTGGCCTAAGGATCTTCTCACAACCTGTGAACGGGGTCTGCTCAAGAATAGGGAAACCAAGCAGATCAGATAACTCTTCTAAGGTAGGGACCAACTGGTAGTCCTGAAAAGTAAAGCAATGGTATAGTGGATCAAAGAACTGGACTAAGACACTCATCATCTGTTCATCCAATTTGGAAGTGACTAAACCCAGAAGGTGCCCATGTCTTCTGATGAAGGAGGGAGTATCTGAAATCTTTGCAACAAATTCCTTAAGCTGAGTGGCAACCTGGAAAAAGTTGATCTGGATGGTGTTTCTACGCATGGGTGCCATGACCTACAAAACAGAACAAATATAAATCCCTCATGTCTTTGAAATGGGTTAGTCCAATGCAAGATGCATGCAATGTCATGATGTCATGATGTCATGATAGAAAACACACCACAAGTATCCACAAATAGCAAACATGGTAAAGGCACACAAGTCACACAGAGAGCCCTTATATTTCAGGCTGACAAGGAGTCTAGGTACTACCCTCTTTCAGTTTAGTTGGTTCAAACCTGTCCTAAAAATAGTAACCGGGTTCTAGAGGATCTCAATATCACTGACTATCCTCAATCGGTCATAATTCCAGTTTAGCAACCTTTTCTTGCGGCCAAAATCATCGCGAGAGTTTAGTCTCAATGAGTGTAGCATACTGCTGTTGTTTTATGGCCAAGTTGGTCAATTTAAAGGTTCTAAGGTCAGTTGGTGCTTAATGACCCCTTAGCAGACCCATATTCTCCTCGTTGCGCCACAAGGGATATCGGTACATACTAAAGTGCCACACCAATGTAGCTACTGCTTCAACTGTATCGATCTACGTTGTACAGTTCCCTCACAGTTTATTGCTACTTACCTAAAGGGTATTCCCAGATCCGGGTTAGAATCTATAGTAACTCCGATTCAAGCCCACAAAGATAAAGCATACAAGTCAAGCAATTTTGAAAATAATATGAACTATTCCTAAGGTACACCCCACTTATTAAGCAACATCCTCAGCAGAGTCGCCAGTTCTGTGATACGGCGGGAAAGAACTGACTGTTTTTTGGAATGCTGGTTTGCATTTTGCGTTTGTGTTCGCAAAATGTTGCGGTAAGCAAGAGTCACCACCGACTTTTATTTTATCCAACAAGGAAAGGAAAAAAGCACAGAAAAAATTCCTTTTTTCGAGATATTTCTCGGGTTCGGGGGGTAGATTATAGAAAGGGAAGGTGTTAGCACCCTTTCTATCCGTGTTTATCCACGGGCTCTTAGGTACTTGCTCACATTGTTTTCAAAATATTTCTTTCTTTGTGCTTGTGGGTTTGAAAAAAGTTTTTGTTTGAAAACTTCGATTTAACTCTTGCTTCTGTCCTCAAGAGTGTATGAAGTATTTTTGAAAACTTTGTTCGAAAAGTGTAAGTGTGAAAAGTATTTGTTTTTGAAAGAGAGAGTATCTAAGAACCATCTACCTACTCGAAAAAAGGAATCGTTCTATGCTAATTTCCTTTAGACAATGTTATCCTACTATTATTGAGTAGGTAGCACCGTTGTTGGAGTTTAAGGGTCAATTAGAATAGGGACATACGGTCACTAGAGCAATGTTAGGACGCCTTAGCGGTAACCCTAATGTCTTAGATCATTTGTTTTGAGGCAACAATATCCGAGGCAACCATTTCGAGGCGACTATGATCTTTGGACAAGAGGACGACCTCTAAAGTGACATATACTCAACGACCGCGTACGAAGGCAACCAAGTGGGGTGTACCCTAAAAGTGCGCATGTGCGAGTGTGTCGTTTTCAGTTAATTTTATCTTTGTACATGTTAAATGTGATCTAAGTTAATTTTAGGTTAAAACATACATTCTTGTTATGCATCCCTATTATCAAACATCTAACAGTTATAATTTGCGAGAAATAAAATGCGGAATTTAAATTACAAGGCGTCGGGTATTTACATCGCCAAAGACAAACCCTTTAAAAATAAATAAAGTGATAAATAAATAAAAGTCCTATTAAGCTATTACAAACCGGAATCAAGTACATAATGGATAAAAGAAAATAAATCGCGTGCGGGAAATTAAATCGAGCGCAAAGTTCTAGGGTTTTGACCCTTTTTTGAAAGAAAACATCTTTTTTTATTGTTTTTATTTTATAAAAGAAATTAACCTAAATTAATTACTAACTTAAATTAAATAAATTAATTAATAAAAATAAATTATTTTTGGGTTTTTGGTATTTTAAGAAAGAAATAAAAATTAATTGAGTTAGTAAAAACCTAGTTAAGTCTAATTTAATTTTAATTATTACAAAAAATATATTAAAGTTATTCTAATTAAAACCTAAGTTATATTAATTAGTATTTATTAATAAAAAATAAAAATAAAAATTTAATTGAATAAAAATATTTTTGGTGATTTTATTTTAATAAAAGGATTTTTAAATTGGTTAGTAAATTAAATAAAATAATAAAAAAAATAATTAAAACAAAATAAATAAGCAAAATAATTAAGAGAAAGGGGGTATGGGCCTAATTTTGATGGTTTGAGAGGCAAATTTGTGTCCCAATTGAGCTGGCCCTGTTGGACTTTTTGAGATCTGGTGAGCGTGTGTTGACTTTGCTTATGATGGACCCTCACTCCTGGATCACCAGATTTGGCCTTTGGCCATCTGGCCATTGGATAGATGATGGTGTATGATGCACTACAAGTCCTCTTGAGCATTGGAACACCTGAATAAAAAATATATCAAAGAAGTGGAGGACCTGGGATTCGAACCCAGGTCCTGATGGTGATTTCCAGCTTGCCTTGCCACTACGCCGTTTTGCTTCATTTGTTAATATATTACATAACAATTATAATATATCAAAAAAGCAATTATTGGTCAGAAAATAAAAATGCGCGCAAAAACATTTGAACGGGACAATCAGAGCAGGCTAGCTCTTCGTCCCTGTCCTTCCACTACTGTAATTTTACCTGCGGATTTGGATCCGCAGCTAAATGCGCAGGCTTGCTCTAAAATCTTCCCTAGGCCTCATAAATCAATTCCAAAATCATGGATGAATTCACCTTGGCTCCCTGATCAACACTATGCCCTTCTTGAGTCCTGATTTTTCCTGAAAAAGAAAACCCCAAAATACAAACGAAAAACCCTAGCTATGGGGGTTCCTCATTTAGGCCAGAAAAACACAATTGGATATTGCCAAACGTTTGCAAATGTTATGAGGAGTATAAATATGCCAATGATTTATTCAAATGATGCAATATTGATGAATCATGAATTCAAGAACCAAGGTGATTATCGTGACACTTACAGTGCTTTTGAAGGCTTGAGGACGCGTGCTTTTGATCCATGAAGGTTGTGTGATCACCCAGGAATCGATTGGGATTGGTCTCTGCTTCTGAAAACGCCTCTAAGTATGATTTTGATTTCCCACTTTTTAGTGAATTTTGCAACTTTTGTATTGCTTGTTCTTGCAGCCTCCAACCTTTATTTCGTGTGTCCTAGCTTCCTTATGTATCATACAATGTGCTAGGGTAACAAAATTGGAATTAATATCTCTCAATCAATGCCTTGGGATTTGATTTGATTCACCCTTTAAACCTTTCCAAATTTTCCAAATCTCCATCTTTTTGTACATGATATGGTGTGATCCGAGTTTGATGATGCTAATGATGATAATTAAGACCTGAAACAACCAAAAAGATCTTAGGTAATCAAAGTTTGGATTTTATATGATTTAATTTGATTTAAAATGAATAAATTCAATAAAAAATCAAATTAAATAATAAAAATAGAATATAAGCTCATGGCTGAAGCTAGGACACGTGGGCAACTATGCAAGCTCAAATCAAGTGGAAATGAATGGGCCCATTTGACAAAATTTGAAGTTTTGGGGATAGTTGACTTTTGGCAATTTTGCAAAAATGTCCAACTTCAACAATGCATAACTTCTTCAATTTTACACTTTTGGAAGTGTTCTTGGACTTTTTAGAAAGCTTGAGGTGTCCTACAACCAACCCTTTTTGTATAATCTCAATTTGATATTCCATGCTCAAGTTATAAGCTTTGGCAAAAAAAGGTTTTTTTGTTGACTTTCAAAAATGACCTATAATGTCCAAATTTATAACTTCTTGTGAGTGCATTTTTTGATCTTGGGGTATGAAGATGGATTGTAGGAAATTGCATCCTATTAAAACTGAGCTTTGGATGGTTCATTTCTAATAAATTATGAGAAAGTTATGCTTGGTCAAAGTAGAGTTGACTTTTCCTACAAAACCCTAATTTAGCAATTTTTTAGTCTTGATGAATATTGAGCAATCCTTGATGAATCATGATCAACCCTTTATAAAATGATGAAATATCCTTCACAATGAGATTGTTGACAAAAAATCTTGAAGTTTGACTGTATTTGGGTCACAGTTGACTTTTGCCCTAGCACAGTCGATTTTTGGACCCTTTGAGCAATTGACTGAGCAAAATTTCTCTGCAAGGCTTGAAATTTGACATGGATGACCATGAGAACATATTAGGACATTGGGGAGAACTTGAGGTAATTTGGACTCAAAGATCTTGATGCAACACACAACCCTAATTTGGGGTTGACTGCCTTAGGAGATAGCTTGACTGTCCAACTCTTGAGCAACCTTGAGCCACTTGGAGATTTTCCTTGCAATGTTTTGAGAAATATGAGAGGGAAAATTTTGGGGTACAACACTCTGCATGCATCGACTCATCCTGAGTCCAACGACCTCCTTGCATCGACTCATCCAGTTTGAGGTCGACGCATCCTGCGATTTTCTGCATAATTTTCTGCGTTTCTACTGTATTTTCACTACTGGAATCATACTACAGTCCTACAAATCTTATTATCATCATGATAAATCATCACCTATCATTAACCTATAATACTACATCTTTTACAAATCATCATAACATCATTATTCATCAAGAATTCATCAATCATCATCATACATCATTCAATTCAATAACAAAAACAACAATCCTCTAATCCCACATATCAAACATCATGAACCCAATTATAAAGCCAGAACCCCACCCTTACCTTAGATCGAAGGTCGCTCTACAATTTCTGGGTTGAATCTTTGTTCTTGCCGTTTCCTTCAAAAACCAGCAGCTTCACGTTTCCACAATCCTTATTTTCTCTTCTACTGTTTCTTCTTTCTATTCTAACAACACATAATAAAATAACCTAATATTATTAGATTATTCCTTAATGGGCTCAAAACCTACACCCCCCTTAATACTTCCACTATCTCAAATTAAGTCCACCTTAAATAATATTAGCTTCTAACATTATTTCACATGATAATATAATACCTCAAAAATATTATTATTTCTCCATTTAATAAAATAAATCCAATTTAATAACACTTCTTCACAAATATTCCAAAAATAATTTAATTAAATAATTAATTAAATTACGGGCGTTACAGAACCTATCTTGACCTCTTTCTTGTCTACCTCAGTACCCAAGTTTACAACCTCGACTAGCTCTTCATCTGGTCATATAGCCTTTCCTCTTGTATTAACAGTCTGAAAAGTTCTCTAGGTATTTCAAAATCTTCCTCACCTTTGTCCTCAGCTTGGTAGATTGTATTTTCAAAGTCATAAGTGGCAATAACAGAATTGTTATCAACGGGATCTAGAGTGGACGTAGATCTACAATTTATTGTGTGAGTGCATGTAAGAACACATAGCTATTTTGAAAATGATAAAATAAAAAGAAAGACAAAGAGCGCAAAATTTGAATGCAAGATATCCAATGATTTATTGATGATAACACGAAAAGTCATAACATATTCCGCCTGATTTACATAGATAAAGTTTCCGGTTCTTCGTTTATTATGTTGCATTATGTCTCTATTTGTAGTATTTGCAGCATATCTCATGTATTTAATTTCTTCAAAGCATACATGAGAAAAGGAAAAAAATGTTGGAGAAGTGTAGGAGAAATGGCACTTTAGCAGGAAATTACAAAGATTCTGTATCAGAAGGCCATGCCGCCCGTCACAAGCTCATACAGCCCGTCACAAAGTTCATAAGTGTGCCCCTCGGCACACTTCTTGTCCCGTCCTACACAAACTTAAATAACTCATGCCCCACGCCACAGATCATGCCACTCATCACAAGTCACATATCAGTTCTGTTACGAAGATTTCTCCATTAACGCACGACTTCCTGGTTTTTCTCCATGCATGAAGAATGAGAATCAAGGATTGTCCCTTTGTTTCCTTAGAAAAATTGAATCTATAAAAGGAGGAAAGTAACCAAAGGCTATATCCCTCACTCACGCTCACACACTTGCTCCAGTTTTTATTTTTTGCATTACTGAACATTATTAATTTTTATTCCAGTTTACATATTTGAGTATTTTCAATTTCGTTTAGCATTCCTTAAGAAAATATAACCATCACCATTAAAGAAATATTTATCCACATCAAAGAAGTATTGCACCATTAGTTTCCTTCTAGCTTTCAGAAATTCGTTTAGACTTATTTATATTTATGCAAGATATTTTGTTCCGAGGCTAATCCTGTTGGCTTGTGGAGGATAGCATACTGCACTATATTCTTCAGTGTTTTATTCCAGGTTTCAATTTTAAATACAATTTATTTATTTTTACCATGACTATTTTATTGTGTACATGTTTTCATTTTATGTTATTACGCAATAAAATTATGTTCAGCTAACTTTCCCGATGTCGGTATGTGAAGTCTTAAACCGAAGGGGTTTGGTAATTAATTGGCATAAATATTTTACAAAAAGACTTTTCTGGTTTTGATTTCCAATTTCGATATTAAAGATTTTTGTTACGAGAGTAAAAGACAGACTAAGGATAAAATCAACAGAGCGAGAGCGCTTTAATTTTAAATACAGCGAGAGCACTTTAAAATTAACTGGACTCTATTTGTTTTCGAAAAATACTTCTAAATTTTGAATGACACAACGAGAGCGCTCATTTGAGTTTAATAATATGGCCTGAATTGATAGTATGAAAGTGCGAGACAAGGGTTATTAAATTAATAGTTTCCACTGAAACAGTGTTTTAATACTCAAAACTATGCCAATGATTTATTAAATCCCTGAAGTCGACAAATTACATACCGGTGTCCCATTATCAATTATTAGATATTAGTTAATTCCCATTTAAACCCCAACATCCTAGTAATATAATTAGCCTTAGCTTTACACAATGACCCAAGATAATAGTAGTTTGACCATCAGTCCTTGTGGGTTCGATATCTTTTAAATCTATGCGATTAGATTGTGCACTTGCAGTCACTACACCCAACAGACTCTCAAAGTCGTTATCAAGTTTTTAGCGCCGTTGTCGGGGACTAATTTAGTCAATATTGTGAATCCCTTGTTATGCAGTATAGACTAAGAAAACCAATTTTATTTTATTTTAACTGTTGATTATATACCAAGCACTCACTCTCAAGGCGAAGAATTAGAGTAACCAATCGACGAGGTCGAGCGTTTTATTAGTATAAGACACCGAATTAGAGAATACCAAATCAAGTACAACCTTCCTGAATTCAATCTTCCTAACTATTCTCTTCCTGAACCAAGAATGGCTGAAGGACTCCAAAATAGTCCCCTGAAGGATTATGCTGCCCCGTCGCAAGAGGAACCCCATAACAGTATTGCTTCTCCCGCCATCCCTCGGAACAATTTCGAGTTAAAACCTTTGTTATTACAAGCGGTCCAATAAAACCATTTTTCAGGATGTCCTACAGACGATCCAAACCTTCATTTTTCTATGTTTGTGCATTACGCAGACACAGTGAAAGCAAATGGTATCAGCCCTGAAGCAATAAGACTTCATATTTTTCCTTTCTCATTACGAGATAGAGCTAAAGCATGGCTCCAGTCTCTACCATCCAACTTTGTTACCACATGGAACAAGTTGAAGAAAGTTTTCTTAGCGCGATATTTTCTGCCGAGTAAGACGGCTATGCTAAGAGCCAATACCAACGGTTTTAAACAAAAGGAAAGAAAATCTGTCTTCGAACCATGGGTAAGATACAAAGACATGTTGTGACTCTATCCACATCATGATCTAGAAGAATGGTTGATCATCCACACCTTTTACAATGGTCTCTTGTACAACACAAGACTAACGATTGACACTACACCTGGAAATGCACTGATGGATAAACCATACCATGATGTCTATCAACTTATCATAAGAATGGCTCAAAATCATTATCAGTGGGGAAGCGATAAAACCATTATGGAGAATCCTCAAACGAAATCTGGTATGTACGAAGTTAGTAGCTTAGACCAAGTTAACGCTAAGGTAGAATCCCTTACCCAAAAGATATAAAGCTTGACCATAACTCCTGCAGCCATTGTGGCTGCAGTAGCTCCAACCTATGATTTATGTGGACTTCACGCGCATTCTGCACCCGAATGTCCACTCTTAACAGGAGTACAAGTTGATCAAATGAATTATGCTAAAGGGAACCCCTATGGAAATAACTATAACCCTACTTGGAAGAACCATCCAAACTTCTCATACAAAAGAAAAAAAGCATTGTACGCACCTGGGAAAGCTCCTACTACACCCCCAGGATATCATAAGGCCACCTAAAATGTCTCAAATATTTTGAATATCCCTATGAAGTCCAACATTGAAATAATTATAGAAAACTTTGTAGCCACCCAAGCTCAAACTAATAAAGATTTCCTGAATCAAAATATTCACACCAGTGAAAAAATTAAGCAACTGACAAATAAGGTTGATGCTCTTGCCACACACAACAAAATGTTAGAAACACAAATCTCCCAAGTGGCTTAACAACAAGCAGCTATAACTTGTCCTGCTGGAACTTTTCCTGGACAACCCAAACCAAATCTAAAGGGACATGCTAATTTCATAACACTTCGGAGTGGACAGAACTAGACGAACCAACTGAACCTAGAGTTGAGATCTCAACCATGTACCAGAAACATGGTAAAGGGACTGAGAAGGAATCTAATCTGAAGGAAATAGAAAAAGAAGGTGACGATGAATAGGCCGTGGAAAAAGAAGATTTGCTAAGTCTAAAAATGTAGGGCAATTCAAGAAATTTGTTGAACTTCTGAAATAACTTAACATTACCATACCTTTTACATAAGCTATCACACAAATGCCCTCCTATGCTAAATTTCTTAAAGAAATCTTATCCAATAAGAAAAAGCTTGAGGATAATGAAACTGTATTGCTCACTGCTGAATGCAATGCTATAATCCAAAACAACATGCCTCTTAAACTTAAAGACCCGGGTAGTTTTTCCATACCCTGCGTAATTGGAAAGTTTGTCATAGACAAAGCACTATGTGATTTAGGAGCCAATATTAGTCTGATGCCCTTATCAATTTGCAAGAAACTCAACATGGGAGAACTAAGACCAACTAGGATGTCCGTGGAATTAGCGGATCGATCAGTGAAATTTCCTTTAGGAATGTTAGAAAATGTTCATGTACATATAGGACAATTCTATATCCCCATTGATTTCATAATCATGGACATTAGAGAAGACTCCAACATTCCTATTATATTAGGTAGACCATTCCTAGCCACTATGGGAGCCATCATAGATGTTAAAAATGGAAAAATAACTTTCGAAGTCGGAGAAGAAAAAGTTGAATTCATCTTATCTAAATTCTTTAAGGCACCAGTCATTGACGATTCATGTTGTTTCTTAGATGTAATCGATAAATGTGTAAAAGAAATGGAGAAACAACAAACCACCTATTCATAAGTATTGAAGATTCACTACGCCAAAAATAAGTTTTAGCAGCACATATACGAAAGCGCTTTTAGGAAAAAGCGCTGTTGTAGGTTTTTAAAAAAATCGCTTAAAAAAAAGCACTTTCAAAGGGTGCCTTAAGAAAGTGCTTTTCAAAAGCGCTGCTAAAGGTCACCCTTAGAAAGCGCTTTTTGGGAAGCGCTGCTAAAGGGTGCCTTTCAGAGGTTACCTTAAGAAAGCGCTTTTCAAAAGCGCTGCTAAAGGTTAGCCTTAGAAAGCGCTTTTCCAAAGCGCTTCTAAAGCTGGCCTTTAGAAAGCGCTTTTAAAAGAGCTGCTATAGGATATGCTACGAAAGCGCTTTTACATTAAAAAGCGTTGTTATAGGTGACCTTTAGAAAGCGCTTTTAAAAGCGCTTTCGTAGGTAGTTTTATAATAAATATCAAAAATTCTTCTCATCACTTTTCTATTGTTCTTCACGATATCATAAAAACCCTAAACCAGAGCTCTGCCTCCGTTAGCATCTACGAGTAGATTTTCTTCACGATCAAGACTACCACTTTTCTATTCGTCATCAGGACCTCTGCCTCCGTCTTCTTGTTCAGGACTACCGGGGCAGTTTCCAGACTTCTTCATCAGGACCTCCGCCTCCGTTAGCATCTGCAGAGAGAACAACGACCACCGCTTGCCACAGGAGAACCGCAAGGTGAAATCACAAAGTTTGCTGCATCAGAAATCACAACAATATACAACACAAAGTTACACAACTCAGCTCCAGGTATTTCAATTTCTAGTATAGTTTTGTATGAATAAATTGTTCTATGCTTGCTTTGATTCTAATTTATTATATTTACATACAATAATTTGCTTCCTTACATGCTGTTCTAATCTGATTAAATTCTATGGTCCTGATATTAATAGAAAATAACACATTTTCATGTGCTTTTTATTTTATCAAATATCATTTATATTAACAAGTTGTGCATTGGTAAAACAAGCTAAGAGAGAAATAATAGAGAGCGTAACAAAATATTTAATAAAGGTAGCCATATATATATATTGTTAACTCTATTAATATATTGTTTTTTTCGTGTGCTTTTTATGATTGATTTTGAGCAATGATGGTTTCTTGTTTATGGTTTCTTGTGTTATACTTGTGTACTAAAGTAGTTGATAGAATAAAATGAATTTAGTGAAAAGTATTGAGTATTGGTTTTGTTATATGGTTGTGCAAGAGCAAGTGCAAGTTTTGAGTATTGGTTTTGTTTTCTAATTTATCATTTAGCTCAAATTGACTCAGAAACCATAAACCATGGATAAGACATGGATGTATTCCAATCGATTGTCGAAAGAGTACGAGAAAGAGGTATCCGAATTCGTTAAGTTTGATGTTGCGCACGCCGAAGACCCCAGTCGAATGACATGTCCTTGTTTGTGTTGTTGTTATGGGAATCGGGTTGACGCGGTTCAGTTGGCATCGCATTTAATATGGTATGGAATTGATAGAAGTTATACATTTTGGAATATGCATGGTGAGAAAAGTGACGGGAATGATGAATTGGGGGATAATAGGATCTATGCTTCAAACGACAATGGCACATATACATACGATTATGATCGAGTTGAAGAGATTGCAGAAGCGCTTGAAGAAGATCTTAATGATTGTCCCAAAATGTTCGAGAGGTTGGTAAGCGATGCAGAGAAACCGTTGTATAATGGTTGTACAAAATTCATAAGATTATCTGCGGTATTAAATTTGTACAACTTAAAGGCGGGCAATGGATGGTCGGATAAAAGTTTCACAGAGTTATTAGCCCTTATGAAACATATGCTACCAGAGGATAATGTTCTCCCCAATTGAACGTATGAGGCCAAAAAGATGTTGTACTCTATTGGCATGAGCTATGACAAGATACATGCATGTCCAAAAGATTGCGTTTTGTTTCGAAACGAGTATGCATCGTTAAATGAGTGTCCTAAATGCGGTGCCCCTCGATATAAGAAAAAGTTGTCTCCGGCAAAAGTCTTATGGTATTTTCCTATAATTCCGAGATTTAGACGGATGTATCATAGTGAAACCGATTCAAGACACTTAACTTGGCATGCAGATGAAAGAATTGTTGATGGAAAGTTTCGACATCCGGCAGATTCACCATAGTGGATGAAAATTGATAATGATTATCCTGAATTTGGAAAAGAAGCAAGAAACCTTCGCTTGGCATTGTCTACTGATGGAATGAACCCACACGGTATTCAAAGTATCTTGCATAGCACATGGCCTGTGATTCTTATGATTTATAACCTACCTCCGTGGCTATGTATGAAGCGTAAGTACATGATGTTATCTATGTTAATTTCTGGGCCTAAACAACCAGGAAATGACATAGACGTATATTTGGAACCTTTAATCGAAGATTTGAAGATTTTGTGGGAGAACGGTGTGGAGGTTTATGATGGGTATAGGAAAGAAAGTTTCAACTTGAGGGTGATGTTGTTTGGAACAATTAACAATTTTCTAGCCTACGGAAATATATCCGGGTATAACATTAAAGGTGAAAAAGCGTGTCTTATCTGTGAAGATGGAACCGATACGATGCGATTGAAACTTTGTCAGAATAATGACTTTCTCGGTCATCGTAGATTCTTAAATTCTAAACATCAATATCGTGGATGGAGAAAAGCGTTCAACGGAGATACCGAACAACGTAGAGCTCCGCCTGGATTGACAGGTGATCAATTATTTGAAAAGGTGAAAGATGTGAATATTCAGTTTGGCAAGCCTTTTGCACAGAAAGTTGTTACAGGTGGGTGGAAGAAGAGGTCAATTTTTTTTGAATTGCCATATTGGAAATCTTTGTACGTAAGACATTTTCTTGATGTTATGCATATTGAAAAAAATGTATTTGACAGTGTTATTGGTACGTTACTCAATATAAAAGGGAAGTCTAAGGATGGTCTTAAAGCAAGGGAGGACATGGTAGAGATGGGAATAAGAACTGAATTGGGACCCATGAAAAAAGGAAGACGAACATATCTACCACCTGCTGTTTACACTCTATCCAGAAAGGAGAAAAAAATATTGTGTAAGTTCCTAAGTGAGGTTAAAGTTCCAGAAGGCTACTCATCAGATATTATAAGACTTGTGTCTATGCAAGACCTCAAGTTAAAGAGTTTAAAGATGCATGATTTCCATGTTATAATGGAACATTTTCTACCGATAGGTATACGTTCTATTCTTCCAGAAAAAGTAAGAAGCGCAATAACTAAACTGTGTTTTTTCTTCAAGTCAATTTGCAGCAAGGTGATCGATCCTGAGATCTTACCAACATTGCAAAAAGAAATAGTTATTACTTTGTGTGATCTTGAAATGTATTTCCCTCCCTCGTTTTTTGACATAATGGTTCATCTTGTCGTTCATCTTGTCAAAGAGACACAACTGTGCGGACCAGCTTATATGAGATGGATGTACCCTACTGAATGTTATATGAAAATATTAAAAGGGTATGTGAAAAACCGAAGTCGACCAGAGGGTTGTATTGCTGAACGATATATTGTTGAAGAAGCGGTTGAGTTTTGTACTGAACTTATGTCAAATGTTCAATCAATTGGACTCCCCAAATCTCATGTTGTTGAAAAAAAAGAAGGTAATAGGCTAATTGGAAATAAAGTTGTGACAGTATCAATGGTCGAATGGGATCAAGTGCATTTGTATGTTCTGCATAATGAGCTTGAAGTTGAGCCGTATGTTGAAATTCACAAGGGTGTTCTTCGAGGTTTAAATCCAAATAGAAATGAGAATTGGATTGTACGAGAGCACAATCGAAGTTTCATACCATGGTTTAAGGAACATATTTATTCAAAGTATCATTCAGATCATGCTTCAGTAACAGAAAGATTGAGATGTTTAGCATACGGTCCAAGTTTAGTTGTGTTTTCTTATAGCGCATATGCAATTAATGGATACACATTTTATACCAAAGAACAGGATGACAAAAGTACTATGCAAAATAGTGGTGTCACCTTGATCGCTGAAGCAATGCATATATCAAGTGTGAAGGACTTAAACCCAAAATTTGCAAATCTGTCATATTTTGGGGTTATCGAGCGCATTTGGATGTTTGATTACGAGAAGTTTCAGATTCATATATTTGGTTGCAAGTGGGTTGAAAATAATAATGGCATACGAATGGATAAGTCAGGTTTTTTGCAAGTGGATCTTAATAGGGTGGGGTACAAAGATGAGCCTTTCATTCTAGCCTCTCAAGCTAAACAAGTGTTCTATGTCAATGATCCGACAAGTACGAAATGGTCTATAGTGCTATTATAAAACAAAGTAATTGATGAAAGCATTGGAGATCAAAGTGATATTGGTGTTGACATTGAATCTTTAACCATACCTGATCAAAATGATAATGAATCATGTATTAGAAATGATCATAATGAGGGTATTTGGATCAATCCAACTGTCTGCGTTGTTAAGAGACGAGTAGAACACATTCCTACCAAGAAAAGAAAGAGACCTTAGTGAAAAGGGTAATAGTATATATAATTATAGCCTATATCATTCAATAAAATTTAATTTTTCATTTCATTTTTATTTGTCATTTCATTTTTATATTTGTCATTTCATTTTTATTTGTCATTTCATTTTTATTTGTCATTTCATTTTTATATTTGTCATTTCATTTTTATTTTTTTTCATTATTACAGGTCAAATGGCTAGTAATCAAGAAAACTCAAAAGATGCAAATGCTCCTGAAAATGCTCCTGAAAATACTCCAGAAAACACTTCAGAAAAGACTTCAGAAAAAGATATTACACGAGGTATAACTATTATGAGGGGAATCATCCGTGATAGAGATAGAGGAGTAACATATAATATAGATTGGAATGATAATGACCAACTAATTGGGTCTAATGCTGCAAAGTTGACAAGCTACATTGGTACGTTTGTTCGTATACACATTCCGATCACCACTCCTAGATGGAAAAGAGGAGAGTTGGATGAGGCTAAGGAGAAACTTTGGACTAAGATAAAGGTACATATATGGTTTTTGTTATTTGCTTTATCTTGACGATAATATGTGTTTAAATTTCTTTTACTAACACACTTTATGCGTATGTTTTTTTGTAGAGGTCTTTTAACATTGAAGATACCCGTAAAAAGTATATAATGGGTTTGGCTGGAAAAAGACACAGAGGGTGGAGAACATTTTTAACAAACAAGTATCTTAAAGATGATGAAGGAAATTTTCTTGAAGAGGATCCGGAACGTCCAAAGAAATATGAGAACTTCATTACACTTGAAGAATGGGTTGGTTTTGTAGGCCAAAGAAGAGACGAGAATTTCAAGAAAGTGAGTGCTATCAATCGCGAGAGAGCGTCAAAACCCGCATATCCATACAAAAATGGGCGTTTGGGATATGCTCGCTTAGAGGAAAAAATTGTAAGTAAATATAAACTCTACGATCTTATTAATTCTCTCAATGTGTTATAATTGATGATCTTAAGACTTGTGTCAATACGTATTTAGAAGAGACGAAAAGTGACGCAACATCACTACCGACACATTTGTTGTGGAAGGAAGCCCGTGTGGGCAAGGATCAAGCTGTTAATCCCAATATTCAACATGTGTATGATGAATGTGTAAGTATAAGATTGTCTCTTTAGTTAAATCAATTAATGTTTATTAATATTTAAATAATTTTTTATCTCCACTAATAATTTTCGATATGTAAATGAATTACAGGAGACCTTGTCGCAGTCGGTATCCCCAGGTGAGGATCATTAGGATACCAGGAGCGTACTTAGTCGAGCACTAAATATTGCTGAGTATCCGGGTCGGGTGAGGGGTAAAGGTCATGGTGTGACTCCAACCTCTTTGTATAAGCATCCAAGGAGAAGAAATCCTAGCAATGCAGAAGTGATGCAAACATTGCAGGATTTACAAGCTCAAGTCCGTGAATTGCAGAAGGATAAAGAGAGATATATGGAAGAAAAGAGCAGTTCACAATTGAAAGTAACTAGTGACAAAGCTAGTATCAACTGTCAGCATAAATTTCCCGAGGTAATTTTCAATATATATCCGTTATTATTATAGAATATTTTTAGTCACTTCTAATGGTTATTATTGGTTTAGGGCATTTCATCTAGCCAACTATACCTATCATCGCCGACTTATCGACTAGTTGGCAAGGGAAAAGTCCATAACACTTTGGTAGATTTACTTCACCATAGACCGCTTCCGAATGGACACATGAAAGTATCGGTTGACATTAATTTAGATATGGATGCGTTGCTGCCGGTACCTGACATTGTTGCTGAGACCACATTGCTGCGAGATGCAATAGGATCTTTTGTTGCATGGCCATCGAACCTCATTTTCATAGATGATCAGGTATGTTGAAAACAATTATGAATCTTTAAGTCTTCAACTGTCAGTTCTGACCTCAGTTATTTCCACGGTAATTATAGACTCCTACAACACCTGTATCTAAGGGTAAATGGATTTTGCGGCATGACGAGTCTGATGTATCACAAAAAGAGGTACATTTAAAGTGTCAATTATATGATCCGATTAAAAAACTGCATAATTTTATAATTTAACTGAGTCTATATGATTTTTAGGTACCTTTTCAAGGGTCACAACAAGTGAGCCAGAAAATCGTTGGCGTACCACCCAAGAAAAGGGTGCCTACTAGATTTTTCCCTCGATACCGGCAGTGTCTTGAAACAATAGTGGGAACAACAGATTTGATGGATGGTGGTATTCATCAAATGGATATGGATCAAGGTATCTTTGGTTTTCCTTGCACCGAAATAATTGGACATGAGGACGTGGAACAAATTTTCCGTCATAAAGAATTAGGCGTCAGTATTATGCACGCATACATCTGGTAACCCCATCTTTATATTATGTAATTAGCTAAAATCTTTTTTGAACATTTCAATGAATATAGTCTAATATTAATTATATTTTTATTTAAGGCTATTATATGACAAATTGATGCGCGGGAATCAATTGTCAAACAGATTCCATTTCGTGTCTTCCTCCCGTGTCAGCAGAGCGACAATTGGTAGGGAACCGGATTCAGTAAGAGAGCACTTAGTCGAAAGATTCATGGCAACTGGCAATACAGAAAGCTTATATCTTTGGGCGTATAATACTATTCCTACAGGGTTAGATTTTCATTCTAAGTTCATTTTAATATTTGTAATTTTTGCGTAGAAAATTTTCTTCTAAACTATTGTTTTAATTTATAGACGTCACTGGTTGTTGGTTACTATCGATCCTATAAAAGAAGTGGTCTATTATCTGAATTTGGTTGACGGTGATTGGACAAATTATCCGGATATGAAGTTAATGATTGATACGTAAGTGAGATTATTCTAAATATTTGTGTGTATTTATATATTTAATTATTTCTGTGACATTGTTCTAAATATATATTTTTATTTTGTTAGAGCGATACAAGTATTCCGGTGTCAAAGAGAAGCTCGGGTACGACGGTCTAAATCAAACAAAATTAATTGGATCAAAGTGCAGGTATATTAATTTCCACTATTTTGCTTATAATATTTATGCTATTTGATAAAACAATACAACTATATATTCTTATTTGTTTTTCTATGTAGTGTCCTCAACAGCAAAACGGTTTAGATTGCGGATACTTCGTTATGCGGTTTATCAAAGAAATCATCCAACTGAATCAAATAGAGATTCCAGTCATGGTATGGATTTATAACTTAGGATTTGTTTTATTATTTCTCGGATATTTCATATAATTTTTTACTTTTAACTAAATCATGCATATTATGTTTTGTTATGTAGTACTTCGATGAATACAAATGTGCATATTACACGAAACTTCAGTTGGAAGAAATCAAAGAGGAATTGTGTCAATATTTTATTGAGCAGAGAATCATATAAGGAGTAGTTTAGTTATTGTTAGGGTTGATTTTGTAAGACTGATTTTGAGTTACAATGCTGATAACAATGGTTTATATATATTTTGAGGTACAAAAATGGTGTATATATATTTTGGATTACAATGGTATACAATGCATTACGGCGGTTTATGAATTACAGGTTATGGCAACTGGTTTATATAAATAATATGCTGCAAGCAATGCAGGTATATGAATTATATAAATTATACCTCTAAAAAAAACACCCTATGAAAGCGCTTTTTCAAGAAAAATGCTGCCTTAGGTAGACCTATGAAAGCGCTTTTCACATAAAGCGCTGTCTAAGGTAAACATATGACAGCGCTTTTCCAGGCAAAAGCGCTGCTAAAAGACAACCTATGAAAGCTCTTTTCCAGAAAAAAGCGCCACCTTAGGTAGACCTATGAAAGCACTTCTTCATAAAAAAGTGCTGCCAAAAGCCTACTTAAGAGAGCGCTTTTTAGAAAAAGCGTTGCCAAAAGCCTACTTAAGAGAGCGCTTTTTAGAAAAAGCGCTGCCAAAAGCCTACTTAAGAGAGCGCTTTTTAGAAAAAGCGCTGTCTTAGGTAGACCTACGAAAGCGCTTTTCATTAAACAAAAAGTGATGCTAAAACCTATAGCAGCGCCACCTTAGAAAGCGCTTTTAAGCGCTTTTAAAGGCCAAAAAAAGCGCTTTCGTAGGTCTTTTTTGGCATAGTGATTCCTATACCTCCAATTCTCGAAGACGATAATTAGCCCCGTGAATATCAAGGTGAAAATCTGAGTGAATGCCTAGCTCTAACTGCTGATCCCATGCCTTGTCCAAAGAAGCCAACAATAGAACTCAAAACACTACCAAAATACCTAAGGTATGAATTCCTAGACACAGAACTTGAACGACCAGTTATAGTCAATGCAGACCTATGACAAATAGAAACTGAAAAATTATTACATGTCCTAAGAAAATACCCAACCACTTTAGGTTATAACATCTCATATCTAAAGGAAATAAGCCTTTATATCTGCATGCACCGTATTATGCTTGAGGAAGACTGTAAGACCTCTAGGTAACATCAAAGAAGAATCAATCTTATTCTAAGCGATGTAGTTAAAAAGGAAGTAGAAAAGCTATTGGAAGCAGGAATCATATACCCAATATCCAACAGTAAATGGGTTAGTCCAGTACATGTCGTACCTAACAAGGGAGGCGTTACAGTTGTCAGCAACGCTAAGGGAGACTCCGTAGCAAAACAAATTCACATCGGGTGGAGAATATGCATCGATTATAGGAAGCTAAACAAAGTCACTAGTAAAGATCATTTTCCTTTACCTTTTATTGCTCAAATTCTTGAATGACAAGCTAAACACTCTCACTTCTGCTATTTAGACGGTTATTTAGGATTCTTCCAAATTCCTATTCATCCTGACGACCAAGAAAAGACAACTTTCACTTGTCCTTATGGTACGTTTTCTTATCGACGAATGCCATTCGGATTATGTACTTCCCCTGCAACATTCCAGAGATGCATGATGTCTATTTTCTCTGATTTTCTAGATGGTATGATGGAAGTTTTTATGGATGACTTCTCCGTATATGGAGAGAGTTTTGAAGGATGTTTATCGAACCTTGAAATGGTACTAAAAAGATGTGTAAGTGTCAACCTCGTGCTAAATTGGGAAAAATTCCACTTCATGGTCCGACAAGGAATTTTCTTAGGGTACATCATATCCGATAAAGGAATTGAAGTACATAAAACAAAGATTGAAGTAATAGAAAATCTCAAACCTCCCAAAACTGTTAGAGAAATAAGAAGTTTTCTAGGACACACTGGTTTTTATCGATGTTTCATTAAAGACTTCTCTAAAATAACCAAACCTCTAACCGAACTACTAATGAAATTTGTTGAGTTCATCTTCACCGAAAAATGATTGGACGCATTTACAACACTAAAAAAAGGCATTAATCTCGACACTTATTATGCAACCTCCTAATTGGAATGAGACGTTTGAGATAATGTATGATGCTAGTGACTATGTCGTAGGTGCAGTTCTAGGACAGAGAAAGGATAAAAAGCTTCATGTAATCTACTACTCAAGTAGAACCCTAGATCCCGCACAAATGAACTACGCCACCACAGAAAAAGAATTATTAGTTGTTGTGTTCGCTTTAGATAAATTCCGTTCTTACTTAGTAGGAGCACGAATAATTATCTATACTGATTACGCTGCAATATGGTACCTCTTAATTATGAAAGATGCCAAACCAAGATTACTAAGGTCGATCTTACTTCTACAAGAGTTTGATTTAGAAATCAAAGACAAGAGAGGCACTGAGAATGTAGTAGCTAACCACCTATCCATAATAGAAGGCATCAAATTAGATCATGTACCTATCAATGATGATTTGCCTTATGAACGACTCTTAGCCCAATTAGATTTGGAAAGTATTACAAATGAATACCCTGTGACTTATGAAGACACGAACACAAATGAAGTCGTGGAAGCAGTCTACACTAAAACCATACTGCCATGGTATGTCGATTTTGTCAACTACTTAGCTGCTGGAGTGCTTCCACTGGATATATCTTATCAACAAAAGAAGAAGTTATTTCATGATCTTAAATAATATTATTGGGATGTGCCTTTGCTTTTCAAGAGAGGCGCCGATGGTATTTTCTGTCGATGTGTTCTAAAAGATGAAATTGAAAACATAATTTTCCACTGTCATACTGCTCCCTATGGGGGACATTCAAGCACTTCAAAGACCTGCCCTAAAATCTTACAAGCTGGCCTCTATTGGTTTAATTTATGGAAAGATATCCATATCGGAGTTAAAAATTGCGACCAATGCCAATGCACTGGAAACATCTCTGGACGCAACGAGATGCCTCAAAAGAGCATTCTAAAAGTTGAAGTCTTTGACATATGGGGAATTGATTTCATGGGAACCTTCACGTCTTCCATTAGAAATCACTACATACTCGTTGCTGTCGATTATGTTTCAAAATGGATTGAGGCTGTAGCCTCTCTAAAAAATGACGCATGAGTAGTAATCAAGCTTTTCAAGAACATAATCTTCCCAAGATTCGGTGTGCCGAGACTCGTCATCAGTGACGGTGTCTCCCATTTCATTTCCGAAATCTTATAAAAATTATTAGTGAAGTATCGAGTCCAACATCGTGTTGCAACACCTTATCATCCACAAACAAGTGGGCAAGTAGAGGTATCCAACAGAGAGATTAAGCAAATCTTAGAAAAAACGGTAACAACCTCTAAGAAAGATTGGTTACCTAAGTTACATGAAGCTCTATGGGCATATAGGACAGCCTACAAAACTCCAATCGGAACCACGCCATTTAAATTAGTCTATGGGAAATCATGTCATCTGCCGGTAGAAATTGAACACAAAGCTTATTGGGCCATTAAGACCCTTAATTTAAATTACACAGCTGCAGGTGAGAAAAGAATCTTAGATATACATGAACTTGAAGAACTTAGATTAGAAGCTTATGAGAATGCTCGAATTTATAAGGAGAGAACTAAAAAATGGCATGATAAACGCATATCTAGGAAAGAATTCAATGAAGGAGATATAGTACTCCTATTTAAGTCTAGACTTAAACTATTTCCGAGAAAATTTCGCTCTAGATGGTCTGGTCCCTTCAAAGTCACTAAATTTTTTCAAAATGGCACAATAGAAATTAAAGGAATGTCTAGTGATCCTTTTATCGTAAACGGGCAGCGTTTAAAGCATTATCATTGCATTGATAATAAGGAATATTCCATAACATTTAAGCTAGATGAGCTTTGTAATGCCCGTAATTTAATTAATTATTTAATTACACTATTTTTGGAATATTTGAGAAGATGTGTTGTGATTAATTGGATTTAATTATTTTATTAAGTGGTAAAATAATATTAGAAGTATAGTATTATTTGATGTGGGCTTGTTTTTTTAAGGAATGGAAGTAGTAATAAGGGGGTGTATTAGTTTTAAGCCCATTAAGGTATTAAGAGAATAATAGATTATTTTATTATTGTTGGAAAGAATTGAAAGAAGAGGCAGTAGAGGAATAAGGATTGTGAAGAAGAACGTGAAGCTGCTGGAAAAAAGAGGAAAAATGGCAGAACGAGGTTTCAACCGGAAGATTATAGAGCGAACTTCAATCCAAGGTAAGGGTGGGGTTCTGACTCTATAATTGGGTTCATGATAATTGGTATGTGGGGTTAGAGATGATTGTTGTCTTGTTCATGAATTGAGTCTATATGATGTTGTATGATGAAATTGATGAATTATAGATGAATGATGATGTTCTGATGTTGTGTAATTGATGTAGAATTATAGGATAACTGTAAGTGATGATTATCCATGAGTAGATTAAGTTTTTAGGGCTTAAAGTATAGAACCTGTAGTGAAAACACAAATAAAATCGCAAAATTTATGCAGGATGGAGCAGTATGCATCGACCCCAAACATGATGTGTCGATACATGAAGGATTAGAGACTTAGGATGAGTCGACACAAAGAGGTTTTTGCATCGATACATGGGGACTTTTAGACTCAGGATGAGTCGATACGTAGGAGCATGTGTCGATACATGTTGTGTAGAAGACCCAGTATGAGTCGATACAAGAGAGGATGCGTCGACTCATGTTGCAAGTTTAGTGCAGTACGCGTCGATCCATGTTGTCTGGTTTTTGGTAGAATTAGTTTGAGAATGCTGTAACTTGAGTTTTCGGACTCCGTTTGAGGTGTCATTTGAAGTGTTGAATAGATAACGCGATGAGCTTTATTCCTAAGGATTAAAATTAAGAATAGGAAGTGTAGTCCTAGTATTCAATTTATGGATTTAGAGTTAGTTCCTGTGTTGATTGTTACGTTGATTATTATGCAGAATGATGAAGATGAGATGCTTAGAGGCTGCTGTTTGGTTTGTAACAGTAGGACTAATAATAATAACGTTGTAAGATTACAGAATAGTAGTATGTAGAGGTTTGGTGACTTAGAAGTAAGTCTTATTTGATTAACTAATTATAGGCAATATCTAGTATAGGCCTATGGCCAACATTGTGAAATTGATGAGTTACCGTTGTATTAATGTACAGTTGAGTTATTGATGAGATGTTAATAATGCGGTTGTGTTTTATAATTTATGATGAATAAATGATGTTTGATGAATAAATGATGTTTTACGAATAAATGATATTTGATAAATTATTATGATGATATGAGATGTTGATGAAGAGATGTTGAGATGCTTTTGAGATGCAGGCCTTTGGCCAACGATGGTGTTGTATTGAGATGTTATCAATTATGGTGTTGTTATTACATTCATGAGTGTGTCGCGTACATTGCATTCTGAGATGGAGCTTATGCTCATTGAGATGGCCTGTATTGGCGAATATTGAGATGAAGGTTTATGCCTCTATTAATTGGCAAATTTTTGAGATGAGAGTTCTGCTCTAAATGGTACCACATGCATTTGCATAGTGTTGAGTCGCATTATATGATTGCATAAAGAAGTGTGTATTGATGTTGTGAATGTGTATTATTGTTGTGATTATTGTTGATTATGAGATGAGAAGTGGTGACGTTATGTGATCTAATTTAATATAATAATTAGCATGCGCTTTATTATATTGTTAGATATCTCACCCCTTCTATTTGAATGTTGCCCTTATGTTGGGAACGTGCAGGTAATCGAGAGTGAAGGTTGTGTACCTTCAGTAGTTCGAGTCAGTGTCATTGCTCTGATATGTAACACTCGGGGGGGATGAACACTTGATGCTTTTGATTGTTGATTATTCAGTTGTTGAACTTTAAGTTGATTATTATTAAATTGTGTTGTTTTGAAATTGTTTTAATGATGACAGAGATGTTATTAAGAATTTCTGTTGTCTAGATGTTGAATTATTTAATTAAATATGTCATAATGATGGTTCATCCGATGTTTTAAAAGTGTTATATATCCATGATGAATGCAATGAATTTTGATAGAAGAATTTGTGGCATCCCGATTCGTTTGCATGAATGATTTTTATAACTCTGATTTATTTATATAATTTGTCGGGGTAGAATTGGGGTGTTACAAGCTTCCATCCCACTCATTAGATTAATCAAATGCTATGTCGAGCTTATGACTTAAAACAAAGTGCTTATTGGGAGACAACCCACTTTCTAGTCTTTTCTTTTTATTTACTTATTTTTAGTTTTTCTTTCTTTTTCTTACTTTTTTTATTGCCTATTTATACTTTTATTAAATTATATGCAGTATTGTTTCTCTACTATTACCCACTACGAATTTAATTCTAACTGTCAACCTACTTCAGGATAACATAACTTTAGCTAACTACACTAACCACGATGAATCCATTTGACACGATGGGAATCACTTTCAGAGGAAGAAATCAGAGGAGGAGTTTTGAGTCATTAGCTGATAGGGAGATGGCATTGAGTATCTACCCTGGTGGACCTACCATGACCACACTAAGGATTAGAGATAGTGTCTTGTTTTTGTTGATTCAAATAAGTTGGGACACCTATGCCTTAAGAAGAAGATTTAGTTCCTACCGTAGATTAACTCTAGAATTTCTGAGCTCTCTTGCCTATAAGCCTAACCACGGTCTAGGGTTTAACAGGGGATTAATTATCTTTAGAATGTTTGATATTGAATACACCTATAACCATAGAGAAATGGACAAGCTTTTAGGATTTCCATATGGCCTTGATACATTCACCATAATCCAAGAGGAACTTTTTGAGGTGAATGAACTTGATTATTTCTGGGGTATTATTACTGGTATTAGCAAACCTGGACCTAATGACATGCACTTTGAAAACATTCATAACCCCGCCATCCGATAATTTCATAAGATCTTAGTGCATACCCTTTTTGAAAATCCAGAAGACATAACCACCGTATCAAGAGCCGAACTTTTCATAATGTTCTGTGCATTACAAAACCGTCCCGTCAATGGTGATACCTTTATGATAGCTAACTTTCACTATCTTGCAAGAAGTTCCCATAAACCAATCCTAATATGAGGCCTAATGACCATAATAGCAAATGATATCAGCTTGAGACAACCACTGCTAAATATTGCCCCTCTAGGTAGATTCCAACCCATGAACATCCATTTCTGCTTCAATAGGGGAATTATTGGGAACCTAGGCCCGACTACCTTTGAACTGCTTATTAACAATCAATTAATTCATCTTTTCACCTTACCTAACCCTAGGACTAGCATTCGTGACCGAAACAATTGGTTATATGATTGGGCCGGACCACAAAATTCACCACCAGCTACTCTTGAGACACCCAAAATTTATGACCACCTTGATTCCTTCTTATCCAATGTGGAAACTGACCCCGAAACCCCTCTATTTTATCACAATTTTCCATCACCTAATCATGCTGACTCAAACACCTATGTTTCTCTGATTTCTACTCCACCTCCCTCATTTGACCAAGCTACTGCTATCAATGCTCTTAAATCCGAGCTTGATTTATTGAGAGACGAACTCATTATTTTTCAGATTGACTTTCATTCTTTTATCGAATTTCATCATCTCTATCAGCGTATCTACTCTGCTGCTCTTCCTGCTAATCGACGTGGCTAATTTTATTTCGGACTTACTGCATGTCTTCCTTTCACGTTTAAGCATTGAGGACACTGTTTTGTTTAAGTGTGGGGACAAGACCAATTAGATTAGAATTTCCATTATTATTTTTTGTTTTTTTTTGTTTTAAATTCTTAAGTACATTTTTTACTTTAGTTATATTTTGTTTTATTTGTCCTTCGCTTACTTTTGGAATTCTTGTTACTTTTCATTAAATACTTTATCATGATGTTTACATATATATTTTATGCTTTAATATTTTCAACCTAATATATATATATATATATATATATATATATATATATATATATATATATATATATATATATATATATATATATATATATATATATATATATATATATATATATATATATATATATATATATATATATATATATATATATATATATATATATATATATATATATATATATATATATATATATATATATATATATATATATATATATATATATATATATATATATATGTGTGTGTGTGTGTGTGTGTGTGTGTGTGTGTACGTACTTAAATGCCTTCAAGTATATAAATATATACGATTAATTATTGTGAATTCTGGGAGACAATTAAAATTTGTATTTTGTTTTTCACTTCATGCCGCTCTCCGTACAAACGTGACGACCATCACGCTCCATAAATTGTCCCGCCCGACACAAAAGTGTGCCCCCCGGCACAGAGTGAAACAGAAATGCTTATGTTTTAACACAGAAAACATCATATTTTTCCATTCTTCTCATTTTCTTCAACCCTCACTTAACTCCATTAAACCACTGCCTATCTCACTCCCTCCATTATTGTTATCATTAAAGCTCACTATTTCCCATGCATTACCCTCCTTAGTTTTCTCTACTTATACACTCTCAAAACCCTCTTCCATTTCAAACCCCCAAATTCTCACGCATTACTCTCTGTCAAAACACCTAACCATCTTCCATCTTTGATTCAACTATGGCACATAGGAACCCAAGATTAAAAGCCGACCTTTCAGGGATTACATTTCTAAATGGAGAAGCCGGAGAACACCAGAGGGCTCAATATCTTAAATTCAATCAGCACTCCGTAATCCCTACACAGTTTGTTGATACTAAGTGTCTGCGTAAATTGGGACTACTTGATAGTGTGCGATGGTTACTTAGTAATTCTGATCTAGCATACATATGCACACAAAATCTTCCCACGTATGAGTCGTTAACTTTGGAATTGTTAAGCTCGTTCTCCTACAACCAACCATACGACAAAAACTTGCACTTATCCAGAACAACAACTTTTAGAATGTTCAATGATGAATATTTTATAACTTAGGCAGCTCTGAATGATTTCCTACACTTCCCTCGTGAGGGGGAGGTATACTATTGAATCCCTACAGAAGCAGTCAGGGCATCTACAACTTTCAAAATTTAGAAAGCTATATCTGATGAGGAACCTAATAGTTGGGAGGGACTTTATGCATCATCTATACATAATCCCGCAATCTGGTACTTTCACCATGTCATCTCCAACACAATTTTTGGGAGGATCAACAACATCAAGGTAAGTTCCAAAGAACTATTCTTCTTGCATTGTACCTTCACTCCTAACCAGAATATCAATGCCAGTACATTCCTCCTGACACATATCCAATCTGCGTGCAAGAGGGTTTACACCTTTCTGTATTTGAGGGCTTCTTACCTCTATAGCACTAGGCCTACACCTGGAAGACAAATTAGCAAATATGCCTCCACTTCCACGCACATTTATTGACATCGACAATTGTCGAGCTAGACACTTGATTAAGGTCAAAATTTTGTTTAGACTTATTTATATTTCTGCAAGATATTTTGTTCTGGGGTTAATCTTGTTGGCTTGTAGAGGATAGCATATTGCGCTATATTCTTCAGTTTTTTATTCCAAGCTTCAATTTTAAATATAGTTTATTTATTTTTACCATGACCATGTTACTGTATGCATGTGTTTATTTTATGTTATGACACACTAAAATTATGTTCAGATAACTTTCCTGATACTGGTATGTGAAGTCCTAAACTGAAGGGGTTCAATAATTAATTGGCATAAATATTTTACAAAAAGACTTTTTTGGTTTTGATTTCCAATTTTGATATTAAATTGTTTTTTTATGAGAGTAAAAGACAAACTAAGGATAAAATCAACAGAGCGAGAGTTTGGGATTTTAACCAGATAGTGGTGATTGAAAATAAATTTTAAATACAGCGAGAGCGCTTTAAAATTAAATGGACTCTATTTGTTTTCAAAATATAATTCTAAATTTTGAATGACACAGCGAGAGCGCTCATTTGATTTTAATAATATGGCCTGAATCGCTAGATCAAAAGTGTGAGACAAGGGTTTTTAAATTAATAGTTTCCAGTGAAACAATGTTTTAATACTCAAAACTATGTCAATGACTTATTGAATCCCTAAAGTCGATAAATTACATGCTGGTGTCCCAATATCAATTATTAGATCTTAGTTAATTTCCATTTAAACCCCAACATCCTAGTTTTATAATTAGCCTTAGCTTTACACAGTGACCCTAGATAACAATAGTTTGACCATCATTCATTGTGGGTTCAATATCTTTTAAAACTACGCGATTAGATTGTGCACTTGCAGTCACTACACTCGACAGACTCTCAAAGTCGCGATCAATTGAATGAAAATGTGTTAATGAAATGACAAACCTAAAAAATGGACCGTTGTGCCCCGGGTAAGGCACAAGGCTTAAAGTTAATGTTAAAAATTACATATCCAAAACTTTGAAAGAAAAAAGAAACAGAAAATGGCATTTACTCCTGACTAAGGGAGATTGAGATAAGGCCTTTAGTCTTCCAGTTGCTGAGTCCATTGTCGATGGTAGGAAAGATCCAACTATCTAGGTCGTAGTCACTATCCGCATCTTCTATAGTGTTAGCTCCATCAATATCATTAACGTCTTGGTCGTGCTTAGGCATAGGAGAAGTAATCACATTGGCAGTCTCGAGAGGATTAAACTCAATTTCTTTATCGTCAAACATGTCTTGAATTTTATTTTTCAGAGCCCAGCAGTTATTTGTGTCATGCCTGAGACTATTGGAATGGTAGGAACATTTCACGTTAGGATTGTAACGGGGAGAGGAGGTGTTGGGATTCTGAGGAGGATCCCTTACCGTTATCAGTTCTGCTTTCAAAAGATGTTACAATGCTTGAGACAATGACATGCTGATCTTGGTAAACTGTCTACTTCGTGCGTCTGACATATGCTGATTGTTTTGCTGATGTTGTTGCACAAGCGCTGGATTAGAAATTAGCACCACCCCCACAAATTAGTTGAGATCACTTTTAGCACGACCCTTCTAGCCATACACAACATTTGTTTCCTTCTTACCATTGAATGTCTTGTTTATAATACTTGAAGATGCAGCCACTTGAATCTTTCCACTTCTTATACCACCTTCGACATGCTCCCCTATTAGTATCAACTCGGTAAAACCAGATGAAAAACTTTTGATCAGATGATTAAAGAAAGGCCTGTTAGAGTCCCCATGAACATATCAACTAGCTCTTTATCAGACAAATGAGGTTGAACCCTTCGGCTATATCCTTCCATTCCTGGGCATACTCTTTAAACCTTTCATGAGAGCCCATAATCATACTTTGTAGTTGCACGCGAGTTGGTGCAAGGTCTGCATTGTATTGATATTGTTTGTAAAAGGCTGCATCCAAGTCTTCCCAAGTATATATATTGGTTCCTTCCAGGTTATAGAATCATTCCAGTTGTGTCCTAGATAAGCTCTCTTGAAAGAAGTGAACCCATAACTTTTTGTCAACAGTATGGGGTTGGATCTTCCGGATATAAGACCTCAGATGTAGTTTAGGGTAAGAAACACCACCATATTTTGCAAAAGTAGGGACCTTGAATTTGTGGGGGATAGTAACCCCCTAAATAAGACCCAACTCCTCAAAATCTAATCCAGGTACTTTCTGGATTTCCATGGAATTCAGACAATCTTCCAGCTGTTTGTATCTGTCATCAGTGGGAGGATAATGCTCATCAAAATAGTCTTCTTCATCAGGAATTTTACCAAAACCAAGGTTGCTTCCCCCCTCAGCTTTGATACTTCTACTGTCTTCCTCTTGATTGTCATCTTCATCTGATAGGATGTCAGAAGTTTGAATCTGTTTGGTGAGACCTTTGAATCTTCTTCCCATGTTGAAGATACCAATCAGTTTCCTAGTCTTTTTCTTCTTGGTGATGAGCTTCATGAGCTCGTTCTGCCCCTTGGCTAAGTTCAGGAGCATCTCTTGGAATTGAGCGTTTTGAGCTTGAAGAGGTTTCATAGTTTGTTCTAGAGCCCTCTTTTATTGAAATAAACAGTAAGAAGATGAGAAAACCTGTCTTGGAAAAATAACTGCTATGTGATGATGTGCATGATATGTGGATGCAATGTTTTCAAGGATCTCGTGGGATAAACATAAATTAAATGTTAGAAGTCGAGTTTGGCTGCAACTTTGACTGAAGAACTTTGCGTCTTTGAATGTCCTTCTATGAGAATCAAGCTCACTATGTCAACTGTGTCCTAGCCGTTGGCTCAAAAGAATGCACTTCGGTCTTTGACATCATCTGGTTAGAGGAAAATAAATCCTTTTTCCCCTTGCTAGACGCCTGGTTCATGATAACCTGCATCACAGGCCCTTGAGATCCTTGAGATGATTAGTGAAAATGATATCGTATGATGTCATGATGCTATGATGTCATGTTTGAATAGATAACAAACACAAACAAAGCATACAAGAGCCTTAGGTTTAAGGCTTGCATAGGGTTCGTAGGTAAGTACCCTCTTGAAGTACATAAGGCTAAATTTGTCCTAAGAATAGTAACCGGGTTCTAAGAATCTCATATCACCCATCTTTCTTACAGGCTTTGTTTCAGCAGAGCAACTGACTTACCATTAAAATATCCTGAGAGTCGAATCCCAGAGTGTAGCATTGAGTATCAACCAACTTTGGACTGCACCAAAGCCGACTATCTCACTACCTTCTAATGGATAAGTTGGGTCAATTAAGGTTCTGAAAGTTAGTTAGTGCTTATGACACCACGCAACAACCTAGTGTTCTCCTCGACTGACCTAAGGAACACCAGTATAAACCAAAGTGTTGCACTAATGTAGCCATCACTTCAACCATATCATTCTACGCCGTACAGTTTCCATGATCTATAGCTACTTACCTAAGGTCCCCAGATCTGGGTGTAGTATCTTTGCAAGAAAGTAAAACTCGAGCAAACCCAAAATGTAAAGCAGTCAAAGCAAACAAGTAAAAACAAGTAAAGTGATCATAAACTCTAAGGTAACCCCTCTTTTAATTATTCCCCAGCAGAGTTACCAGTTCTGTAATACGGTGGGAGAACTGACTTGGTTTTGAGTTTTATCACAAATGTTACAGATAGCAAGAGTTGCCACCGACTTTTATTTTATCCAATAAGGAAAGGATGAAAAGAACAAGAAAGACCTTGAAGATTTTGAGTTCGAGGGGTTGGTTATGAAAAGGGAAGGTGTTAGCACCCTTTTCATATGTAGTTATCTACGGGCTCTTAATCGCTTAGCTCACTTTTTTTGAAAATTGCTTTGTTTTGTTTATTTGAAAAATATTTTGAAAAGTTGCCAATGTAAGGCGAAACTTTATAATGATTCTCGTATCTGTCCTCGAGAATGCGTACAAAATGTTTCTCTAAAATGTTTTTGTTTTGAAAAGTGTGAGAAAGCGATTAACAATGTTCTACCCTTACTCAAGGTTATTCTTGTATTTTCCTCCTCCTTTAGATAGTGATGTCTATACCATTAATTAGTAGGAAGCCCTATCGTTGGATGTGAAGGTACAAGTGTGGGTCATCGTACAATCATCAAAGCTAACTGGTAAGGACGCTTTAGCAATTTTCGTAAGGGACTAGATCATTTATTGAAAGGCAACGAAGGGTCATCGAGGGACTATGATCTTTGAATTTGAGGGACTTTGCTAAAGCATCCCCACATTCGAGGGACATGACTGTTTTCCGAAAGGCAAGAAGGGAGGTTACCCTAGAGGTGTGAGTGTGCGAGTGATTTGTTTTCAGTTATTTTAATCTTTGTGTTAGAGTTAGCTATCGTTTCATTTTAGTCTTTTCATACAAACTCTAATTATTAAGCAGTAAACATAAAAATAATGAAAAGCAATAAAGTGCCGAAAATAAATGCAGAAATTATACCCTAAACTATTAGAACGCTTCAGGGTAGATACATAAAAAGATGTAGGAAAATAAAGTGCAGAATTTAAACCTAGACTATTACATCCCATAAGCAGTTACATGATAATGAAAAGAAAAGAAATGCGAGAAATAAACAATACATTCGCACAGTCGATCTAAAAATGTGAAAAATAGAAAAGAAAATAGTTTTTTGGTATTTTTATGAAAAAATGATTTGTGATAAATTAATTAAAAAAACCCTAAAAAGAAACTAATTAATTTTAGTAAAAAAAAATCCTAAAGATCTAATTAATTTTAATTAAAAAGTTAATTAGTTAAACTAATTAATTAAAAAAGTGGTTAAAACTAAACCTAATTAATTAACCTAAGCTAATATTTATTTTAATTAAAAATAAAATAAATAAGTAAAAGAAATAGTTAAAATATAAAATGGAAAAGAGTTGGGTCTGATTGTAGCAAAAAGGAGGGGTGCTGAATAGCAATTGAGATCCATACCCAACTAGTGCCAGCGCCTGATCCAGTGTGATGGCCAAAAGGGATGTATTGTAGGCTGTGTATCTGGGAGCGTTAGATATGGGTCCGAAGGCTACAAGACTGAGGGTGCCCAATTGATGTACAAGGACACACTGCATATAACCTTCAAAAATCAGAAAAAACATGTAAACGACCAAAAGGCAGGGATCAATTGGTTGCAAACTTGAGTGTGCCCAGTTGATGTACGAGGACACGCTGCATACGACTTGAAAAAATTAAAAAAAAATGAAAACAACCAATAGGAAATGATCAAACCCATGCCTTGGTATATCAATGCTCTAATGCATGCTTCCTTGCTATTGGGGTGGTGATACATCTGATGATATAAACCTGAATAATTAATTAAGTAATAAAACAATTAACTGAACCGAAGAGGCGCTGGAGCCCTATGTAGCAGTGAAAATAGGAGATCGAGCTATTAATTAACTCGACTCGCAAAAGCAAGAGTCGCCACTGCGCTTTATTATTTCCAAGATAAAAGGGAAAAGAGCGAAATAAAACCTATAAATATGCAATGTACAATAATACTTAAAAGTAATGAAAATATAATGCATTTTTAAAAGAGATCGAAGGTTCGGAGTGTGAATGAGATTTTGAAGATACGACGACCTAGTGTCGAAGTTTTGACTTAAAAGGGGTGTGAGTTTTAAAATTGATTTGCAGGAGATTCATCTTAAGACTAATAAAACTAAAAAAAGTATGAAGGGGTTTCCCACAATCGTATTAGATACTCGATGACATGAAGTCAACAAATTAATTCTTTCCCATGGATTTAATGCTACAGATAGATAAATAAGCTAAGAATATACCAAACCTCAAGTGAAAATAAATCACAAGCCGACAACATCAAAAAAACTCATATGTAAGATAATACTCCAAGCATCAGATAAAGCACATCAAGTGAAAATAAATCACAGACGAGAAAAGCGTGTCAGGAGAGGAATCAAATAAAGCGCAAAGGCGATGGGTAAAGCTCACGGTATCAGATAAGAATCCCTGCATCACAAAAGATATACAGACAAATCTAACAACACGGGGAAACTTATATGCGTTTGTATGATTTTCAAAAGTTAATTTGAATTGAAATTCAAAATCGCAACGCAATGGAAAGAATATTTACATAACCTGATTTTATTTACAATTAAAGTGAATAAAATAGAAACTCAAAAGTATTGTGTACAATTATATATTTACCTTACTAAATATTAAATCGAAATAGAAAAGAACATATAAAAAGGTAATGAAGAAAAATTATGGATGTGCTATGCGAGAATGAATGCCGGAAACAATTCTCAGAAACCTTCACAATAAAAAATTCGTTAGTAGCATGAGAGGGATAAAATGATATGAAATGGAAACTTGCATTATTTACATTTAAAGAAAACCAAAATAATAAGATAAAATGAATATATAAAAAAATCTAAATTAATGTGATGTTATTAAATAAAATAAAATAATATATTAAAAAGAAAAGTTAAAAAGTTAGTACAATATAAAGTCAATAATTTGATTTGGGATAAGTGTAACTTCATATGGAGCATATAATGTATATACCCATACATGTTAGAGAAATGACACTTTGAAGTTCATCCTCTTATACATGTATAACAATTAACAAACATGGGGGATCAAGACAAAGTTAAAGAAGCTACATTATGAAAAACTTATCATCAATCTCAAGTACCTTGAATGATCAAAGGACCATTTAGAGGTAGATTAGAAATGATGAAAGTTCATCAAATATTCGACAAGCTTAGATGAACTAAAAAAAAAACTCAAATTCTTTCTAAATTGATCTAAATAAAAATAAACAATTAAAATAAAATAGATAAAGAAGAATAAGATGAAGTCCATAATAAAAATAGTATAAATGTCATAACTTTCTTAATTTTTCAGGAAATTAAACAAATGAATAATAAAAATTTATTTACTCAACCTCACGACCAAGGATCCATGCTCAAAATAAGTAAATAAATAAAAAAAAATTACAGAAAAAATTAAACAACAATAAATCACTTTTTGCTTTTGGATGTTCAATAACACTTTTCAACTCTTGATTTTGAATCAATGGAGTTTTCTTACAAAATGGTGATAACTATGGTATTAAATAAATAAATAAAGAGTAAAAATGCAATAGAATTAAATAAAGAACAAGTATAATAGCCTACCTATTCAATAAAAGGAAGAAATGACTTGAAATAAAATGAAGAGAAAAAAAGAAGAGTTTTGGCTTAGTTTAGTGAATGATTTATGGTATTGTTCCTCCAAATGAAAGAAAGAAAAGTCTTATTTATAGGGTGAATGAGGTGAGAGTGTTGATGTGGTAATCCATGTGACTTTATGAGAATGGTTATTGGTCATTGATAAGTCCAAGTTGGCAATCCATGTGAAGTATGAGAGTGATTTTTGGCCATTGATAAGTATAACTGGGCAATCTATGTGAAGTGTTTGTACTACATTATAGTGGTCCCAACTTTTCTTTTATTGACACAAAAAAAAAGGACAAAGTAATAATAATAATAATAAAAACTAAAAGTGTTAGTAATAATAATAAATACAAAATAGAAAATAAAAAAGACATTAAATTAACTATTTTTGATTTTTTTTCTTGAATTAAAATAAATGAAAATATAAGTGCAAATTAAAAGATAAAAATAAAATGCACATAAGAAAGTAAAAGGATATATATAAATTTTTCTAGATTTTTTTTGAAATAAATGATACCAATATATAAATTTAAATTAATAAAAGAACATATTTTTGATAATTTTTTTAGTAAAGAGGTAAAAATAGTAAATAAAAAAATAACATGATGCTAAGTATATTTTTTTTTGTGATTTTTTAAATGGAAAATAAGTCATGAATAAAACACAATAAAATCAAATTCCACTAAATTCATAAACGACTTCTAACGTTTCTATTTTTTTCGTGGCTTTTCAAAACATAATAAGCTCTTGACTTGTAAAGACGAATTGTAGATGATGTCAAGGAGAATCATATATAAAAAGAACCGATCAAAAATGTCAAAATTTGAAGAAGTTATAAATTTTTGAAATCTAACTCAAGAATTGGCAAAAAAATATGTCAAATCACTCATGAACACTTATTATGCAATGATGTAAATGGAGGGTGGGGTCTTAGGTCAAAAATTGGGGTATGACAGCTGCCCCTATTTAAGTTTCTTCTATTCGGAGATATGAAGATTGAAATCTTCGTTTCAACGAGATTGAAGATGCTTAAATATAGAATAAACAGTTTTTGGTCCTAAGATACAAAAATGATGTTTATGATATGATATGGATGCAATGTTCTGAATTTTATAGGGAATGACGCCACATGAGACAAACTATTGTTGGAGAAACCAAACACATAATAAAGTAATCCCACATCGGAAAATATTATAACTCCACTGGGGAACAAAGCCATAGACTTTGATTGAGAGATTCTTATTTGGGAATAACTTCAAGAGAAGAAAAAATTACGGACTCTATCAGGGAAGACGCCTTGCATAGGTTGTGAAAAGATAAATGGCTACTGACTCAAGATGATGGTAAATTTCCAACTTAGTGTCAAAGGTAGAAAAATAAAAAAGGATACTGACTCACAGATGATGATAAACTACCAACTCAATAATTGAAGGTAGAAGATCAATAAGATACTGAATCATAGATGACGGTAAACTACCAACTCAATAGTTGAAGGTAGAAAAGTAAGAGATATTGATTCACAGATGACGGTGAACTACCAACTTAATGGTTGAAGGTAGAAGATCAAAAAGATACTGACTCACAGATGACGGTAATCTACCAACTCAATGGTTAAAGGTAGAGGATCAATAAGATACCGACTTATAAATGACGGTAAACTACCAACTCAATGGTTGAAGATAGAAGATCAATAAGATAACGACTCACAAATGACGGTAAACTACCAACTCAATAGTTAAAGGTAGAAAAGGTAGTAAACCTTTCCACGATGAACGGGCTCCAGTTTCTTCTTTATCAAGTTTTCTACCAGATAAGGATAATGTACAAACTTCCCCATAGGAATTTTCTGAAGAGATGCCATTTGCTATCGATGAGTAAAATTCTCAAAAGAGACGCCATTTGCTGTTGAAATAACATATTGTTTGGGATACATAAGCTGCTCAAATAAAGAGGCCGCCACTTGCTGTCTTCCAGAGATATCAATAATGCACAAGCTGCTCATGAAGAGGCCGCCACTTGCTATCTTCCAAATGTATCAATAATACACAAGCTGCTCATGAAGAGTCCGCAACTTGCTATATTCCAAAGATATCAATAATACACAAGCTTCTCAAGAAGAGTTTGCCACTTGCTACTTTCCAAAGATATCAATAATACACAAGCTTCTCGTGAAGAGTCCACCACTTGCTATCTTTCAAAGATATCAATAATACACAAGTTGTCGATGAAGAGTATGCCACTTGTTATCTTCCAAAGATATCAATAATACACAAGCTGCTCATGAAGAGTTTGCCACTTGCTGCTTCCAAAGGTATCAATAATACACAAGATGCTCATGAAGAGTCTGCAACTTGCTATATTCCAAAGATATCAATAATACACAAGCTTCTCAAGAAGAGTTTTCCAATTGCTACTTTCCAAAGATATCAATAATACACAAGCTTCTCATGAAGAGTCCTCCACTTGCTATCTTCCAAAGATATCAATAATACACAAGAAGCCGATGAAGATTCTGCCACTTGCTATCTTCCAAAGATATCAATAATACACAAGTTGATCATGAAGAGTCTGCCACTTGTTGGTTTCCAAAGATATCAATAATACACAAACTTCTCATGAAGAGTCTGCCACTTGATATCTTCCAAAGATATCAATAATACACAAGCTGCTAATGAAGAGTCTATCACTTGCTATTTTCCAAAGATATCAATAATACACAAGCTGCTCTTGAAGAGTCCACCACTTGCTGCTTTCTAAAGATATCAATAATACACAAGTTGCTCATAAATAGTCTGTCACTTTCTATCTACTAAAGATATCAATAATACATAAGCTGCTCATGAAGAGTCTGCCACTTGCTATCTTCCAAAGATATCAATAATACATAAATTGCTCATGAAGAGTCTGCCGCTTGCTACTTTCCAAAGATATCATAATATACAAGCTGCTCATGAAGAGTCTGCCACTTGTTGTCTTCCAAAGATATCAATAATACACAAGTTACTCATGAAGAGTCCGCCACTTGTTGTCATGTTAAGATTCCAAAAGATTGTTGCAACAACACTACTGGGAAACAAAGGTCATCTTCAATGGGAAACCATGAATAGATTCTTCCTGAGGAGACCAAGTATTTAAATGTGCAAAATAAATGCACTCTCCATCTAGGTTTCACAACCTAGATAGGTCCATGGGGTAGCGTCCGCAAGAGACAAAGCTCAATCCAGGAATAAACTGGAGAGAAAATAGTCAAACAAGACTCCACCCAATGAGGAAACATCTCAATTGGGGATTTATCCTATCCGGAGATGGAAAAGGAAAGCTAAAGCAAGATTCTTCCACGAGAGTTAACTCAGTGGGGAATTACAAAGGAGGCTCACTTTCTGCTTAAGTTGACACTCTATTTGGAAAGCGCAAATACGCTATTTGAATCGACATAACCAAGGTACACGAACCTAATAACATCAACAAATACGAATGTGCGTGCATGATACAAGTGTGAAAGAATAAATGAATGTCATTTATATGTTTGACAAAACAGATAGAAGAGATAAATTGGAGATAATAAGACATCACATTACAATAAGATACTCGGATAACCTCAACAAGATGAGAACATTACTGGAGATAGAGTAAAATCCATCGACATAGCATATTTCTGTTATAAGGCTCTAATCTCCCTGGGGAGGAAGATATTTTTCGGGAGAAAACCCAAAGTCCAATCTTCTAACATCAATAATCCATTGAAAGGATAACAACACGAAGTCCGCTTCAGCTAGATAAAAATCTTACTTAGCTGGAGATACTGGGGAACTCCACCATTTTATAATGTGTGCCAAGCAGATCATAAATCTTGACAAATCTGGATTGCCCCTGGAACTAATTTTGGATGACCCAAGTTTATTGCTGATAAGTTATCTGATGCACGATAATTCTTACGAATAACTTCACTTATTAAATGCCCCAAGTTACATGGTTTACGAGAAGAACTCGTCTCAAGAGGATTTTACAAAAGTCTTGACATCCAAAATTCTACAATGTCTTCATACTCTCAGAGAGATTCGTTGAATCTCAACGTGACTGCCCCATATTGACTGTATTTGGCAAAACACAGTCTTCAAATATACCACACGAGGGTAATCAAACTATGAGGTAGTAACCTGTTCATGCTGAAGGTCTTCAGGCAACACGCCTCTGGCTATGATCATTCTTAGAAACGATTTGCCAATTACTTAACAAAGTTTCAGACCTCAAAAGATTAAAATCATCACTGGTGCTTATATGTAAGCTTCCTTGACATTAATCAATTGTTTTACAAGCAGAAAATTTTATTATGAGAATGAAAATTCTAATGCAACAATTATGTAAGCCTTGAAGATTTTTGAAAAGATGTCGTACAGCTTGTGAATTAGTGCATTATTTATTTTGGTATGAAAGATAACAAAAGCATATGATACCAACACAAATATTTTAGTAGAACTTATGGGAGTCATGAAACACTATCTCGTTGGAGTATGCTTTTGAAATAAACCTTGTTTCAATTAGGACTTTTGAGGGTTGTAATGTGGCCTGGTTCAGGGTTTTTTTAGAAAAAAAGATTTAAGGCTCAAAATATTTGGTGCCCACCCCCTTCATGATGTTCTTCATTCTTATGTTTAGTTAAACCGAAGTGAGCACTCATCTCTCGAGAGGATTTAGTTGAAGGTTGAGGAACCACTGATATTCTTTAGACATGACAGTCACTCACCTTTGTTTCTTGTCACACGACTCTGTTATTTGTTGAGGATTTTATGTTGTAATCCTTTTTCACCTTTCACGCTTTCTTTCCCTAACTTTTTTTTGGACAGAATCCTTTTGAGTTTTACTCTAAATTCCAGCTGGATGCCCTGACTTTTGCCTAAGCGACTTTTTTTTTCAAGTTCTGACTTATAGGGGCTTTTTGTCTCTTTCTTTTTTTCATCATTTTTGATTCATTTCATTTTTCTTTCCTTTTGAACACGTCATGTGACTTCGAGTCGTATGTGACTTGTTAGAAAAATTGTGAATGCCCGAGTCCTTGGTGGATGAGGGATAACCATTATGGTATCATCATTTGTTGTTCTCTTGATGTGAGAGAGATACTCATTGGGATATCGTCTTCTCTTGATGCACACTAATGATAGGCTAATATTGACCATTGCGGTTTGACTTTCCTTAACCTTTCGAAGGATAATCATTGTTGTAACCTTGGATGTGTACTCTTGATGAGATTTGAATACTCAATCGATTAACTGAACACTACCCTGCCCCGGGATAAAAATTAAAGGTTTTTCTGAACATAAAGGAAACTCATACTTCAAGGCTCAAAGGGATTAACGAGGGTTTCAATCCCTTATATCTCCGTTGTTTGGGAATTTGAAACAATGCATGCACATCGTCAACATGGTTTTATCCAAAAGCATTGAACTAGAAATTTTGCGTTTTAAATTCATCATACTCCCTTAAATATCTGCCTAGGCAAGAGAATGAGCAACAAGTTAGTATCATAATTCAAAAATAAATTTAAAATTTGAAAACAAATATGAGTGAAATGAATGAATTTATTCAAGACAAACATACTCATTGTATTAAGATAATCATTCAAATGTAAACAAGTTCTTACATGCAAACAAATATTTAACAAACATGAAAGATTACAAGGGAAAGCAATAAAAATGAATAATAAACTGAGAAGACTCTCTCCATCTGGACTTAAGCTGCTAAAAATATCCTTCAAAACTCAGAGTAACCATCAATCATGTTTACTCTTCGGCAAATGCTTGATTTAAACTTGAAGACCAATATCCTTGAATGACAAGATACCACTTCAGACCAACTTCTAAACTTCAGCTTTCAATGAATAACAATGTTCAATGCTATGCCTTGGGGCTCCCTGATGAAAGGCGCGAGTTAAATCAGCTTTGTAGTACCAAGGCATATTCCCAGGAATCTTCGGTGGAAGTCGAGTCTTAACCAAATTCCTCTGCATCAGGACAGGAAATAACTTTGTATAAGTCGTTGGAATTGGATCAAATTGAGTTTTCCTCTAATTAGGAACTTTCTGATTCTGTTGACGAACTGGAGCTGTAGAAGGTAAATTGAACACATAGATGATAAGAGAAACATGATGATTTTATAGAGGATTATTTCTTCCTCTGCCTCTCTTCTTGGGAAAGTTATTATCAAACGTCTTCACACCACTAGCTGAACCACCATCTTCATATAAACATCCCTTTCAGACATCTTCTTCTAGATGTACTCCCACATTCACCTTGTCAAGAAAGTCACTATGTGCATTAATTATCATCTTCTCATGAAATAATGATTTCATAGTTTCAGTGAAGATCTTTTCCATCGCTTCTTCCTTCCTAGAAGGATTGACTTAGGCGGTAACTAAAATTTCAACCAAAGCAGTTAAGTACTCCATACTAGCTTCTAAATTAGTCATCTCTCTGCGGAGTTCAGAAACCTCTTGCTTGATATTCTCCATTGTTCTCTTAGCGCGAGTGTTGTACTGGTGAGACCAAAGGAAAAATAAGACTTGGAAATGACCTTTGAAAGTGAACAAAAAAATGTACAATGATGCATGATATGCAAAAGAGAGTTTTTATTTGATTTTTCGAGGAACTCAAGATATTAACTTGTAAACATCAAAGTATGAAGATAGAAGATGAATTTTAAAATATCAAAACATTGATAAAGTTATCATCAAGATCAATCATCCATTTTGGTGGTTTAGGGTTTTCACCCCATCAACACCCAAGATCCATTGAGCTTGACGAAACTTATGATGTTTACAAAGAAAGAATCCCAAATTCCTTGAAAATCAATTGAAAAAGGGTTTCATGGATGCATGAAGGCCTGGATATGCAACAACCACAAGCAAGGTCACAAAAAAAGTTGGAAGGTTCAATGCCACGAGCATGGAGCCGAAGGTAAGAACCATCCACAAGGTATGGACTAAGGTTTTAAAATCACCTGTAGATCAAGGTTCTAAGAAATCCCAGAGTCTACGCTCTTCCTTTAGATATTATCAACGTCTCAATTACTCGGTAACTAGTAATATTCGCGGGAAAAACTCATATGAGTGCAGCATCGCGTGACAACTACTTCCAGATTACTCCGTCATAGTCTCCCCACTACATCTAAAAGGCCAAGATGGGTTACGGGTTCTACGGATCTCAACTTCTCTGGCTCTCAGGTCGAAAGCAGCAATATCTTCTCGATTACTCGGTAAACAAATACTATAGTCAAAGGGATCTCCACTGAGTGGGGGATCTCATGCCTCCTTTTTCGGGATTACTCCCTCAAAGTTAACATAACTATATCGCCTGTCCTATCTTAAGTGTACTTAGTCCAGGTATAGGACTTGTACTTCGTAATCAACACCCACAAAATAACACATATAAGCAAACAAGAAATAATAACAAAAATAGATATAAAAAATTAGATTTAACTCACTTAGAGTGTTTTAATTCCCCAGCAGAGTCGCCAATTCTGTAGCGGTGAAAATCAGAGATTGGGTTATTAATTAACTCGACTCACAAAAGCAAGAGTCACCATTACACTTTATTATTTCCAAGAGAAAAGGGAAAATAGAGAAATAAAACCCTTAAATATGCAATATAAAGTAACACTTAAAAGTAATGAAAATACAATGCATTTTTGAAAGAGATTGAAGGTTCGGGGTTTGTTATACAATAGAAAGGTACTAGCATCCAATGCATCTGTGGTATACCGCAGGAGCCTTCTGAAGTATCTGTTTTTTGGTTAAAACTGTTTGTTTGGTTAAAATTGGTGTGAATGAGATTTTGAAGATACGATGATCTAGTGTCGAAGTTTTGAGTTAAAAGGGGTGTGAGTTTAAATGTTGATTTGTAGGAGATTCGTCTTAAAATTAATAAAACTAGAAAAATATGAAGGGATTTCGCACAATCGTATTAGATACTCGATGACATGAAGTCAACAAATTAATTCTTTCCCTTGGATTTAAAGCCACAGACAGATAAATAAGCTAAGAGTATATCAAACCTCAGGTGAAAATAAATCACAAGCCGACAGCATCAAAAAAACCAAATGTAAGATAATACTTCAAGCATCAAATAAAGCGCATCAAGTGAAAATAAATCACAGACGAGAAAAGCGTGTCAGGAGAGGAATTAGATAAAGCGTAAAGGCTATGGGTAAAGCTCACGGTATCAGATAAGAATACCTACATCATAAGAGATATACAGATAAATCTAACAGCACGGGGAAACTTATATGCCTTTGTACGATTTTCAATAGTTAATTTTAACTAAAATTCAAAATCGCAACGCAGTGGAAAGAATATTTATATAACCTGATTTTATTTACAAGTAAAGTGAATAAAATATACAATCAAAAGTATTATGTACAATTATATATTTACCTTACTAAATATTAAATCAAAATAGAGAAAAAAACATATAAAAAGGTAATGAAGAAAAATTATGGATGTGCTATGCGAGAATGAATGCTGGAAACAATTCTCGAAAACCTTCACAATAACAAACTTGTTAGTAGCATGAGAGGGATCACATGAAATAAAATGGAAAATTGCATTATTTACATTTAAAGAAAACCAAAATAATAAGATAAAATGAATATATAAAAAAATCTAAATTAATGTGATGTTATTAAATAAAATAAAATAATATATTAAATAGAAAAGTTAAAAAGTTAGTACAATATAAAGTCAATAATCTGATTTAGGATAAGTATAACTTCATATGGAGCATAGAATGTATGTACACATACATGTTAGAGAAATGACACTTTAAAGTTCATCCTCTTATTCATGTAATACAATTAACATACATTGGGGATTAAGAAAAAGTCAAAGAAGATACGTTATGACAAACTTATCATCAATCTCAAGTACCTTGAATGATCAAAGAACCATTTATAGGTAGATTGGAAATGATGAAAGTTCATCAAATATCTGATAAACCTAGATGAACTAAAAATAGCTCAAATGCTTTCCAAAATGATCTAAATAAAAATAAAAAAATAATATAAAATAGATAAAGAAGAATAAGATGAAGTCTATAATAAAAATAGTATAAATGTCATAACTTTCTTAATTTTTTATGAAATTAAACAAATGAATAATGAAATTTTATCTACTCAATCTCACAACCAATGATCCATGCTCAAAAATAAGTAAATAAATAACAAAAAATTACAGGAAAAAGTTAAACAACAATAAATCACTTTTTGCTTTTGGAGGTTCAATAACACTTTTCAACTCTTGATTTTGAATCAACTGAGTTTCCTTATAAAATGATGATAACTATGGTATTAAATAAATAAATAAAGATTAAAAATGCAATAGAATTAAATAAAGAACAAGTATAATAGTCTACCTATTCAATAAAAGGAAGAAATGACTTGAATGAAAATGAAGAGAAAAAATGAAGAGAGTTTTGGCTTAGTTTAATGAATGATTTATGGTATTGTTCCTCCAAATATAAGAAAGAAATGTCTTATTTATAGGGTGAATGAAGTGGGAGTGCTGATGTGGAAATCCATGTGACTTTATGAGAATGGTTCTTGGCCATTAATAAATCCAAGTTGGCAATCCATGTGAAGTGTGAGAATGATTCTTCGCCATTGATAAGTACAAGTTGACAATCTATGTGTAGTGTTTGCACTATATTATAATGGTTCCAGCATTTCTTTATTGACACAAAAGAATACAAAAGGACAAAGTAATAATAATAATAATAACTAAAAGTGTTACTAATAATAATAAATAGAAAATAGAAAATAAAAGAGACATTAAATTAACTATTTTTGTTTTTTTTCTTGAATTAAAATAAATGAAAATATAAGTGAAAATTAAAAGATAAAAAATAAAATACATATAAGAAAGTAAAATGACTTATATAAATTTTTCTGGTTTTTTTTTAAAATAAATGATACCAATATATAAATTTAAATTAATAAAAGAATATATTTTTGATAATTTTTTTAGTAAAGAGGTAAAAATAGTAAATAAAAAAATATCATGATGCTAAGTATATTTTTTTGTGATTTTTTAAATGGAAAAGAAATCATTAATAAAACACAATAAAAATCAAATTCCACTAAATTCATAAACGACTTCTAAAGTTTCTATTTTTTCGTGGCTTTTCAAAGCATAATCAGCTCTTGACTTGTAAAGAGAAATTGTAGATGATGTCAAGGAGAATCATATGCAAAAAGAACCGCTCAAAATGTAGAAATTTGAATAAGTTATAAAAAATTTAAATCTAACTCAAGAATTGGCAAAAAAAAAAAGGTCAAACCACTCGTGAACACTTGTTATGCAATGATGTAAATGGAGGGTGGGATCTTAGGTCAAAATTTAGGGTATGACACCCTAGCTCCGGTCGTCTTCTCCGGTGGTTGTCTTTTTTTTTCCTGCAAAATAAACGTTGTTAGAGATCCAAGGGGACCCTACTCCCCTAAATCCAACCCTGCGAGTTCAACGGGACCATCATTTTAGGCTAAAACGCGCTAGTTTAGGAGATACGGAGAAAATTGCATGGATCAACATGAATATGGTGATTCAAGGTTCAGCTATTATACGATGGACTTTTCCTGTATGTTGATATCTCATGAAAACATTAGCACGTTTAATAGGTATTAAAATGCAAAGAAAAACGAAAATATGAAATTATACAATATGAGAAATTGATGATGTATGCTCGCGTGTTTCTAGCCTTTTGGATCGTTGCAAACGATCCAACCTTACCCTATGATCTTCCGTGAGTCGATTGGAAATGTTGGAATACTTGTTAGGTGGCTACAAGAAAGGGTTTCAAGATTGACCTAGTTTGATAATTTTTAAGATTTTGTAATGGTGTTTCTTACACAAGGGTTTCGTGTCACTTTGATGTCTGAATGAGTGAGATTATATAGCTTGAATTTAGGTCAAATAACATGGGCTTGGACTTTGTATGAAAAGCCTTGTTTTTCATCTTATTTATTTATGTGAGGTTCATTATAATCTGTAAAAACATGTTTGGACTTTGAAACAATAGCCCATTAGCCCAAAAGTTTAAGTTGGCTTAATTTGAACTTCATGCATTTGCTCAAACTTTCCCAACTTGCATTGGTCATAACTCTCTCAATTTTCATCATTTGAAGGTTATCTTTGACTTTTTGGAAAGCTCAAGATGTCCTCTACAATCCCTATTTTTATTATTTTTTCATTTGAAGAGTTTATATTGATGTAAGTTTCCTTGAAAAAAAGTGTCTTTTTGTTGACTTTTGAAATGACCTTTAATATATTGGCACATATCTCTCAAATGAAGCATTTTTTGGACTTGAGCTTAGAGAGACTAAGTTATAGAGAATTGAATTTCCTTCAAAATGATATTTGTTTGAGGAAAATATTATGAAGCATGTGAAAGTTATGCTTGGTCAAAGTTCAATTGATTTCTCCTTAAGAAAACCCTAATTTGGCAACCTTTGAATTTTGATGATTTGGGAGTTTTCTTGATGAATCATGATCAACCCTTGATAAAATGATGAATTGACTTAAAAACCTTGATGTTGACTGAAAACATTGAAGTTTAACTGTATGTTGACCATAGTTGACTTTTTGTCCAATATAGTTGATTTTTAGTCATGTGAGCCCTTGACTAAGCAAACTTGTGATGCAAGGCATGAAACTTGGCATGAGAATTCTTGAAGACATATAAGAGCCCATGAAATATATTTGAGACATTATAAACCCAAACTTCCTTTAGAAAAGTGAAACCCTAGTTGTAGGTCAATTACTTAGGAGGACAATTTATCTGATCACTTCTTGAGCAACCTTGAGCATTTGAGAACCCTAGGAGAATGTCTTGAATAAAAATGGGAGGGAAATTTTGTGGTACAACATGAAGTAATTTAAGATGAAAAAATCAACACAATCCTTTTAATGTCTATATTTTGTCTTGTGATTATTTTTAACAATATGAGTAGGTAAAACCCTCAATGTTATGGGGGTATCCCTGATTTGATTCTGTAATGACTTCGAATTTCTTATTTCATCAATTATATGGTTTTTATTATTCAATTTAATTGTACAAGGTTTTTCATTCTTTCTTTATCTAACAAATAAGGATTGTTTTACGATTAATAATTAGCTGGACCGCAATTGTTAAGGTTTTTGTACAATTAGACTATAATAGATATCACCTAGGACAATGGATACCCTATAGTTACATGATAACTCTTGATAAAAAAGGCTTGAATTCATCAGATATCTCTAAGGATTTAGGATTTAGGACGGATGTTCAAAGGTTTTCCCACTAACAACTTAGAGGAAAATAACCTAAAGGGTTGGTAATTGATATTATGAACTTGTTGAAGAAATCAGAATTCAAGGGTGTTATAAGGAAAATTATACACCATACCCTAGAGTGCTCCTCATATTTGAGAAAAAGCCTTAATTTACATTATGATTATTTTAATTATTGTTAAGTGACAATTTCCAAACCAAAACCCCAAAGTTTTGTTTAATTGAACCACAAATTAAACTCGATACTGATACGCAGTTCTTGAGATCGATACTTTGTGATTTCCCATTATTACTACATTGGTGAATTACTACACTTGCTAATTTATCGATCAAGTTTTTGGTGTTGTTTCCGGGGACTGCCAAAATATAGAGTTCTAATTATAGTTCAATTAAAATTTTGTTGCTCGTCAGCTAAAATTTTGTTTCAGTTTTTTTTATTAATTGAATTTTGTTTTAGTATATAAAAAGAAAAAAAGGGTTAGATTATCTTCTCTTCATGAATTCTTCTATACTTTGATACTAATCAAGTTCCTAAGTGTTGTAGTCATGTATGATTTTGATACATTACCACATGTATCTCCTGCATGTTGGTCGCCTGATTCGGGATTAACTTTGGAAGAAGCGATTTAAAATTTTAAAGCATATAGGAGGGAGGTAATAATTTGGCAAAAGTTACAGGTGGAAGAAGAAAATGTGAAATAAGAAGAAAAATGCATGACATCAGATGAAAATGATGTAGTAAGAATAGAAGAATTTGAGGTAAACAAGAAGGAAGGGGAAAAAGAAATAAGGAAGCTTGAAGATGATCTAGTTTTGGATGAAACTAAAAATTTCACAATTTGTGAAGATGTGGACATTCAACAACAAAATCTTCAACAAAAGAGTTAAAGAATGGAAAAACACAAGATGGGGGTTTGAATTGGGGTTTTCAAAAATAAGACAATATGACACGTTGGTTAACCTGGTTTATTTAAACTCAAACTACTCCAGTCAACCCGCCAAGGTGATTTCTCTTTTCTCAAATGAGATCTTAATCCATTAATCAAAACTTGATTACACACACACAATGACTAGCGTCAAAGTCTTCTTGAGTCTAAACCACAACTCAGTTTCTCAAGGTATTACAAAATAAATCAACTAAGGATGTGTATAATAATGTTTCTAAACAAAACTATATCACAAAAGTGATGTATACACAAGTTTAAAGCACAAGATAGAACTGGTAAAAATATTTCATTTTGAGTGTGCAGTAGTGTTGTATATTATTTATTCTCCATAGTCTTCTTTTTATAGGCAAGGCATAAGGGACATGAGAAGATGTTTTTGGAAGGTTGATAAAGTGTTGTTAATGCATTTTCCAAAAATATAGATCCTGTCTTGGTTCAGCCGTTACGTTTTGATTTGTAATGAATGAGTTGTAATGTATCAGACTTTGCTTCCTTGGGATCTTATCGGAATAAAAATATTATCATTGAGACTTTAGATCCTCAGAGTTTCTTGATATTCATTATAACTTGGATGATACGTTGAAGCTTCTTTTGCATTTCAGAGTATTTACTATCATAGTGTAGCTTAAGTGTTGAATATTTAGAACTGTTGTATAGATGAGTGTGTTGAGACATCTTTTGTTCTTCCAAAACTTTACTTGTCAGAATATGAGAGCTTTGCTTGCAGCGTTAGTGCTTCAGAAGTTTTAACTTTAGAACTTCTTTTATTTTGCGTGTTACACATATTTGCTTCTGAGTTTGTTGTGTCTAATCAGAGCTTAAAAACATAAATCTCTCATCATTTTTATTCACTTTTCCTCAGACTTTCTCTGCATCTTTAAATACACTGTTAGAGAGCATATTTCTTCTTTATATATATCATGTATTTGTTATCATCAAAACTATTACAAAGATGTAGAACCAAACTGTGTTCTAACAATCTCCCCCTTTTTGATGATGACAAAAACTTGTATATTTTAATAGATTATGTAAGAACATAAATAATTAAAGTCTCCCCCTGAGTTAAATACTCAGATAAAGAAAAATACTTTCTTGACAATGATTTGATGAGAGCTTTGTGATGGAAGTTCTGATAAGTCCATTTAGCAGAAGTTACTTTCCTGTTTTCTTTCAAAATTAAAAATAGAAGTTATGATATTCTAAATGTTTGAGAATAAGTCTTGGCATTGTTATATTCAAAATATCTTACACGTTCTCCCCCTTTTTGTAAAAAAAAATATAAAAAAAAAGCAATAAAAACACGTAAGAATAACAAAATGGATTTTGTATTCAAAATGGATTAAGATAGATAGAAGGAGGTAGATAAACAAAAGATTGAAATAAGAAACAAACATAACAGAAACAAAACAATATATCAGAGTTAAGGTTGAGGAGGTGGAAGTCGTGTGAACAAGGCTTCCAATAAACTCTTGATCTGATTGTTTGAATCCTCTTGTTTCCCAAGCATGCCCTTAATTTATTTGCTCGTTTCATCTTGTTTATCAAGCCTTTCCTCAAAAGCTGCATTTTATTTCTTCAACTCCTCCAGAGTTTTCAACACAAGAGATGAGGAGGCTGTTGCAATAGAAGAACCCACATTTTCATAAATCAATGCAGTAGATTCTTGCTCAGGAGATTCTTCAATTGTTGTGCCTTTGTCTTGAAACATGACCAGAGTAAGAGTTTGAGGTTCAGGAGACGATTCATTATATTTTGATTCTTGATAGGCTTCCCAAGATATGTTATCCAGAAGAAGGAGGGGTTTCTTTACCCAGTTTTGTAGAACTTGATCCTTGAAGATGTTCAGGTGATCGCAGAAGTTTTGTTGATCGATATCATAGTTGAGTTCCTTTAGCTTCAGAGATTCAAAATTAAACCATTTTCTGAATTGATTCCATTGAGAATCAGAAGCAGCTAGGTTAAGATTCTCCATGCAAGCTTGATTCAAGGAGTTAACCCATTCATGTATTTCTGTTTCAAAAATCAGCAGAGATTTACTAGCATCTGATTTGGATATTTTTGGTGTTGGTTTTGGAACGACTATTTTTTGAGAATTTGTGACAAGATTGTCCCAATCTTCTAAATCAATGAAGGTTCTGAGGGGATCTTCTGAGTAGTCAGTGGGTGTGGGAGATTCGGAAAGAATTATAGGTGAGTTAGATGGTGTTGAATTATGGGGAGATGGAATATCTGGAATGGAGAAAGCTTGGGATGTAATTCAGGGGATTGTTGGTGGTTGAGAGATCATGAGTGGGCAAGTGATTCCTGGAATGGTTGGCGTGGTATCAGAGTTAATATTTGAATTTTTGGTTTGGGGAGCTTCAAAAAGTGGATCAAATTGATCAATATCAGAAAGAACTTGTGCAAGTTCTAGCTGAGTCTGATCAAATTGAGTAAAAGGTGGATTAATTAGAGTATTATCTATAGGTATTGAGGAGTCAATTTATAGGTCAAAATTATCAAGGGTTTGAGGAGATGGATCTTTAGCAGGTTTTGGAGATGAGGGGCTTTTAGATGTTGATAAAAATATTGATTCAATAACAGAAACAAAAGATGAGTTACCTTTCTTTTTGGCAGCTTTAGGGGTTTTCTGAGAAGTTCCTTCTCCAGTAGCTTTCCTTTTTCTTGAATTTCTGGTTGCAACTTCCAAAGGTTGTTTCCTTCGATCAAGAATATTCACATCTGGAATCGTACCATCACTCTTGCAGGCTTCCAGATACCTGAGGACAATTTCTAGAGTGGAGTCTACTTGAGTGAAGAGAGGAAAACCCTTTAGAGGCACTCTTTTGGTGGTGATGACTTCCTTGGTGGTGAGTGTTGGATCCTTCTTAATGGTTTCAATTATCTTCATTTTCTTCAGATTCTTGGAATTTAGAGGCTTTCCAACACAAGGTTCCAGAACATTTTCTTGTTGAGCCTCTGTCAGATATTCTATCAGTATGTTTTCTGTCAGAATATCTGAAATGAGTCTTCCCAGAGGATTCCAATCTCTCTTGGTTCTTTCTTCTTCCCTTGTTTCTTTTACACTTGTCTTCAGATGGTTGAACAAAATAAGAGGAAGATGAACTTTGGCTTTAGTGGGGATGAAGTACATAAGGTATTGTTGATCAATGTTGATGTAGTCAGGAGAGCTGGTTGGTTTTCTGTGATTGATCCACCCAAAAATCATTTTAGACCAAATTCCGAGATAATCCTTTAGATCTTTGATAGTGTTTGAGGGTTGTCCATAGGAAAAGATTTATTTTGAGATGATGTTTAGGTCAGGACCTTTTTCTGCCATTTCACTACATCTTATGCCGCTGTCGTCATGACCTATAATCATTTCAATAAGATATTCAGTGATGACGATCTTCTTTCCTATAACATAAGATGTTACCTGATGATTTGAAGTTGTGGCATGGATCCAAAATTCTTTAACTAATTTTTGGAAAATTGGACCGATTAGATGATTAAAATGTTTCGTCCATCCTTGGAACTCTACATCAGGTGTTAGGTCATACCCATTTTCTTTCATACTCACAAAATCAACAATAAGTTCATATAGAACTTCCAAAGATTCAAAAGGAGTGATAAGAGTTCTTGATGGTTCAATATACCTTTCTTCATTAGTAGAGGAAGAGCCAGAAATGTTGATTTAAGAATCTTGAGAAATTTGATGAGAGGGAGTCATTGTTCATAGAATTTTAGGGTTTTGAAAGAGGAACAAATGAAGAGAAAAGTAGAGTGAGTGAAAGTGAAGATGTGAGAGTGTTTGTGAGAGAGTGGGGTATGAATAGCCAATGGATGAAAACAATAATTTTAATTTTAATTAAAAGAAATAAACACAATGATTCAGTGCATTAATGATTTCTGAAAAGAGGGATAGCATGAAGATTTTGAACAGATACTGATTAGACTCGCGCCTCAATGCATCAACTTAAATGTTTCAGTCCCTTCAGATTTTGAACACGTGTTCATCCTTATAGGGTGAACTTGTGTTTAGAGTTGACAGATGTTGATATGGTGAACTATTTGCTTCTATTTTAGAAATGAAACGTTTTTGGAAAATGTTCAAATCTTCTGGATAGTTTCTAATACAATTTTCCTTCTCACTTCTGAAGAACTTTTTTTCAGATGTTCAAAAAAATAAAGTAAAAAGTTATGAGGATTAAATATGAGAGATCCAATCATACCTCTGTAGAGCTTCTGTTCTACATTCTTACATCTTCCTTTTCCAGAATGCATGTAGAATACATAAGAGTTGGATGGCTTACTTTCTGACATATCACTTTCTTTAGAAGTTCTTTAACATACTTGCTTTGATGTAGGTTCGATCAGAGACACTAATCCCATGAGAGACTCTTCAGTATTTCTGAATGTAGATCTTGTTCTGATTGGATCATCTTTCTTTCCCAAAATCATGTTTTCAGGATGTGCTAAGCTGCTTTTGGATTGTCTTTTCTCGATGGATTCTTCAGAAGTTGTTGAAATATTTGTGATGTCTTCTTTTTTATTTGGCTGAAGTTCTGAAAATTTATATTCTGAATATTTGTCTTTAATACCTATAATTAGAACTTCTATATCTGAAAAAGACTCACCCTGCTTTGACTTTTGAGAGTTATACTTATCATCAAATCTGACACTAATAGATTTTTCCACAATTCGTGTTTCTCTGTTATATACTTTATAACCTTTTGAACATTCAGAGTATCCTAACATGAAACACTTGCTTTAGAATCAAACTTGTTTAGTTGATCGTTACCAATGGTTCCAAAGCCAATAATTTCTCCTTTTTGATTGCCTCTGAAACCTACATATCCTCCATATTTAAGTCCCAGGCTTTGGAACATATGCTTTCTTCCCGTCATGTGTAGATAGCATCCAGAGTCCAAGTGTTAAAACTGGTGTTTCAACCTTGTTGTTTCAGAAATCTGCAACATAGATGATTTTATCCTTTGGTACCCATGTCATTTTGGGTCCTTGTTTGTTAGACTTTCCGGAGTTCTGATTGAATTTTGGTTTATAAGAGTTCACAGAATGAGATTCACTAGTGTATTTTATGTCATGTGTGAGTCCATATGTGAAATGTGAATTTAGGGGTGTGTAATTTATAACCATGTTATCAATTTGTTTTGGTTGATATGGTTCTTTCCCTTTTGCTTTCACATATCCTATACCTTTTCTGTGGTTTATGCTAACTCTATAGATCATAGAGGCCATCTTGCTTCTATATATGTTTCTAGCTAGAAATTTTTGAAAGTTGTAATCATATTATTTTATGATGTTATTAGAACTATTTGAAACTTATGAAACAGGTTCTTTCTGGGCTTTTTGTAATTCTTTTTTAAGTTTAAAATTAATTTCTTTTAGCTCAGAATTTTCTGTTTTTAGTTTCCTAGTTTCTTCAGAGTCATATACTAGACAGTGTTTCAGGTTCTTGTTTTAACTCGAAGTTCCTGATATGTTTCAAGAATTTCTGACAGACTATCTTCTAATTGAGACCTAGTAAAGTTAGAGAATACCTCTTCTGCTTTTGAGTCTGATTCTGATTCAGATGAACTAGAGTCATCTGATAAGCTGGACATTAAGGCTATATTGGCTCGTTCATCTTCTGATTCTGTTTCAGCTTCAGAAGATCCTGAGTCATCCCACATTTCCATAAGACTTTTCTTCTTTTCTTTCGAGAACTTCTTCTTAGGCTTTTCTTTCTGAAGATTTGGGCTATCACTTTTATAGTGACCTGGATCTTTTCATTCATAACATACAACATCTTTGTTACTAGATTTTTTGTATCCAGAAGATGATTCAGAGTGATTTCCTATTCTTCTAGGGTTTCTAAACTTCCTCTGTCTGTGCTTCCATAGCTGATTGACTCTTCTAGAGAGAAGAGATAGTTCATCTTCTTTGACGAGGATCTGCCAGAGTTTTCTTCTTTTACCAGAAAAACTTTAGGTTCATATTTTTTATTATATTTAAGAGAAAGAGACTTACCTTTCTTCCGGGGCTTATCTTCTTCTAGTTCTATCTCATAACGTTTCAAAGAGCTGATAATTTCTTCAAGAGATATATTGTTCAGATCTTTGGCAAGCTTAAATGTTGTGACCATAAGTCTCTATTTCTTGGGTAAGCTTCTGATGACTTTATTTACATGATCTATTGTGGAGTACCCTTTGTCCAGAACTTTCAATCTAGAAACTAGAGTTTGAAACCTTAAGAACATTGCCTTGATAGTTTCTTCTTCTTCCATTTTGAAAGATTTGTACTTGTGGATGAGTGCAAGAGCTTTGGTCTCTTTGACTTGTGTGTTACCTTCATGTGTCATTCTCAGAAAGTCAAACATGTTTTTAGCATAATATATGTTTGTGATCTTCTCATACTTAGTATATGAGATAGCACTCAAAAAGATTATTCTGGCTTTATGATGGTTTCTGAATTCTTTCTTTTGTTGATATGAAATTTTCTTTCTATCAATCTTCTGACCGTTTTCATCACTAGGATGGATGTAGCCATCAGTCACCATATCCCAGAGATCAGCATCATGAGCTAGAAAGAAACTTTCGATTACATCTTTCCAGTAATCGAAGTTCTCACCATCAAAGATTGGAGGTTCACTGATGATTCTGTCTTTCTCATCATGGTTATCATTGTTGATGATCTGACTTGGTCCCACCATAGTATTTTTCTTACTAGGATCTTTTTCTGACACGGTTAAGTGTTTGCACCAAGAACCAGGCGCTCTGATACCAATTGAAGAATGGAGAAACACAAGAAGGGGTTTTGAATTAAGGTTTTAAAAAATAATACAATATGACACGTTGGTTATCCTGGTTCGTTTGAACTCAAACTACTAAAGTCCACCCGCCAAGGTGATTTCTCCTCTCTCAAATGAGGTCTTAATCCACTAATCAAAACTTTATTACACATACACAATGACTAGTATCAAAGTCTTCTTGAGTCTAAACCACAACTTTTTTCTCAAGGTATTACAAAAAAAATCAAATAAATATGTGTATAATGATGTTTCTAAACAAAACTATATCATAATAGTGATGTATACACAAGTTTAAAGCACAAGATAAAACTGGTAAAAATATTTCATTTTGAGTGCACAATAGTGTTGTATATTATTTCTTCTTCATAGTCTTCTTTTTATAGGCGAGGCATAAGGGACATCAGAAGATGTTTTTGTAAGTTTGATAAAGTGTTGTTAATGCACTTTCCAAAAATATAGATCTTGTCTTGGTTCAGCCGTTACTTTTTGATTTGTAATCAATGAGTTGTAATGTATCAGAACTTTGCTTCTTTGGGATCTTATTAGAATAAGAATATTACTATTGAGACTTTATATCCTCATAGTTTCTTGATATTAATTAGAACTTGGATGATACGTTGAAGCTTCTTTTGCATTTTATAGTATTTACTATCAGAGTGTAGCTTAAGTGCTGAATCTTTAGAACAATTGTATAGATGAGTGCATTAAGACTTCTTTTATTCTTCCGGAACTTTACTTATCAGAATATCAGAGCTTTTCTTGCAGTCTTGGTGCATTAGAAGTTATAACACCAGAACTTCTTCAATTTAGTGTGTTACACAAATTTGCTTCTGAGTTTGTTGTGTTTAATCAGAGCTTCAAAACGTAAATCTTTCATCATCTTTTTTGCACTTTTCATCAGACTTTCTATGCATATTTCACAACAAGGCTGATGATAGACAAGAAATTGACAAATTATTGGATGTCATTTATGCCTTGTTCAATAAAATCAAACTGAAAATTCTTGTGAAGCAACATCATCAATACTTTAAGTTCATGGGTTTGCTACCAAACAAAAGAAAGAAAAAAGATGATGTGTTCTTTGTGTCATATATGCCATCCTAACAAGGGTAATAAACCGTCAAGTTATGCAACGTTAAGCAAAGCGCTTCGTGGGAAGCAACCCACGCTTTTAATAACTTAGTTTTCCTTTTTTTTTGTTTTGTTTTGTTTTCAGGTAATAAAAAGGGGGTCTTACTGGTGAAAGCTAGGAGGAAGCAATTGGTATTGCATCACCCTCTATGAGTCACTCCTCTCGATCTTTCTGAAACATTAGGGCTAATGTTTAGTTCAAGTTTAGGGGGAATTTACTACTTTGTGTTGCAATTTATTTGTTTGTTTTATGTTATTTGCTTTGTAAAACCACACGTTAAAGCTCGTCCCAAATTTGACCGAAATTTTTGTTTTGCACAAGAACTTGTAGTTCAAAGAAATGGGGAAAGTATATATAGATAAAGGGATTATTGTTTGTAAGTAAGAAGTTCGAAATAATGTGATAGTGGTAGGAGTCTAACATGTAGATTTGTACCATAGTGCTTGAATCTTGAGAAGTACTCCTGAAGTAGTTTATCTTTACAGTCTGGCATAATAGAGATTTACATGCATGTATGATTGGTTGAGAAATAAATAAATCTGGCACCAAATGATGAAAAGGTGGTAAAAGGAAACTAGCCCGATAAGTTGGGTAGCCCTCACCCTGTTGTTCAGCCCAAAGGGGGTTGATCCCCAAACTTCGTCCAAAAGGACAATATATAAACTGAAAAGTTTTGAAAATTTCATCTGAATAAAAAAGTAGCAAAAGTTGCTTATTTGGTGCCTAAATAAATAATTTTCTTTAATTAGTATTGTGTGTGTGATGATCATCAAAAGTCTCATTGCCTTAATTTGACTGTCCGAATGAAAAATGAGGAAAATTGGAAAGAGACTTAATTACAAAGCATAGTTAGAGAGGTATCCAAAGAGGAAGCTCGAGACTAAAAGATTCTTCCACAAACTCCTTGCGTCATGTGAACATCGGACGAACTACCTTTTTTATCAATCTGAACGGATATCTCACGTATGAGTACCGATATGTTACGAATTTCATGAGCTCTTATAACTGTTGCTTGAGGTCAAGCAATGGTTTAAGTTTGGGGGAGTTTGACCAATGGTTTTTACATAGTTATTTTCCATTTATTTTAGTTATTTTTCTTTTGATTGTCGGGTGTTCTATTTCATTTTACCACATATTATACGTTGGTTGTGTTTTTACTGTTTTTAGGCTCACAGGAATAATCAGGACAAATTAGGTTAAAAAAATGCAAAATTTAGAGTTTCAGAAAAGTTTCCAGCACACTTCAGGAGGTGCAACCCGGCCACCCGTGTCAGGCAACACAAGTCGTGTCAGCCAATGCGCTGATTGATTAGGTTTCACTAAAAAAATTTTGCATAACTAGAGCTACGGGAATCAGATTGATGCATTTTAATATTCGTTGGAAATTTGTGAGAAAGAGATACAACTTTCATTTTGAAGTCAGGAGCTAATTTGGATTGTATAAGCCTCAAAAAATTCATTAAAGTTGCAGACTTTAGAAATTTAGTTGTTTCGAGTTATTTTACATGCCTGGGTTATGTTTTTGACCCATTTTGAGTTAGTAGTGAAAACCCTAATTTGGTTTATAAGAATTTTTGGGAGAAAAAGAATAAAGGAGGAGGACACGTCTGAAGATTAGAGAAGTCAAGGTTTTTGGAGAGCGGGAGATTTTCATGCGTGGAAGCAATTGAAGATCAAAGTTCATCCCAATCCTTGTAATGTATATATTTTGTCTTGTGATTATTTTGAACAATATGACTAGCTAAATCCCTCAATGTTAGGGGTGTTCCTAATTTGATTCTATAATGACTTTGAATTTCTGATTTCATTAATTACATGGTTTTTATTATTCAATTTAATTGTATAAGGTTTTTCAGGCTTTCTTTATCGGACAAATAAGGATTGTTCTACATTTAAAAATTAGATAGACTGCAATTGTTAAGGTTTTGTACAATTAGACTATAGTAGATATCACCTAGGACTAGGGATACCCTATAGTTACCAAATAACTCTTGATAAAACAAATACTTGAATCCACCAGATATCTCTAAGGACTTATGATTTAGGGTGAACGTTCAAAGGTTTTCCCACTAAGCACTTCGGGGAAAATAACCTAAAGGGAAGGTAATTGGTATTATGAACTTGTTGAAGAAATCTGAATTCAAGGGTGTTATAGGGAAAATTATACACCATACCCTAGCATTCTCCTCATATCTGAGAAAAAGTCTTAATTTACATTTTGTTTATTTTAACTATTGTTAAGTGATAATTTCCAAACCAAAACTCCAATTCAAGTTTTGTTTAATTTAACCACAAGTTGAACTCGATACTGATCCATAGTCCTTGATATCGATACTTTGGGATTTCCCATTATTACTACATTGGCGAATTAGTACACTTTCTAATTTACTGATCAGGAGTTCTATGAGGAGAACTTCATATTTTGCCTGGTTGTTCCAGGTTGGGAAAGAAAGTGCCAGTGATACTTTGACCAGTATCCCTTCCTCATTTTCCAGGACAATATTTGCCCCACTTCCGATGGAGCTAGAAGATCCATCCACTAATATGGTCCACTTGTGTGTACCACACAAGTGTTAACCATTTCAGCATCATGCCCTCCATGTTGGGGCGACCAAGTAGTTGCTTTATTGGTTGGTCAGTTCGGACTACATCGGTGTGTGCTAGGAAGTAGAATCTCAGCCTTCTTGCCGCATTGATGAGTGTGAGGGCCACTTTTTATATCTGTTGGTATCTTACTTCTGGGACTTGTAGGGATTTGCTCTTGAAGTACATGGGCTTTTACCCTTAGGAGGTTTCCCGAATGAGAGTGGCGTTAATGGCCTCGAAAGCTACAGCCAGATAGAGATAGATAGCTTCTCCTTTATTTGGCCTCGACAGGACCAGCGGTTGAGATAACACTCGTTTGAGGTGGAGGAGGGCGCACTTGCACTCTTTGGTCCACTCAAAAGCGGCTTCTTTGCGGAGAAGCTTGAAAAAGGTGAGCATCATGTTCAGGGTCTGGATTGATTTTTTCGAGTTGGGCGTCAGGAGTTCAAAGAATACTCGACATTTCTTGGGTTTGGCTTTGATTCCCCACTCTATAAGGTAGAAGCCGTGGAGTTTTCCTGCTCGTACTCTAAAGGTGCACTTGTCAGGATTGAATCGCATTTTGACTCTTCTTGCCTGATCAAAGACCTTCTCGAGGTGGAGTGTGTGATCAATTTCCTCGTGTGATTTTACTATCATGTCGTCCATGTAGACTTCGATCATGTCCGTGATTTATCCTAGAAAAACTTTTTTCATCATTCGCTGATATATGGTGTCGGTGTTCTTCAAGCCGAAGGGCATTACGTTGTAGTAATAGTTTCCCGATTTGGTCATGAAGGCTGTATATTTTTATTCGTTTTAAGCATGGGGATCTGGTTGTAGCCAGAGTACGCATCCATAAATGAAAGTAATTTGAAACCTGTAGAGTTGTATACCAATTTATCTATGTTGGGAAAAAGATAAGCGTCTTTAGGGCAAGCCCTATTAAGATCGGTATAATCAATACACATGTGCCATTTTCAATTAGATTTTTTAACGAGGACTACATTAGAGATCCAGGTTATGTATTGGGCTTCACATATAAAATTTTCCTCTATGAGGCCTTTTACAGCCTGCCCGGCAGCCTCCGTTTTCTCTAGAGACTACTTGTGTCTACGTTGAGCAACTTCTTTCAGGGAAGGATATATTGTCAGATGATGACAAGCTATCTCAAGATCTAATATGGGCATCTTTTATACGCTCCAAGCGAACAAGTCTGCATTCTCCTTCAGGCATGCTTCGAGTTGTCTCTTCGCCAGGTCGGGGACTTCAGCACCAATTTTGACTCCTCTCGAGGGGTTGCTTCTTAGGGGGATAATTTTGAACTCCTCATCCGGAATTGGTCGTACCGAGTGTGTGGGCTCCTCGCTTCTTGTTAACACCCCATTTCTACCCGGCGGGTAATAATAAAATCAGAGTTCAACATAAATAGGATGCTAAATTTTCAACTTATAACAACGACATTTAATCGCATATAAAACAGGTACATAACACTTAATTCGGATGAACTGATAACGACCTGATATATTCTTAAAAATCAAACAACTTTTATTAATAAGCAGCAGAATCACATACTCAACTTCAATTCACTTAACATCTTTTATTCAACTAAAACGACTTCAAGACAACAATTATTTCATGTAATCAACTTGAAAATTCAGCAACTGAAATAAATATCAACAACTAAACATCAAGCGTTCATCCCCCCGAGTGCTACGTATCAGAGCGACGACACCGACTCGAACTAACAAGGTAACAAATATACTTCTTGATTACCTTCACGTTACCAACAAAGGGTAACATTCAAACAGAAGGGGTGAGATATCAAACAATATAATAAGTCGTATGATAAATGATATATTAAACCATATCATATAAAATCACCACTTCACAACTTACAAACAAATTTAATCACAATAAAACATCAACACTACATAACTACTAAATCTACAGCTTTTAGATAATACTTGTCACAACAAGTCAACAAAATAAAGCAACAACAAATCTATCTTCACCACAACTCAAGATGCAACATCAAATGTGACTCAATTACAATGCACATGCATGTGGTACCAATGAAGCAGAACTTTGAACTTAAAAAAAGAGCAGAACTCCCATCATAAAAATGGATCAGAACTCCCATCATAAAAATATGCCAATAAATAGATGTATCAACAAGGCATAATCCTTCTTCGCATTTTTCCAATCAAAGTAATCGCAGAGTATGCAAATGTATGTGACTCAATGAGTGCATTATCACATACTCACAACAATCATCATCCATCGCACGGTATAAGCCTACATCACCATTATTACCAGTAAATAGAGGTAATTCATTATCATCTAAAATTCTCTGCAACTTCCCATTATCAACAAGAATTCACAGAGACAATCACAACAATACAACATCTCAACATTATCCATAGGCATATAACTTTACATTGCCATAAATAGAGGCAACATAACAACAACATCAACAAATATTAACAACATAACCAAAACTTTTCAACTTTGGCAACAAGCCTACAACTTGATTCTTGCCAATAGTTAGAGGAAATGCGACATAATCATGAACATAGAAACAACAACAACAGCAAACAACAACTTCACAATAAGTCAGCAACAACTTAACATCATTCAATGTTGGCCATAGGCCTACAACTTAATATTGCCAAAAATTAGAGGCATCTCAACATAATTCATCAACATAATTCATCAATAAAATTCATCAATAAAATTGCAGCAACTTAGAAAGTCCTATTAATTTCATTCTATCGAGACATTCCACTGATCAATTAATTTCGGTTATTCTAACAATAATTACGTCTACGGCTATTTTAATTTAGAAAGTTTTTTTGTTGTTTCCTGCTAATACTATCTCCCTACTGTTAAGGTCCTTATACTAGCTATCTGCTAAGGTTATTTTCCATATAGTATTGCTACTAATAAATATAATTATGTTTCCTGTTAAAATTACCTACTGCTACTTGAACACTAATTCTGCTAAATTAATTGAATAAGTAATGCTGCTACTTTTTTTTCTAATACAGTACAACACTTAAATTCCAGGTATGGTTGTCACCAAGACATCCTGCCCCTCGGAACGTGGATTGATCTGCTTGGCACAACAACACTACCTGTCGGTCTCCATGGAGCTTGTGTCGCTCGGCATGCTCCTTGTGCCCCTCGGCACACGTCTAATTTTCAGCGTTCTTCAGTAAATTACCTTTGTCTTCTTCGCACCTTCATCCATTAATAGTAATGCACCTTTATTCATTAACATCAATTCACCTGTGGACCAATTTCGACACAGACAATTAGTTTTCAATAATTTTCAAAAGAATTCAACACCAATCACAATTATACATACATCAACAACACCAATCACCATTATACATACAACAACAACACCAATCCAATTCAAATATACTATTTCTCATAATTCCCATTATAAGGTCAGAACCTCACCCTTACCTTGGATTGAAGGTTGCTCTACAATTTCCGGTTGAATCCCATTTTGTCTTTTTTCCTATTTTGCTCTGCAACTTTGCACTTTTACGTTCGCTCTCCAAAACCCTTATTCTCTCTTCTACTTGACAAAAACCTAATTCCTTCTTATTCAACTTAACATATCATTTCTATTATTCTTAATAATTCCATTGGGCCAAATCTCAACACCTCCACTTTTACTACCACCGACCATTAATTAAGCCCATATAATAAATCTAGTATTATTCCAATACTATTTATACAACTTAATCAACCAAATAATCAAGTAACAATGTGACAACTTAAATCAACATTTTCTACAATTCCAACAATTAATCCGTAATTAATTTAATTAAATAATTAATTAAATTAACGGGCATTACAACTCTCCCTTACTTAGAATATGTTTGTCCTCGAAAATCTATTTGATACAACTCTTTGATTTCCAAGCCACGTTTGGCAACACTTCGACCACTACTTTCCTTATAACTTAATAACTCAACATGATTCAAATCGATTACACTCATGCCAATCATTCAAAACTTCGCGACACAATCGTTACTAGCGTCTTAACTACTCCACCATAATCTGACATATCAATATTTAAAGTAGCAACAACTATAACACACTTATACTTGGATATACATCATCATAATATCATCTTAACACCCTCTTTAACACTAAAACACATGCACAATTTCATTCCCGTATGTCAATTATCAATGAAATATCAACGACTCTACTCATATCATCGTATCACTCTTATAGTGACATCAACATAACCAACATAATCAACTTAGTCAAATTATAGAGTATCATTCCTTACTTAGGAAAATCAACAATAACATCTCAATAACGACAATAAAATCATTACAACATCAACTTAACTATATAACTCAACAAGCATACCCATAGCTCACCATCAACCAACAATCCACAATAATCTTCTTATAAAATCCACAAATATTTACTAGAAAACATAGTTCCCTGGCACATCATCGCCATATCAACAATCCACCAAATGAAACATGTATATCAAGTCATATCATTTCCATAGGCTTCTGATGTTTTAATCCTTCACTTCTAACGAGTCGTGCACGCATAGCAATTGTGCAACATCACGCTTCAGCTGCGCAACTCTGATAATCCATCTTAGGTCAACGTCCTCGTTAAAATTTCCGTCATATATATGGTTTACAAGTTTCAATCTAGTTTCGTAATTTCTCATTACCCCCCATAAAACCATTGTTCACTTGATATTCTCAATCTTTCACTTTGTGACGTTAATTCGCATATAACTCACCACTCCGACTTGTTCAATACGTCTCAATTATTTCTTAGCCACTTTTCACACAAATTAGTGAGAGACTACCTCATGATATAACATCAATCACTTTACACACCATTAAGATAGCAAGATAAGTCTATACCATCCAACACGATCTCGTCTACTATTAACAAGAGATTAAGGGTGATCAGTTCCTCAATTTGTCAATAGATAGTCGACAATCATAATGGAGTATAAACTATCGTTACTAACTATAATAGTGTTCCTTTAGAACTTTTACTCAAGTCACCTAACGCACCATAATCCAATAATTTCCAATGAGGGTTACAAACACCTCCATAATTTTCCTCTCATTCGATATTGTCGATGAGATGCCAACGCTCAGCATATTACACGGTCCACATTACACTCATCTAGTCTCACCCGAAGGTTAAGCATTCTCTAACTCAAGAATTACTTTCTTTATCTCTACATCATAAAGAATACAAATTCGATTACAGAATCACAATACACCCTGCGCATCTAACTTGAAATCATCATTCTCAGACTGATCGAGTCCAACCACCGTATATACCAGTTTCACATCTAACTTCTGAGCTCCTTTGATACTATCTAGAAAATCATTGTTAACCTTTAACATCCCCAACATAACACTCTCCGGTGTCACTTCGCAAACTAAGTTCATATATCTGAACTGTTCAATTAACTCCAATTCTTTAACCATCATTGTCGACATATGTAAAGTCTTTCGACTTAAAGCATCAGCCACAACATTAGCTTTACCTTGGATGATAATTCAAATCGAAATCATAATCTTTCAAAATAAACACCACAGTTGCTAACTCTAAGTCACGCGTAGGATAATTCCTCTCATTATGATTTATTTAGAAGCACAAGCAACAACTTGTCCATTCAGCATTAGCACACCACTAAATCCCATCTTATGCGGATTCATAATACACTACCAATGACTCACTCGGATTAGACAACTAATACTGGAGAAGTCGTCAATCTTTTCTTTAGTTCTACAAAACTTCCTTCACATGCAACATCCTATACTTGGAATGATGCACGAATATCCTTTTAATTCCGAATGTCTCATTTCTCAACTTATTCGTCAATAACATATTATGCTTTCCCTCGTCTTGGACAACTGCGATAATAATCATTTATGCCCAAAAAGCTTCTAGTTTTGTAAATGACTCCAGAGTTCCTCCATATGGGAATGCATCAACCATATTTGAAAACACTTTCATAAGATAAAATATATTTCTATCTCCTCATAGGTTCAAACAGAACACTAATCTGATACTCGCAACACAAGATATGAATTCCAAAGTTATCCGAAAATGCGAACACCGACGTCACACAGTGACATACTATTACACATCTTACGATAACATTATAACCATATTTCTTTTCAACAATACCAACACTTTCCATTCTTATTTCTTGAAATCATACTCATCACCTCGCATTTCCGACTCTGACTCGCGATTCAAAATATTCCAACAACATCAACAACTTTTACAATCACTCACAAGGTTCCCACGTCAAGGTCTATAGCAATTTGTCACTCTATCACCATTCAATCATTGACATATTACGCAAGGGCTACTCAAATCGACAACTTCACCGTCCATCAGCAGCGTTGAAACATCGCGACTTTCAAAATTACATCTTCTAAAATTATCCTGGTTACTTAACAATCACATTCAAAAACACCAGGGATTTACACTCTACTCATACGTCAACAATCATTACATAGCTCATCATCCTTCGACAAGTATACATCAACATTATCTGATCGTCCTCCCTCAAGACGCTCTAACTTGATTAACAACAGAATTCATGGATCCATGTCACATTCGGATTCGGGAAATAACAAAACTTCAACAATATTTTCACTGTCGCCAACATCAGCATACATGAACCAAAATCCTACACCTAAAACATATCCGAGAAGTAAAACTTCTCCCTCACTTATCTTCAAACCAACTCCTGCAAACAAGCGATTAGAAAGGGAAACAAGCACCGACAGTGTTTCAAACACTTGTCGCGTATTAATGAACAAACAACATTAGACAACTTGGTCGGACGGACCGACCTACTCTGATACCACTAATGTAACACCCCATTTCTACCCAGCGGATAATAATAAAATCAGAGTTCAACATAAATAGGATTCTACATTTTCAACTTATAACAACAACATTTAATCGCATATAAACAGATACATAACACTTAATTCAGATGAACCGATAACAACCTGATTTATTCTTAAAAATTAAACAACTTTTATTAATAAGCAGCAGAATCACATACTCAACTTCAATTCACTTAACATCTTTTATTCAACTAAAATGACTTCAAGACAACAATTATTTCATGTAATCAACTTGAAAATTCAGCAACTAAAATAAATATCAATAACTAAACATCAAGTGTTCATCCCCCCAAGTGCTACGTATCAGAGCGACGACACCGACTCGAACTAACGAGGTAACAACTATCCTTCTTGATTACCTTCACATTTCCAACAGAGGGTAACATTCAAACAGAAGGGGTGAGATATCGAACAATATAATAAGTCGTATGATAAATGATATATTAAATCAGATCATATAAAATCACCACTCCACAACTTACAAACAACTTTAATCACAATAAAACATCAACACTACATAACTACTAAATTCACAGCTTTTATATAATACTTCTCACAACAAGTCAACAACATAAAGCAACAACAAATCTATCTTCACCACAACTCAAGATGCAACATTAAATGCGACTCAATTACAATGCACATGCATTTGGTACCATTGGAGCAGAACTCCCAACTTAAAAATGGAGCAGAACTCTCATCATAAAAACAGAGCATAACTCCCATCATAAAAATATGCCAATAAATAGAGGCATCAACAAGGCATAAGCCTTCTTCGCAGTTTGCCAATCCAGACCATCATAGAGTATGCAAATGTATGTGACTCAATGAATGCATTATCACATACTCACAACAATCATCATCCATCGCAAGGCATAATCCCACATCACCATTATTACCAGTAAATAGAGGTAATTCATCATCATCTAAAATTCTCTGCAACTTCTCATTATCAACAAGAATTCATAGAGACAATCACAACAACACAACATCTCAACATTAGCCATAGGCCTACAACTTCACATTGCCAATAAATAGAAGCAACATAACAACAACATCAACAAATATTAACAACACAACCACAACTTTTCAACTTTGGCAACAAGCCTATAACTTGATTCTTGCCAATAGTTAGAGGAAATGAGACACAATCATGAACATAGCAACAACAACAACAAACAACAATTTCACAATAAGTCAACAACAACTTAACATCAGTCAATGTTGGCCATAAGCCTACAACTTAATATTGCCAAAAATTAGAGGCATCTCAACATAATTCATCAACATAATTCATCAATAAAATTCATCAATAAAATTGCAGCAACTTAGAAAGTCCTATTAATTTCATTCTACCAAGACATTCCACTGATCAATTAATTTCGGTTATTCTAACACTAATTACGTCTTCGAATATTTTAATTTAGAAAGTTTTTTTGTTGTTTCCTGCTAATACTATCTCCCTACTGTTAAGGTCCTTATACTAGCTATCTGCTAAGGTTATTTTCCTTACATTACTGCTACTAATAAATATAATTATGTTTCCTGTTAAAATTACCTACTGCTACTTGAACATTAATTCTGCTAAATTAATTGAATAAGTAATGCTGCTACTTTTTTTTCTAATACAGTACAACACTTAAATTCCAGGTATGGTTGACACCAAGACATCCTGCCCCTCAGCACGTGGATTGATCTGCTCAACACAACATCACTACCTGTCGGTCTCCATGGAGCTTGTGCCGCTCGGCATGCTCCTTATTCCCCTTGGAACACGTCTAATTTCCAGCGTTCTTCCGTAAACTACCTATGTCTTCTTCGCTTATAGTAACGAACCTTCATCCATTAACAACCATTAACAGCAATTCACCAGTGGACCAATTTCGACAAAGAGAATTAGTTTTCAATTATTTTCAGAAGAATTCAACACCAATCACAATTATACATACAGCAACAACACCAATCACCATTATACATACAACAACAACACCAACCCAATTCAAATATACTATTTCTCATAATTCCCATTATATGGTCAGAACCCAACCCTTACCTTGGATTGAAGGTTGCTCTAAAATTTCTGGTTGAATCCCGTTTTGCTTCTTTTCCTATTTTGCTCTACAACTTTTCACTTCTACGTTCGCTCTCCAAAATCTCCAAAACCCTTATTCTCTCTTCTACTTGACAAAAACCTAATTCCTCCTTATTCAACTTAACATATAATTTCTATTATTCTTAATAATTCCATTGGGCCTAATCTCAACACCTTCACTTTTACTACCACCAACCATTAATTAAGCCCATATAATAAATCTAGTATTATTCCAATACTATTTCTACAACTTAATCAACCAAATAATCAACTAACAACATGACAACTTAAATCAACATTTTCAACAATTCCAATGATTAATCTATAATTAATTTAATTAAATAATTAATTAAATTAACAGCAGTTACAGGGACCTTCAGCGGTTATCATGGGCTCTTCCCCTTCTTCTTCTAATCTCTGAAATCCTTTTTTGTAAATAAGTTGTCCAAGTGGACCGTGTCGACATGCGGTAGTGGCTTTGGCTCCTCGGAGCTACTGGGGAGAGTGGGCTTGCTAAACGCCCTTGGTTGAGTACTGAGGGAGCTCAAAACTTTGAAAGCTTCTTCGAAACACCTTCTTGTGGCCTGGACGTTGTTGTACCCCAATTTTTCCCCCTAAGATCCCTCTATCATCTCATGTCAATTCAATCACAACAAGATCACATTATGGTTTGGTTCTTCTCCCTATCTTTAGGTGTGCTCATTGGGAATCACCAAGCACCTTGATTTATATATTGTGATCATATATGTTTTATATTAATTAACTTTTAACTAATAAATATAATGAATGTTTTCCCTTATTTATGATATTATAGGTGAGAGCACAACACATTCCATCAAGTTGATCTATAGGTTCATGAGTTTATTTCCATGCCTTCTTCAACAAAGCTTCATTGAGATTCAAACTTCATCATTGAAGATACTTTAAATTAATATCATGACAAGATCTACCATGTTTCATAATGCGTCAATATGTCAAACAAAGTCAAAGGATGCAAGATTTGATTGAAGAAGTTTGACCTAATTGGACAAGTTCTTGCTTTCTTGTTCACTAGTTCACATTTCCCCCCATTGTTAATATTTGGAGTTGATTTTTGATGCTATGGGTTCTCATCATCATCCTCAACAACTTCTATTTACAATGCAAAAGTATTTGTGCAAGAAAGTTTTCCAAAATTGAAAGAGGTTTCCAAAGCATTTTGTTGCTCTAGGAGCTAGGGTTTTAAACTTCTAATGGCTATATCTTACTCCTATTTTGGTATTTTTGAGTGATTCAAAGGACATGCTTCTCTTTCAATGGTTATCAAAAAATCACTTCAAAAGTTTCAAGAAAACTTTATGTGGAAGATGCCTAATGATTGAGAAAGATCATGAGTCCTCTATATAGGCTATCAAATACCCTTGTGTGACTTCAAAAGATCATAACTTGGTCAATTTTTATCTCCTAGAGCCCATTATTTTTCCATAACAATCTTAAGGATGTGAACTTCAACTCTTATTTTATGTACAAAGCTTGAAAATGAATGGAAGATTCCCTAAGGATGAAAAAGATTATAGGTCATCTCATGAATTTTCACCAATTTTGAAAGATCGTAACTCTTTCAATACTTGGTTTTTTTGAGTAATTCAAGTTCCAAAATGCACTTTGGGAAGTCTAATTCAAGCTAGCATCATTGATCAAACAATATTTTGGAGGAAGGCTTTGCTTGGAATCAAAACATTATAGGTCATTTTTGAAGAAAAAACTTGAATTTTTTCTAAGTATAAAAGTCAACATTTTTTCTCAACTTTAACTCATCACAACTTTCAGCTAAAGCATCCATTTGATTTCATTATTTGCATATTGTGAAGTTTATGATCTCATCTTTCCAACACATCAAGAATCAAGTTATAAAGCTTCCTGAATTGTGCACACCATGATTTCAAAGTTGGTACCTTAGAACTGAAGTTTCTCAAACAGTCAGAATTCAATTTCCATAATTTAACTTCTAATCACCAAATTCGTGTGCATTTTCTACTTAAACATGATTAGCATAAACATGTGGATGATTTAGAGTGTCAAAACGCATCAGTTGGATGAGTTTTGGTGCACATGTGATCACACTTATTTCATTAAAATAGGTGTGCATGATTTCCTTCCAAATTGCATCATTCACCCCTCCTCTTGACTCCATTCACTTCTCCTATAAATACAGGCTCTATCCCACTCATTTTGGGCAAGCTTAGATAGCCAGAATCACCCTGCCAGACTCTCTCTTGAATCCACTTTTCTGCAACTTCGAATTTGGTTTTACAGCTTTCCTCAATCCATTTTCTTTATCCTCTTCATCCTTGAACTTCACTAAAGCTAACAGAAGAATAACCAAGCTCTAAGACTTCCTAAATCGTGCTAGCCAAGTCAAGTTTCAAAGCTCTAAATTTGAAATTCAATAGGTAGATTTCTTCATCAATTATCTAAAACTGTTACTGTATTGAATCTCTCATCATTCTGATCCTAGTCGCAACACTTGTTTTCAACTGGAAGTGAGTTTTGGACATGAATTTTCAAATCTCCTTTCAAATATTTCATTCCAAAACGATTGAGCTACACCTTACATAAATTTTTTGCGAGGGTACCATTGGAATCGTCTTAAAGAGACGAAGCAAATGGTACCGATCTCGAGCTCTAATTTTTCCATTTCACAGACCTGTAATTCGTGTGACTGGAGGTTGAAGATGACCAACGTGTCATCTCTCAACCAGCGATATCGTGCCATTTGTTTTTTTCAAATTCTGATTTTAATAAATGATTCAGTGTTTTATTCACTAAGGACCATGATAAGCACAGTGCGTCTGATCCATTAGATTAGCTTACTAACGTGTTTTGACTCTCATCCAATGGTCTACATCTTTTTGGTTTTTATTTTATTTTCTGATTTTTTATATTTTATTTGTTTCAAAATTTAAAAATTCATAAAAAAATTCATTTTAACTTCAAAAAATCTGAAAAAAATCTTAAAAATACTTTTGATTTTTCTCCTTCTGATTATTATTTTTTCAAAATTTTATTTTGTGTTTTGTTATTTTTTATATTTTTTCACTTTATTTGAGTTGTTTTAAATGTTTAAAAATACTTTTCCTAATTTTTAAATTCTGAAAAAAAATATGGAAGGATCGAATGATCTCTTGAAAAATATTGGTGACCTCATTTTATTTTTATTTCTGACTTTACTATTTTTTACAATTTTTGGTTTATTTTGCCTATTTCTTTTAATTTTAAAAATAGTTTCTGACTTTAAAAAATTACCAAACATTTTATAAAAATATTTGAGCTCATTTCTGATTTTTCTATGGTCTTATTGACTTTTTCTTGGATGTTTTGAATATAGTTGCTATTTTCCCCTTTTATTTTCATTTAAAACCATTTTTTAAAAAAATCTTTATTTTTAAATACAATTTTATTTTTGTATATATTATGGCTGATCTTGAACTATGAGTTTTTGATCATGAACTTCATTAACATCATTGGATATTGGGTGTTGAGTTTAACTTCTCCAAAATGGATGATTGATTTTAATGATAGCTTGATTAAATTTTTGGTTCAAATGTGGTTTGATTCTTATCCCTTCCCTCTTCATCTTATCCACTTCTTACTTGTACATATCATTTTTCTAAACATATGGTACATACATTTCTATTGACCGACATCAAAATAGGTGCGACTTCTATATAAGTCCACTTACGATTGCTTAACATAGCGCTAAATTTTGTCCTGATTCGATAAATGATCATTCGTGGCCCAAACCTATATTTGCAAGCCCAAGTATGTTAACTTGAAACCTTTTATCCAATAATCTTGAGATTCATTGTTAGGAGGCTTTGGTCTTATCAATCCCCTAATGAATCTTTATAAGCTTTGGTCAAAGTGAAACACTTAAATATCATTGATCATTTATTGTTGTCTTGAGATTTTGAAAATGAATGATATACTTGGCAAAAAGCAATGGAAACTTGTTATTGAGAGACTTTGATTTTATCAATACTCTAATGAGTTTTAAATGCAAGTTTCAAGATGGTCATTCAACTATCTACTAATTCATTAACTTTTGAATTTTATTTTATTCCCTCTTATTTTATTCTTTTATTTTATGCTTTTATTTTATGTCTTTACTTTATGCACCATTTTATTTTATCATTTATATTTCATGCTATTTTCATCTTTGCTCACTTGAGCATTTAATTTTTTATTTTGCTCACTTGAGTCTCTCATTTCTTTTTGAAGATACCTAATAGACAACTTAAACCATAAAAGACTTTAAGGTTACTTGGACTATTTTGTTACTATCCTTGGCATTGTGGAGTTAAAGACTTTTTGGACTTAGGAGTAGAGACCTTGACCTACCTTGGGACCTTATGAATTATATTGCTATTTTGTCTGGAGTTCTTGGGGTTTACCCCAAGATATTGGTTTGTTTGTTTTCTTTGTGTGGAGGTTATTCTGATTATATGCTTTGATTGGGAATTTTATCTGTATACAGTCGTTACTCTGCCCAATTTTTGTGAAAATTTAATGCATTTGAAGTTTGATTCTCAAGAGTTTATATTGTCTTTGCTTGTTTGGTTTCAATCCAAAGAATGGGAATTCTACATTGACTCATTATGTCAAGTGTTGACTTCTTATTGGTTAGATGGTTATTTTCCGTAGCTTTTACCTTATGCTTTAGGATAGTCCCTTCATCTCCTCCCATCTTCTTTAATTTCAAAAAATATTCTCCCTCCTTTTGAAAACTCTTCTTGTTTTCCAAACTTGAAATGCTTTCACAATAAACCTGGACTTAGGTCCATGCATTTTCACAAATATATTCTTAATCAAACTTTAAACAACTTAATAATACTTTGACATTTTTTTGAGAAGACTAAAAGTCAATTTATCTCATTCAAACCATTTTTTCCACTTTGGCTTTTTATTTTAAAAATTTTCTCAAAAGATTAAACTCTTGTCAATCCTTGTAGTGATGTGAGCTACTATACTTCTACGATATATAGTGAAGTGAGATATTTTCTACTTGGGCGTTGAGCGAGGCCTTGTTGATTTTAAAATCTAATCTATATCCTCAATTTTGAGATGACGCAAATTCTCTTTTCTCATGATCGTGGGTAGTAAGTGTGTTCTTCCACTCGGATAAGACGATGATGTCTCGTCTCTTAAAGTTAACCAACACACTTATGTTTTAAAAGTTTTAAAGGTGAACTACGAGTACCTTGATCCCCTATTGCATGGAAGGTGGTACCAAGGCACTAAAGGTTCGCAAATGCGACGGGTGCAAAAATTATAAAAATACTTCTTTCTTCATCCCCGCAATCTATTTTTTATACAACTTTTATAGCCAAAATACAAAAAAATTCAAAGAGGTTCCTGCGGAGTACCGTAGATGCTTAGGGTGCTAATTCCTTTCCTTTGCATAACCAATACCCTTACATAGATTATCTCCCCCTCTTTTTAGGTTACTCACTTTTTTCCCATTCCTTTGGAAACAATAAAGCGCGGCTGAGATTTTTATTTTTATCTGTGTGATTCAAGTCAATCCAATGGCTTAGGATCAACATTTCTACTGCTACAGACGTCTCTTTGGAGGGTTACGACCAGTCCCTCCGTGTTGTAGTACTTAAATTTCAAATGCACGGTGGAGGGCACCGCTATCAGCTATGCCAAAATAGGTCTCCCGAAGATGCATTGGTAGAGTGACGGGAAGTCCACTACCAGAAATTGGGTCTTGATGGCTTTGTCCGTTTCACCTTCCCCGAAGGTGACAATCAGCTCAACATCTCCCCAGGGTTTGGTGACGGAACGGTTAAATCCCTGGATTTTCTGAGCCCACGTATGGGGATAGTTGGGTCTCGTTTAGCTGTAGAGTGTTGAACAATTGGGTTTATATTATGTCCACCGAGCTACCTTGGTCGACCAAGATGCACCTGGCATTAAAGTTCGCAATGCACGCTCAAACGAGTAAGGGGATGTTGGAGTTAGGAGCTCCTTCTGGCAGTTCTTCCCAAAAGAAGGCGAGGGGTAGGATCCTCCTCTGAATTTATCGAGGGTGGATCTCATGTCAGAGTTGGATTCTATTAGTTGCTCAAACATTCTCTTTATCGAGCCCATCGTGCACTTGTTGAATCCTCCGCTGGAGATGACCATTGCTGCTGGGAGGATTCCCAAGGGTTGTGCAACAAGAAGTACATGGGGACTTCTTCTATGCCGGGGAAGTATAAATCCTCTGGCTTGGTGATGATCATGGTGACGGATATGAGAGCTTTGTCGGGGAAGGGATTTTATTCCGCGAGCTTCTTTGTTTCGGGAGCTTCTTCTCGGGGAGTATCTTTCTTCTTATATTGTTTGAGATGCTCATCCTGGATGAGGATCTCGATGGAATCTTTAAGATGGATGCAATCCTCCATCATGTGCCCATGACTCTTGTGAAATCTATAATACTTGCTTTTATCTGCTCCTGTCTTGAATGGTGTTTGTTAGGGAAAGCAGACCCTGGCGTTGAGAGGGGTGTAGTCGTGAAAATGACCAGCTGGTCCCTTGTAGTCTGTGGAATCTCGAGACTTTTCTTCCATTTGTATTTCTCCTCCTCGACGGGGTGTCGAGGGATCATCGTTCTTTGGGACTTTCGCATTCTCCCTATTCTGTGAGTCCCTCACGTTGTTAGTTGCCTCCCTTTCTTCATATTGGATGTACACCAGTGCTTTGAGCAGGAGAGCATCTAGGGTGGCTGGTGATTCAATGCCAACCGCCTTGGCAAAGTCACTGGAGAACAGAGTCTGCGCTCGAGGATATATTTTTTCATGTCGTCCCATAGGAACCTGCATGGCCTCTTTGTTGAAGCACTCGATGTACGCTCGGAGAGACTCGTCCTTTCCTTATATGATCGCCTCCAAAGATATTTCCAACTTGGGATGTTGGTAAGATACTGTGAAGTGACTTGAGAACATCTTTCCCAACTTCTTCCAAGAAGTGATGGATTCGTCAAGAAGAATTTTGTACCATGATATGGCACCTTTCCTCGGGGTAGTTGGGAATAGCATGCACTTGATGGCGCCCCTAATTCCTCGATAGTCAAGTAGGGCATCGATATTTTCTATGTGCTCGTTGGTATCAGTTGTATCATTGTATGTTCCCAACGGGGGAGGTTTCTCCAGGCCGACTGGGAGTGTGGCCTCTATGATCTCTCTTGATAACAGGCCTTGTGGCTTGTCATCATCGCTTCCCTCGGGACATGGCAGCGAGGAATGGTGGTCCCTTCCTCGTCGGGGGTTGTTGTCCCGACGGAGAGATGTGCTTCTTCATTGTTGTCTTGGTTTGGGAAAGGGTGATTGATCACGATCAAGTCCACGGTCTCCCTTTATCTTCTTCGAAGATGGAGAGCCTTGATCCCTTCGGGGAGGTGTGAAATCACGTTTTTGAGGGAAGAAACGTCTCGATGCTCCCTTCTCGTTGGATGACCATGCCTTGGTGGAGAAATTCTTGGAGAGTCGCATCGTTGGTGTATCTGAGGAGGAGAATTAGATAGCTTCTTCTCCCATGCCCTAATCCTCTTGCTCTGCTGAAGGATTAGGGTGTTGGTTTGGTTTAGGGTAGTGAGTAGAGCTACCATGGCCGGATCGCCATTATGAGGAATAGGAACAGGTTGCAGGATCTCTGGCATCTCTTCAGAGAGTTTCTTGGGCCTCTACTCGTACAAGAACTGGAGAATCTCGTGCTCAGCATCGACTAAATATGGGGACACAGTCTGTTCATCTCTGACGTTGATGTTATCCTCAAGGTGAGGATGCTCCTGGCTTCCGTCGGTTTTGGGGACAGGAAAGAGTACAATATTTTCAAAGAGGTGATGGTCATCATGGTCGGCCATGATTGAAGTAGTGAGGGTATCTTTTGTCTTCGGTATTGAGGAAAAAAGGAAGACGGGGAAGATAGGTTCCAACAGAGGCACCAGTGATCATACCTATGATCAGAACTTGAAAGTGGGAGGATGACGTTTGGTTTTCTGGAACTTTGAGGAGAAAGGGGATTTCTACCTATAAGGCACTCTGACCATCAAGTTATAATGGGTGCAAAGAGATATAAGCAAGATATTAGGGTTTAAGGTTTGAATATTGGATACTTGGCCCTCACAGGTGTGAGGGTTTATATAATGCCTCAAGCGCGTAGCCATTGGATTTTATTTTTGGGCCTATATATTCGGGTCCTCAAAAATAGGTAACTACTAGGACTTGGTCAAAATGGGAAGTTGTGCCTGTAACTATCCATTGCATCAAGCGAGAGTGAGATGACGGGTATACGCGTTGTGACCGCGAGTCTAGTTTTTTGGTCAATGTGTAGTGAACAGATCATGGAGGAGGCTGATGTTATGGGAAGGAGCATGATTTCAGCATATTTGGTCTCGTAGTCCCACGGGACAGTCGACCAGACTTGCCCGACTCAGGACCATAGTTATTGGGCCAACGCTTGTTGGTCCATGCGGGAGGTAGGAGTGGATTGGGATAATTCTAGTCATTGTGCCAGTCCAGAATAATATATATTAGAAATGTAAGCAATAAGATTTAGAGAGTTCGGATACATCAAAATTATCATTATGCTTTCTCCCCCTTTTTGTCATAATCAAAAAGATTTAAACTCTAAGAATTTTTAAGCACAAACGAAACAACTTCATTAATGATTAAGATTTTACAATGAGAACAAAATAAATAAGGAAGATGAGACTAGACACTACTTAATATGATCCAAAGAATTCATGTCTTTCTTCAGCAAGAGAATTTTCTGGTTCATTCATTCGAATCAATCCAACCAAATTTTCTTTATAGAATAGTTGAGAGAGAACTCTTCCATAAGGTTTGAAGGACTTGTTTCGACTTATGGAGTTTACAATGGACTCTTTTAGATAATAAAAGATGATTTCAGGAAAATTTATCTTAACATCATTGAGTAGAAATTAGATGAAAAGTTTGTCATCGTGAGACAAAGTGCTTAGATTATCTCCTCGAGGCCTGAAGTTGTTACGAAGGAACCTGAACCAGATTCTTCCAATAAAAAAAATCTTAGTTAGATTAGTAGGCTCATATGAATGAGACATCATGGATGGAAATACGTTTTTCAACAAATGTGTACTTTAGCCTGAACTCATCCACCGTGATTCCACAAGTTCCAACACATCCTGTAGCTCCGGAGATGGAGGTAGGAGTGATGACAAAAGGAACACCAAATACACTTGAACAAACAGATCTACCTTGAACACCTACAGATCTATTTTTCAAGAAATATTTTACCAAATTTGGATAAATAGGTCCATGCATATAGCAAAGCACCCAGACCAACCTTGAAATTGAATAGTTGGAGACAGATTGTAACCACCATTTAGAAGAGTAGTAAAGTCTGGACATTCTTCAAAAAGAATCTCCAAATTCTCCTCATTTCCAAGTGAGGTGTTTGAAGACATAATAAGAACAAATTTGAGAAAAAAATTGTGAGGAAGATACAAAAGATTGTGAAACATAAGAGGATATAAGTAATGAAAGATAAAACAAGACTAATAGGAGAACTGATTTTCTTACTCAAGCAATCAACCTATAGATACCAAAATAAGTTAATGTTTGAACAAAGACCACAAAGAGACAAAGAATACAATTATTTAAAAAATGAGAAATGAATAAATAATGAGATAAAATAGATTGATCTTAAATGAAGGGACAAAAGACGTGATTGACTGGCTATAAGATGTCAAAACTAATGATACTATAAATGAAAACTTGTTAGGGAAGATATATTATCAAGTTCCAAGATAAGAGATAATGAGAAGACAAACACTTATCAGAAAAGGAATACAAAATGACAAACTATACTTATGAATAAATGGCCATACTTAAAAGATTCCTAATAAAATAGGTTTTTCATCTATCCTAAAATAGACAAATGATAGAAGAGAACCATTGATATTTTAAACTTATTCTCAAGGAAATCAAATTTTATCTAGATGTTAATCAACCGATGTGATTTGATAACTCATTTAGGATAACATACAATTATATATTATAGAAGAATGCCTAAATTATGACAGTTAAATCTATAAAAATATAACAAGGATACAAAAGTTACTAGGGCACCAAATAATGAAAAAATATATTTTAATATTGGTGTGACTATACATTATACATTGTGTCATAAGGTAAAAAGGAATAGTGAAAAGTACAAAAATAATAATAGTATTTGTCTTTATAAAATTATTTAGACATACTCCATCAGAAAATATCTTAAGAATATCTTCTAACTGGTAGAAGTATCTAGACATACTCCATCAGAAAATATGTGAATTCTAAACTGATGTATTTTTTGATGACAAAGTCACCTTCCTCATCAAACTTGTTTCTAATGAACCACTTGGTTCCAACACCGTGAGTTTCTTTCGATTCATGCTTTCGACTCAAAGCATTATTTTTGGATAACTGGTTTTGCTCTTCTTGTACTTCTAGAATCCATCCATTATCCTGAAGTGTGTCATCACATGAAATTGGTTCTATTAAGGATGCTAATCCCAGAGACATTTCTTCAGATTATTTAAGTGTGGATCTTGTTTAGATAGGTTTAGCTATGTCTTCCAGAGTCAAATCTTCAGAAATGATTCGTATTTGCTTTTTCCCTTTTCTTTTCTAAGCTGATAGATAATCAGGTTCTTCTGATGTATAATTATTATTTATTAGCTCACTATCACAATATTCATCTCTAGAACTTGCAAGTGTTATTTCTAGACCTGCAAAACTTTCAAACAACTTTGACTTTTCTGAGCCATGCTTATCATCAATTCTAACATTGATTGATTCTTCCACAATATGTGTTTCTGTATTGTATAATCTATTTCCGTTAGAGTGTTTTGAGCATCTCAGTGTACTACAATTTTGTGCTCTAGAATCAAACTTGTTCAAACTACCTTTATTATATAGAATAAAAAAGAAGCATCCAAATTAATGAAAATAAGAGATGTTGGGTTTTCTTCTTCCTCACAAATCATAAGGAGTCTTTTCAAGAATAGGTTTTATATAATTTCTATTATGAATGTGACAAGTTGTTCTTATAGCTTCTGCCCAGAAGTTCCTAGCCACATTAGTTTTATTGACTACAATTCTAGCTACTTCTTACATTATTCTATTTTTTCTTTCTACAGTTTTATTACGACCACAACCAAGGATCATGGAAGCCATTCTACTTCTTTCTTCGTTGTCATTTAGGAATTTTTTAAAAGTTTTATCATGTTGATACACGGCAATTTTAGAGGATAAGAAGACTTTAGAAGGAGCTTTGTCAGATTTTGAACAACTTTTACTTAGAATTATATTTTCAATTTTTTAAGTATAAAAATAATCTTTTTATTCAAAACTTTATTTCTCTATCTTAGCATATTCTTCAATTTCATATTTATGGACCTTCTGAAGGTTCTTGAATTTCAGTTAAAGCTTCTGATTCAAAGTTTCTGATAAACATTTTTCTAATTTAGTTCGAGAGAGTTCATAAAACACCTCTTCAGAGTCTGACTCTGTATCTGATGAACTTTCTTTTGAAATGATAGTTGTGAATGTTATGTTGGAAAGTTCTTCATTAGAATCTGATCTCGATTCTTCTAAATCATTCCATGTTGCCATAAGGCCTTTCTTTTTGTCTTTTAAGTTATTGTTCTTGGAACCTTCATTTCTGGAGCCTTCTTTCTTTAACTTTGAACAATCATATTTGTAATGTGTTGGTTCATTACATTCGTAGCACGTGACTTCACTATTTTCCTTTGAGAAAGAGTTTGAATGATCTCTTCTGAATCTTCTAGATTTTTTTGTATGTTCCAGAGTTATTTCACTCTTCTGAAAAGTAATGACAATTCATCGTCATCATCAAAGTCTTCATTGCCCAAATCTTATTCCTCTTCATATTTAATAGCTTTGAGTCTTCTTGACTTGACCTTTTCTGATTTATACCTTAGAGCGGTAGACTTAACCTTTTTCTGAGGTTAATCTTCCTTTAACTCTATTTCTTAACTTCTTATAGAGTTGATGAACTCTTCAAGGCTGATTTTGTTCAGATCCTTCGAAAGTTTCAAAGTTGTCACCATAGGTCTCCACTTCTTTGGAAGACTTATGACAATCTTCTTAGCATGGTCCGCTGTTGTATATCCCTTTTCCAAAACTTTGAGTCCTGCTACTAAGGTTTGAAACCTTGAGAATATGGTCTTAATAGTTTCATCTTCTTCCATCTTGAATTCTCCATATTTCTGAATTAAAGCTAACGCTTTAGTTTCCTTTACTTGAGAATTTCCTTCAAGAGTCATCTTTAAAGAATAAAAAATCTCCTTACTTTTTTCTCTGTTGGTGATTTTCTCATATTCTTTATATGAGATAGAACTGAGAAGAATGGATCTGGCTTTATAATGGTTCCTTCTTCTTCGTTTCTGATCATCACTCATTTTACTCCTGGGAATAGGAATACCTTCTTCAGATATAGGTTCCCTATATCCATCTATAATTAGATCCCAAATATCTGCATCATAACCAAGAAAGAAACTTTCTACTCTGTCTTTCCAATACTCAATTTTTTCTCCATCAAAAATAGGAGGCTTGGAAAAATGTTATCTCTTTCGTTGTTGTTTGCAGGCGTAGCCATAGAAAGTTTTTATCACAGTGGATCTCTATACACAATTAACTGTTTGATTTTAAAAATCAATGAAGAGCCGGAGCTCCTGTTACCATTTGAAGACTGAGAAAAACACAAGAAATGCGGGTTTGAATTGGGTTTTCTAACAAGCTTTTTATTTTTCAAATATTTTGAAAACTAACTAGGAAAGAGTAAGACTAAGGAAAGAATATAATGACTCTTTTGGTTTATACAAGTTCACCTTCAACAAGGCTACTCTTGTCCACCCGCCAAGGTGACTTTGCCTTCAACGAGGACTTAATCCACTAATCTCAACAGATTACAAATGCAGGGGCTACCTATTTGTGACTAACAATAACCGTCTAAGAGTCACAACAGACACCTTAGCCCTATCAAGTCTACAGACTAATAACCTTGTCACTTGAGGCAACAATCAATTCTCAACATAATTACAATCAATTATGTTTATAGTGTTTGCTTCTAAAATGCAGATTAACACAACAATGAAGAACAAAGTCTTACTAATACAAATAATTAGCAACAAATCTTTGTATTGAGAACTCTAAGATAAACACAAATAGCAAGCAAAACTCTTTGTGTTTAATCCTTAATATCTTAACATAATAACGAGCAACAACTCTTGTGTTCTTGATATTTTTCTAGAAGAATATTTGTGGATGAATATTTGAATAGTAATTCTTATTTTCTCTTGTTGTTTTCACTATTTCAACAATTTGATTCAAGCTTGATGTTGTAAATTTCCTCTTCCTTCTTCAAATGGTGCAGAGGTCTCTTTATATAGACTTTTAGAAATAGATCTTTGGTAGTACAAAAATGTTGTTGTCACTTTCCAGCTTTAGTAGCGGTAACATTTCATTGTGGGAGACAAAATAGTATAATACGTAATCATGTAGTGGAATTTCAAGTGTATTGACTGTACTATATTCTTCGTGGCTAAGTTTCTTAGGACCTTATCTTTTGATGTTTTACTTTTGGCTTGAAGTAGTAAGCTTGGAAGATATTTCTTTCTGATCGTTGTCCTCTTTTCACTTTGTTGGATTGACTAAGATATGATGATGAGAACGATACAGACAGTGCTTCATTATTGTAGAGTCAGAGTCATTCAGATAGTTGAATATTGTCTTTAGATATATAAGCAACAACGTATCTGATGAAAAATATATTGTCTCTGAGCGAAAGCTTTTCTGATCTATATGTCTTGAATTAATATTGATCTCTTGATAATCAGCTTTTCTGAGTTACATATCTAATTTCTGATTTGTGAAGCAAAAGCTTATATTAGTGCATCTGATTTTGATGTTAAAATCTTTCTTACTGATCTCTTAAATTCTGATCTTTAGATTGAGCTGAAAGCAATAGCTTGTGTCAGCTACATCTTGGTTTCTGGTCATGAATGCTTTCTCTCTGAGAGCGTATATAATTTCTGATCTGAGAGTGGCGCTTTCCTGAGAACATACTTGATTCCTGTGATACGGTGGAAAAACTGACTGTTTTTTGGAATGCTGGTTCGCATTTTGCGTTTGTTTTTTTTCCGCAAAATGTCGCGGTAAGCAAGACTTGCCACCGACTTTTATTTTATCCAACAAGGAAAGGAAAAAAGCACAGAAAATTCCTTTTTCGAGATATTTCTGAATACGGGGGGTAGATTATAGAAAGGGAAGGTATTAGCACCCTTTCTATCTGTAGTTATCTACGGGCTCTTAGGTACTTGCTCATTGTTTTCAAAATTGTTTTCTTTGTGCTTGTGGGTTTTGAAAAGTTTTTGTTTTTAACTTCGATTTAACTCTTGCTTCTGTCTTCAAGAGTGTAATGAAGTGTTTTTGAAAACTTTGTTTGTAAAAGTGTAAGTGTGAAAAAGTTTTGTTTGGGATGAGCAAGTATCTAAGAACTAATCTACCTACTCGAAAAAGGAATCGTTCTAGGCTAATTTCCTTTATACAATGCTATCCTACTATTAGTGAGTAGGTAGCATCGTCGTTGGAGTTTGAGGGTTAATTCGAAAGAGGGACATACGGTCACTAAAGCAATGTTAGGACGTCTTAGCGGTAACCCTAATGTCTTAGATCATTTATTCGAGGAAATGATATCTGAGACAACCATTTCGAGGCAACTATGATCTTTTAGACAAGAGGGCGACCTCTAAAACAACCTATACTTAATGACCGTTTACGAAGGCAACCAAGTGGGGTGTACCCTAGGAGTGCGCATGTGAGAGTGTATTGATTTCAATTATTTTTATCTTTGCACATGTTTAGGGTGATCTAACTGATTTTAGATTAAACATTCATTCTTGTCATGCAAACCCTATTATCAAACATCTAGCATTTGTATATTTGCAGAAATTAAAGGTGCGGAAATTAAACTAAATTATCACAAGGCGTCGGGTATTTACATCTCCAAAAACAACCCTTTAAAAGTAAAAGCGGAAAAGTAAATAAATGTCCTAATTAATTATTACAAACCGGGAGCAGATACAATAATTGAATAAAGGAAAAATAAAATGCGCAAGTCAATTGAGTCCAAGGCGAAACTAGGGTTTTGACCCTCCTAATTAAAAGAAAATATTTTTGGTTGTTTTTATTTATTTTTAAAGAAAAGAAATTAAATCCTAAAATTAAATGCTAAATTAATTATTAAATTAATTAATTAATGATAAATATTAAATGACATATTTTTGGAGTTTTGTTGATTTAGGAAAGAAAATAAAGTGATTAAATTAATATTAAAACCTAGTTATTCTAATTGATTTTTAATTATTTACAAAAATAAATTAAAGTTACCTAATTAATATACCTAATTAAATTAATTAATATTTATTAATGAAAAATAAAATTATGAAATTTTTTTGGGTAAAAAAATATTTTTGTGATTTTTTTATAAAAAAGAAATTAATTTATTGGTTAGTAATTAAATTAAACAAAATAAAACAATTAAATAAAATAAACAAAATATAAAAAGAAGTGAGATGGGCCTGATTTTGGGTGTGTGTATAGCAATTTTTCTGGCCCATTTGTGCTGATCCATTTGACTTTTTGGATCCTGTGTGCTGGCGTTGACTTGGTCCTTTGGTGCACCTTCAATGTCGGCCACCAGATTTGGCCATCTGGCCATCTGGCACACTGATTAGGAAGGAATATGGTGGTCATCAAGCTCATGCACACACTAGATTTCCTACAAGAAAACATTATTGAGAAAATAGGGGGGCCTGAGATTCGAACCCAGGTCCTGAGAGGATTTCCATACACTCCCTTGCCACCATGCCACTTGTTCCTTTTTGTTAATATAATACAAATAAATGATAATATAATAAAACAAGAATTAGTGGCCAAAAACAAAAAAAACGCGCGCTTGTTTGAATGGACGAATGGTGGGGTGACAACTCATCGTCCCCTTCCTTGAACCGTGGCTAAAAACTCTGAAACCTATACCTACGGACGCTGTCCGTCAGTACAAGTCATGTCCATTCTAAAATCTCGTACAGGCCATGGAAATTATTTCTAGTACCATGGTTGAGTTCGTCTCATCCTCCTGATTGCAACGATGGCCATTATTAGGGCCAATTATTCCTGAAAAGAAAAACCCCAAAAACAAAATTGAAACCCTAACAATGGTGGATTTCGTTACAGGTCATATAAATGCAATTGAGTAATGCCAAAAGCTTGCAAATGATTTGTAGATTAAGAATATCCCATCAATTAATTTCAACAATGCCTAAATTTCAAAATACGAATTCAAGAACAGGGAGAGTTCGTGAGTGACTTACAGCGCGTGGGAGGGTCTGAAAACGTGTGGTTTTGCTTGCTTTAGGTTCCTGAGATTGCCAGGAAATGATTTAGACAAGTAACAGGCCTTGAGGATGCCTCTAACCTCTATTTCGATCTCCCACTTTCTTTGATATTTTTCAGATTTTTCTTTCACTCTATGCCTGATCTCCAACCCTGTTTTTGGTCTGCATGCAACCCTTATGTACCACACAGTGCATTAGGGTTTATTGCCTTGCCCAAATCTTCCTCTTTCAATAACTTTGATATTTGTTTTGATCCTCCTTTAAATCTTTCCAAAATTGGCTTATTTTGAATCTTTTTGTGCACACAAGCTTTGAAGCGAATTTGGAACGGTGCTAGCTTTCCAATGAAGCCTGAAATCATCAAAAGATCTTTGGTTTTCAATATTTTTGATTTTATTTGATTTGTTTTGATTTAATTCAAATTAATTCAAATAAAAATCAAAATAATTAATAAAAATATGATATGGACACATGGACAAGGCTAGAGCACATGGGCTATAATTCCAACTCAAAACAAGTGAAAAAGAATGGGCCCATTTGGCAAAATTTGAAATTTTGGGGATAGTTGACTTTTGGCAATTTTGCAAAAAAGTCCAACTTCAACAATGCATAACTTCCTCAATTTTGACTCTTTGGAGGTGTTCTCTGACTTTTTATAAAGCTTGAGATGTACTCTAATAAACACTTTTGGTGTCATCTCGTTTTGATATTCCATGCTCATGTATGAAGCTTTGACAAAAAATGTGTTTTTGTTGACTTTTCAAAATGACCTATAATGTCCAAATTCATAACTTCTTGTGAGTACATATTTTGATCTTGGGAGATGAAGATGGTTTGTGAGAAATTGAATCCTATTCAAAATGAGCTTTTAATGGGTCATTTCTCATAAAGTATTAGAAAGTTATGCTTGGTCAAAGTTGAGTTAACTTTTCCTACAAAACCCTAATTTAGCAACTTTTGAATCTTGATGAATTATGAGCAATCCTTGATGAATCATGATCAATCCTTGATCAAATGATGAAATATACTTAAAAATGAGGATGTTGACCAAAAATCTTGAAGTTTGACTGTATGTGGGTCATAGTTGACTTTTGCCCTAGCACAGTCGATTTTTGGACCTTTGAGCAATTGACTGAGCAAACTTCGTCTGCAAGGCTTGAAACTTGACAAGAATGATCTTGAGATCATAGTAGGACATTGGTGAGCATTTGGGACCACTTGGACTCAAGGATCCTGATGCAACATGAAACCCTAATTTGAGTAGACCGCCTTAGGAGAGAGCTTATCTGGTCAACCCTTGGGCTACCTTGAGCAACTTGGAGATATTTCTTGAAATGTTTTGAGAAATATGGGAGGGAAAATTTTGGGGTACAACAGCTGCCCCTGTTCAATCTTCTTAAACCTGAGGATGCAGATTGGCTTTCGTGCCTTTCGTAATCCGAAGGTGGATGTGGATTGAACACTAGAATGCCCAGAAATTTGCACTTGCATGAAGTGATAATTGTCTTGTGATGTCGGGAATGGGCTTACAGATGCCATTTGGAAATTGCTGACGAGGGGATGGGCTTAAAGATGACATCTGAAGGAGTGTCGATCGCATAAGATATTCCTTAGCGAGAGCTTGTATACCTGTCGTTGAGGAAGATTCCGTTGGGGAAGTCGATCTCTGTTGAGAGGAGTAGAATTTTAGGAGCTCCGTCGTCCTTTATTCTGCTGGTGAGTCGTCTCTGTTGATATTTAGGAACTTCAATCGTCCGTACTCAACTGAGGAAACAACTTTGTTGAGATTTAGGAGCTTTCCCGTAATTCAACCGAGGTGTCGAGATTCAGGAACTCGTCCGTAATTCAACTGAGGTGTCGAGAATTAGGAACTCGTCCGTAATTCAATTGAGGTGTCGACATTTAGGAATTCTCCCGTAATTCAACTGAGGTGTCGAGATTTAAGAACTCGTTCGTAATTCAACTGCTTTGCTGAGATTTAGGAACTCGTCCGTAATTCAACTGCTTTGCTGAGATTTAGGAACTCGTCCGTAATTCAACTGCTTTGCTGAGATTTAGGAAATCGTCCGTAATTCAACTGCTTTGCTGAGATTTAGGAACTCGTCCGTAATCCAACTGCTTTGCTGAGATTTAGGAACTTGTCCGTAATTCAACTGCTTTGCTGAGATTTAGGAACTCGTCCATAATTCAACTGCTTTGCTGAGATTTAGGAACTTGCCCGTAATTCAATTGAGAAAATATATTTGTCGATATTTAGGAGCTCGTCCGTAATTCGACTGAGGTAGAAGCTTCATAGCTTGAACTTTGCGAGGATTTAACCGTATCCTTCCTGAAAGATAAAGGTTAGTTGTATGTAATGCATGATATGTATCAAGCAATGATGTTCTCAAAATAAATGAGATTGTGTTGTAAGATGTGTATATGCATGTGTCATGATGTATGAAAATGTAATGTTTTTAGCTGGGGAAAATAAATCACGGGTTGCTGCTGGAGAAAAGAGTTGAATTCTTCGTTTCTGCTGGGGATAGTGAATGAAGATGATTGTGAGAATAAACCAACAGGAGAGGATAACTTCGTTGGGGAATAAACTGATGAGGAGATTACTCTGTGGGGAAGAGATGATCTGCTGAGGATTTCGCTGATAAATTCAGCTGGGGATGCATTACCGTTGCTGGTGATACTGAATCCTGCTGGGGATTGAATTCTTGTTTTTGTGAAAGGAAAGAACTCCGCTGGGGATGATTTTCCAGTTGCGACTTCACTGGGGATAATCTTCCTGAGTCTACTGAGGACTATTCTTCAAACTCCACTGGGGATATATTTTATACTCTGCTGGGGATGATAAAACTTTTTAGTGTTGTTGGTAGATAAACTCTACTTGGGGAGAATATTACCGATTCATTCACAGTTGTGAGTCTCAGTTGGGGAGAGCTAACATTATTGTCTTTCTCTTACTCTACGAGGAGTGAATGCACTTTAGCCATATTCTTCAGCTAAATTTATCCTTGTACCTGGTGGATAGAGCAACTGTAAAGTTTGGACAATTCTTATTTCCCCTGTTCCTGATATTATGAGTAATCGTCTTTTGTTTCGCATGTAAATATTCATGAGCAGAGATTAATGTCAAATGCATATATAAAAAATGAACATTGGACGTTCTTTGCAAAACAAAACAGGAAAAGGGAAAATAGTTTGGAATTTCTTTGAAAATGAATTGTATTGACTTTGAAGTTTGGCCTGTAAATAGGCGTTTTGTACAAGAGGCTGACGTCCTAGTAAGAGAATGCCGCTGAACAAATAGAATTTATACAATTTGTGAAAACAAAGAAAAACAGTTATGTGAATAATCCCACTAGGTTCCAACTCTGCTATTTCCCTTATGTCCTCGAGCATCTCATCACTTTGCTACTTGGTTGAAGGTAGATCAGATTGATTAGTGTCGTTCGAGCTTCATAGCCGATACCGAAGTCTGGTTGTAATGTGATCCAATGAGACATATTGTTACGCTTTAATCCCTAATTTTTGCCTGGACCGCCCTTTCGGGTTTTCAGTCCACCAGGATACCCTTTTTTGCCCAAGCCGCCTTTTCAGGTTTTCGACTTGCCGGGTGTACAGTTTTTTTTTCATTTTCATCCCTTATTTTCGCCCGAACCCTTTTGGTTCACCGGGAAGCCCTTATTTTTTCCTAGGCCAGTCGACCTAGCGGGTCTTTGATTATGCATAGTATTTTTTCACTATGTCTTCATTGACGGGGTGAGGAAGGTTGTCACCATCCATGGTGGTTAGAATCATAGCTCCTCCTGAGAAAATGTTCTTAACCACAAATGGCCCTTCATAAGTAGGGGTCCATTTGCCCCTGGGATCACCTTGAGGTAATATGATGCGTTTGATCACCAGATCCCAAACTTGATACTCTTGTCGTCTGACTTTCTTATTAAATGCCTTGATCATCCGTTTTTTATACGTTTGACCATGACAAATAGCAGTAAGTCTCTTTTCGTCGATTAAATTCAGCTGATCAAGTCAGATCTTAATCCAGTCATCTTCGCTCAAACCTGCATCCTTCATAATCCGAAGAGATGGTATCTGAACTTCAATGGGCAATACAACCTCCATACCATATACCAAGGAATAGGGTGTTGCCCCTGTTGACGTCCACGCTGAGGTGCGGTACCCATGAAGAGAAAATGGTAACATCTCGTGCCAGTCTTTGTATGTCACCGTCATCTTCTGCACAATCTTTTTAATGTTCTTATTAGCCGCTTCAACAGCCCCATTCATCTTCAGCCGGTAGGGAGAAGAGTTGTGATGCTGTATCTTGAACTGCTTGCAGAGCTCAGTGATCATCTTATTCTTGATATTTGTACCATTGCCCGTAATGATCCTCTCTGGTACACCATATCGACAGATCAGATTGTGCCGAATGAACCACGCCACGACGTTCTTGGTCACTGTAGCAAAGGAAGCTGCTTCAACCCACTTCGTAAAGTAATCAATAGCTACCAGGATGAAACGATGATCGTTGGATGCCGTAGGTCTGATCTCGCCGATCATGTCGATGCCCCACATTTCAAAAGGCCACGAAGCTGTCAAGACGTTCAGAGGAACTGGAGGTATGTGCACCTTATCAGCATAGACTCGGCACTTATGACAGGTCCGAGAATGATGATAACAGTCGGCTTCCATAGTAGACCAATAATATCCTGCCCATAGGATCTTCTTTGCCATGGTGTGTCCACTAGAATGAGTTCCGAAAGTACCTTCATGTAACTCTACCATAATCCTTTCTGCTTCGCTCTTATCCACACACCGCAGTAAGGTTGAATCATGGTTATGCTTGTAAAGGATGTCATTACTGATGAAGAACTTCGTCGCGAACCTCCTCAGAAACTTCTTATCATTAACAGATGCACCCTCGGGGTACTCTTGAGCCTCAAGATACCTCTTTACCTCATGAAACCAGGGTTTATCTGCTACCTCTTCAGTCTCAATATTGCAGCAATGTGCAGGTTCGTCCAACCTTTTAATGATAATTCGGGGAGCCTCGTTGTCCCAATTGACTTTGAACATAGAAGACATTGTAGCTAGCGCATCCTCCAACTGATTCTCCTCTCTAGGGAAGTGTTCAAAGGTTATCTCCTTGAAATGCGGAAGCAATGTCAATACATACTCCTTGTAAGGAATAAGATTTGGGTGTTTTGTATCCCACTCGCCTTTGATCTGACTGATCACGAGAGAGGAATCTGCGAATACACTTAAGAACTTAATCCTTAGGTCAATTGCTGCTCGAAGACCCATGATGCATGCTTCATACTCGGCCATATTGTTGGTGCAGTTGAAACATAGTCGGGCGGTAAACGGAGTATGAGAGCCTTTAGGAGATATGATCACGGAGCCAATGCCATTGCCCAAAGCGTTCGAAGCTCCGTCAAAGTACATAGACCATTGGGATCCCTCCTCAGGTCCTTCATCCGGTCTAGGTTCTTCACAGTCAGTTACTATCATGATATTCTCATCCGGAAATTCAAAGTTCATAGACTGGTAATCATCCACTTCCTGGTGTGCCAAATGATCTGCCAACACACTTCCCTTAATTGCCTTTTGTGTTGTGTATTGGATGTCATACTCAGTCAAGATCATCTACCATCTTGCTATTCTTCCGGACAAGGCAGGCTTTTCAAAGATATAGTTGATTGGATCCATCTTTGATATCAATAAGGTGGTGTGAGTCAGCATATACTGTCTCAGCCAACGAGCAGCCCATGCCAAAGCGCATCAAGTTTTCTCAAGCAACGAGTATCGGGTCTCGCAGTCGGTAAAATTTTTTCTAAGGTAATAAATAGCATGCTCTTATTGGCCAGACTCGTCATGCTGCCCCAGCACGCACCCCATTGAGTTGTCGAGTACTGTCAAGTATAAGATCAAAGGTCTCCCTTCAACTGGAGGCATCAGAATGGGTCGCTCTTGGAGATATTCCTTGATCCTTTCGAAAGCGACCTGGCATTCATCGTTCCATCTTACCACTTGATCTTTCTTCAGTAACTTGAAGATCGACTCACAAGTAGCAGTCAGGTGTGAGATGAATCAGGCAATATAGTTCAGACGTCCCAGAAAGCCTCTGACTTCTTTTTCTGTTCGGGGAGCTGGCATTTCCTGTATAGCCTTCACTTTTGCAGGATCCACTTAAATACCTTTATCACTTACGATGAAACCCAACAGCTTACCAGATCTCACCCCGAAGGTGCAATTGTTCGGGTTTAACCTCAGCTTGTACAATTTCAACCTGTCAAATAACTTCTGAAGGTGGTCAAGATGCTTTTCTTCAGTCTGGGATCTTGCAATCATGTCGTCAACGTATACCTCAATCTCATGATGGATCATGTCATGGAAAAAAACGACCATGGCGCGCTGATACGTTGCCCCAGCATTCTTCAATCCGAAAGGCATGACCTTGTAGCAAAAGGTGCCCCATTGAGTAACAAAGGTTGTCTTCTCCATATCCTCGGGGGCCATCTTAATCTGATTATAACCGGAGAAACCGTCCATAAAGGAGAAGACCTTGTGTTGTGTGGTGTTGTCAACCAGAACATCGATATGAGGCAGAGGGAAATCATCCTTGGGGATTTCCCTATTCAGATCCCTATAGTCAACACACATTCGAACCTTACCATCCTTCTTCGGCACTGGAACCACGTTGGCAACCCACTGCGAGTAAGAAGTAACTGCTAGAAAACTGGCATTAAACTGTTTCATAACTTCAGCCTTGATTTTCTCAGACATCTCTGGGTGCATTCGGCGAACTTTCTGTTTCACTGGAGGACAGTCTTCCTTGGTAGGCAAGCGGTGAACCACAATATCGGTATCCAACCCAGGCATATCTTCACAAGACCAGGCAAAGATCTCCACATAGTCACGCATCATCTGAATCAACCATTGCTTAACACTAGGCTCTAGATTTGCACCGATCTTGACCTCTTTCTTGTCTACCTCTGTACCCAGATTCACTGATTCCACTGGCTCTTCATGCGGCTGTATGGCCCTCTCTTCCTGGAATAACAATCTAGCAAGTTCACTAGGCACTTCGCAATCATCCTCACCTTCGTCCTCGGCTTGGTTGATCGGACTTTCGAAGTCATAACCGGCAGTAGCAGAGTCGTTATCAGTGGGATCCAGAGTGGATGTAGACCTGTATATGTGAGTGTGTGTAAAATAGCTGTTTTGCAAGATAGAAAATAAAAAACAAGGAGCACAAAATTTGTAATGTAAAAGACGTCCAATTATTTTATTAATGATATATGGAAATGACAAATATCAAGCCCTCGCAAACAAAGCCACAGTGCCTCGGGTAAGACATCGGGCCGTAAATTTTAAAATTGTTTGTTACAAATTCAAAACAAAAGTCTGACTATTGTGTAATAAAGGAAATTGGCACGGAGTCCTTTGTCGTCCAATTGCTTAGTCTGTCGCTGGTAGTCGGGTAAATCCAACTGTCAAACTCAGACTCTTCATCATCGTCTTCAATCATATTCACTTCAGGATTAGTAATACGCAGGGGAGGTCTTCTTATCCATGCCCTCCGAACAGCCCTTTAAGCTTCTGCAGTGAAACCCAAACCAAATTTGTCATTCTTATGTGCAAAGTCAGGGAGTTGGCCCCAATTCGCACACCCACCTTTCTCAATAACAGCCCGGGCATCCTTGAGGGAAGCCATCTTCATTGGAGGATCTTCAGTAACAGTTTCAGTTGATGCTAGCGTCTGGGGGACTTCTTCAAAATGTTGACACGGGGTCTCAATGAACTCCCTGTCCATTTCCACATACCAAAAAGAGTTGAGGTGGCTCACCATGTACTCCTCTTCTCCTCGTACTTTAACAATTTTCCCTTTTACTGGGTATTTCAGCATCTGGTGGAGCGTAGAAGTTACGGCCCCAGCTTTGTGGATCCACCAGCAACCCAGCGAACAAGAATAAGATGGTCGAATGTCCATCACATAGAATGTAGACGCCAAAATCTGAGAACCAACCTTAACTGGAATATCCACTTCTCCATGTACCATCCTCTTGGACCCGTCAAAGGCCCTAACCATAATGTTACTTGGTTTCAGCACCAACCCTTCACATTCTAACCGGTCCAACGCCTTCTTGGGTAGAACATTCAATGATGACCCAATATCTACCAATATGTGAGCTAGGGTAGTGCCCCTGCACTCGATTGAAACATGTAGAGCGTCATTGTGATTCTTCCCCTTAGCAGTCAAATTTGCGTCGGAGAAACCCAAACCATTATCAGCAGTTAAACTAGCCACACAATCTTTGAACTGGTCGGCAGAAGTTTCCTTGGGCACGTGTGCAGTTTTTAGGAAAGCAATCAGAGCCTTAGCATGGGCCTCTGAGCATAGTAATAAAGATAACATAGAGATCTTTGATGGGGTTTGCCCCAGCTATTCGACTATGTTGTAGTCACTCTTTTTGATGATCTTCAAAATTTCCTCTATCTCCTGTCTAGAGGCTTCAACAGTAATCTTCTTCGGTGCCTCCGTCCGGGTAGGCTCACCGGTGATCCCTTTGCCCCGAGTGTCAGATGACTCGGCAATAGGGGTAAGGGTTGGAACATGAACAGGGACAGTAGCAGGTGTACTGGTAGGTGTAATAACAACAAGCTTCCGACCAGTCAGTGGAGATATCTCAGGGGAGAAAAATCTTTCGCTTCGGGTGACTTTACTAGATCCAACAATATTGCTGACGTCAGTATTAGCCTCTTCAGAACTCAAGTCTTACTTAATCCCATGATAATATACGTCAGCCCCATAATGCCAAGGGACAACCTTGTCTGACGTGTAGGGGATAGGCCCAGGAAGGGTAATGATCAACGGAGCAATTCTTGGAACAGATGTAATTCTAACAGGCTTTCTCGAGGAAGCCTTGGAAGAATTGGCATAAATGGTGATTATAGAAACTTCTTCAAAAGGAACCAATGGAACAAAAGTTTTCTCAAACAGAATTTCTTTATTATCCATCAGGCGTTGGACACATGACTTCAATAGATGGCAACCAGTAGGTAGGAAAGAACACAGATGGCAAACTTCGCCACAACCCGGAAATAAACTGGCTAACAGAAGGTTCTTCTTCACAGTCATCAATGGAGTAGCAATGTATTTTATGGAAGTCACAAATGAGTCATCATCTACATGATTCACTCCATGATTTAGCATAGGAGCAGTCATAACATTAGGCTTTTCCGGTTCTTTGAACTCAATCTCCTTAGCGTCAATCAGATCCTGCACTTTGCTCTTCAAAGCCCAGTAATTATTGGTATCATGCCCTGGGCTATCAGAGTGATAAGCACAACGGGCATTCGGATTGTACAATGGAGATGTGGTGTTGGGATTCTTTGGGTCTTCCCTTGGAATCACCAAGTTGGTCTTTAGCAACTGCGGCAGAATTTGAGATAAAGTCATGTTGAGCCGAGTAAACTGTCTTTGTGACCTCTCTGCTCTTAGCTGATTGTTGCGTTGAGGGGCAACAGTAGGTCTTGATATAACCACTGCATTAACTGTTTGGCGGAACTCGGGTCGGTTATGGCTCTTCGCGCTGTAAACTGCACTAGATTCCTTCTTAAAAGGCTTCTTCTCCGTGCTTGATGAAGCACCTTTCTGTAACTTGCCGCTCTTAATACCAGCTTCAACTCTTTCCCCAGTCATTATCATCTCACTAAAACCAGACGATGAACTTCCAATCAGATGATTAAAATACGGACTAGACAAGGTCCCCAGAAACATATCCACTAACTCCCTATCCGCCAAAGGGGGTTGTACTCTCCCAGCAAGGTCCCTCCACTTCTGAGCGTAGTCCTTAAAACCTTCACTCGCACCCATAGACATACCCTGAAGTTGGGTACGCGTGGGAGCAAGGTCGGCATTGTACTGGTATTGCTTGTAGAAAGCAGCAGCAAGGTCCTCCCAGTTACGGACGTTAGCTCCTTCCAGTTGGTAGAACCATTCAAGTTGAGTCCCTGAAAGACTATCTTGAAAGAAGTGAATCCAAAGGTTCTTATCGGCATTGTATGGTTGAATATTTCTAACATACGAGCGGAGGTGCAGCTTTGGGTAAGAGACCCTGTCATATTTAGCAAAGACCGGTGCTTTAAACTTGTGGGGAATCACCACCCCAGATGCCAAACCCAAATCTCCAAAGTCCAGCCCAGGTACCTTCTGAACTTCCATTGTGCTCAACCGGTCTTCGAGTTGCTTATACATGTCCTCAACCGGAGGATACTGGTCTTCATCAAAATCAGTCTTATTGTTAGATACCACGGGGCTATGAGCCCTCCTTTCTTCCTGATTCTCTCCCCCTCCAGGTGAGTGAGATAAATCAACATCTTCCCGCAAATTATTCCCGAATCTGTGACCCATATTCAGGAGGACCGTCTTCTTCTTCTTCTTCTTATCCTTCAAGATAAGAGTCTTCAGATCTTGCTGACCCTTGGCCAGGTTCATGAACATTTCCTGGAACTGAGCGTTTTAAGCTTGCAGAGCCTTGATGGCTTGATCAGTTGATGTTTCAGAAGACATGATGTGCTGAAATAAACAGCGAAGAAGATGAGAAACCTGTAAGGGTACCTGTAATGAGGTGCATGGGAATGGAATGCGTATGATATGATTTCAAAGACTTCAAGGATTCAAATTCGTAAACCAAAATGAAACACACTTTTATTAGATTAAGAACTTGAAACAATGTTTGACAAATGCCTTTAAGGCGTTACAAAAGGAAAAAACTGAAAAGTAAATCAACACTAGAAATAACAAAAGACATCAGCGCTCCCATGGTCGTTTTCCGTTGGTGCTGACATAGTCGTTGAGGATATTCTCATTCTCCAGCTGCCTTGTAAGCTTTAGGATCTTCCGCTCCTGCTCATGATACTTTTCTTTGTAAGTATCCCGTTCTTTCCTTAGCTGGATCCAAGACCTCGTTAATGCCCCAATGTCAGTAGGCATGTATGGATGGAGGATGGTAGGAGGAACCCCTTCTTCATCAGCACTCTCAACAATTACTGGTAAGACAGCTTCGTACGACATTCCCAGCTTTTGAGCACGTGTACGAACCCACCGGAAATATGGTTCCATCGGAAGAGAGGTCTTCATCCCTAGCTCATACGGATCAGACCTGTGCACCCTGTTCCAAGCTCGTACGAACCTGCGGCGATGCTCCTCACTATCCCCCTAGAAGTCAAAGACAATTCTTGGAATCAGCAACTCATGAGGTTCGTCCTTCCTAGCTCGCCCAAACTGTCGTAAGGCTAGACAAGGATTATAGGTGATCCCTCCTCGAATTCCAAGTAGTGGAACATTGGGGTATTCCCCTTAGCGATCAATAAGAGCTACTTCTTCCATGTCTTTAGTGCTCCAGATAATGTCTGTGTGAGCCAGGGACATGATCCTATAGGCCCAACCCATGCCTTCCTTGTTCTTCAAAACAGATTTGGGGAGGTGATAAATAAACCACCTCGCCAGCAATGGTGCACAACACATAAGGGTTCCCCGCTTCCGAGCAGTACGGGCATAAAGAGCATGCAGGATATCACCCAAGAGAGTGGGCACTGGATTTCGAGACATGAAGATCTTCACTGCATTCACGTCAACAAAGGAATCTGAATTTGGAAACAGAACCAAACCATAAATAAGAAGAGCCAGGATGTCTTCAAACGCCTGAAAGTCTAAACTGTCCCAGAACTGATTAGCCTGATCAACCAAGAACTTACCCAAGAAGCCTTTTGTCCCACTCCGAGTCTCCCAGTTAGACATTACCTCAGCCTTTATCAGATGGAGGGTTGTAGCAACATCCTCTGGCCTAAGAGCTGCCTCTCAACCTGTAAATGGCGTCTGCTCTAGAATAGAAATACCAAGTAGATCAGAGAACTCCTCCTTAGTAGGGACCAACTGGTAGTCCTGGAAAGTGAAGCAGTGGTATAATGGATCAAAGAACTGGCACAAAACACTCATCATCTTCTCATCTAATTTGGAAGTGACCAAACCAAGGAGGTTCCCATGTCTTCTATCAAAAGAGGAAGTGTCAGGAACCTTAGAAACCAAATCTCTAAGCTGAGTGGGAACCTGTACAAAGCTGATCCGAATAGTGTTTCTACGCATAGATGCCATGATCTGCAAAACAGAACAAAGATGAATCCCATTGGTCTTTGAAATGGTTAGTCCAATGCAATATGCATGCAATGTCATGATGCATGATGTCATGATAGAAACACACCACAGGTATTCACAGATAGTAAACATGGTAAGGGCAAACAAGTCATACAGATAGCCCTTAAATTTCACGCTGGCTTGGAGTTTAGGTATTACCCTCTTTCAGTTTATTTGGTTCAACCTGTCCTAGTAATAGTAACCGGGTTCTAGAGGATCTCAATATCACTGACCACCCTCGATCGGTCATAATTATAGTTTGGCAACCTTTTCTTGCAGCCGGAATCATCGCGAGAGTTTGGTCTCAATGAGTGTAGCATACTGCTACTTTTCTATGGCCAAGCTAGTCAATTATAGGTTCTAAGGTCAGTTGGTGCTTACTGACCCCTTAGTTGACCCATATTCTCCTTGTTCCACCACAAAGGATATCGGTACAAACTAAAGTGCCACACCAACGTAGCTACTGCTTCAACCGTATCGGTCTACGTCGTACAGTTCCCTCACAGTCTATTGCTACTTACCTAAAAGGTGTCCCCCATATCAGGTTTAGGATCTATAGTAACTCTGCTTCAAACCCACAAAGATAAAGCATACAAATCAAGCAATTGAAAACATTATGAACTAATCCTAAGGTACACCCCACTAAAAATTATCCCCAGCAGAGTCGCCAGTTCTGTGATACGGTGGAAGAACTGACTATTTTTTGGAATGATGGTTCGCGTTTTGCGTTTGTTTGTTTTTCGCAAAATGTCGCAATAAGAAAGATTCGTCACCAACTTTTATTTTATCCAACAAGGAAAGGAAAAAAGCACAGAAAAATTCCTTTTTCGAGATATTTCTGAGTACGGGGGGTAGATTATAGAAAGGGAAGGTATTAGCACCCTTTCTATCCGTAGTTATCTACAGGCTCTTAGGTACTTGCTCATTGTTTTCAAAATTGTTTTCTTTGTGCTTGTGGGTTTTGAAAAGTTTTTGTTTTTAACTTCGATTTAACTCTTGCTTCTGTCTTCAAGAGTGTAATGAAGTGTTTTTGAAAACTTTGTTTGTAAAAGTGTAAGTGTGAAAAAGTTTTGTTTGGGATGAGCAAGTATCTAAGAACTAATCTACCTACTCGAAAAAGGAATCGTTCTATGCTAATTTCCTTTATACAATGCTATCCTACTATTAGTGAGTAGGTAGCATCGTCGTTGGATTTTGAGGGTCAATTTGAAAGTGGGACATATGGTCACTAAAGCAATGTTAGGACGTCTTAGCGGTAACCCTAATGTCTTAGATCATTTATTCGAGGCAATGATATCCGAGACAACCATTTCGAGGCAACTATGATGTTTTAGACAAGAGGGCGACCTCTAAAACAACCTATACTTAATGACCGTTTACAAAGGCAACCAAGTGTGGTGTACCCTAGGAGTGCGCATGTGAGAGTGTATTGATTTCAATTATTTTTATCTTTGCACATGTTTAGGGTGATCTAACTGATTTTAGATTAAACATTCATTCTTGTCATGCAAACCTTATTATCAAACATCTAGCAGTTGTATATTTGCAGAAATTAAAGGTGCGGAAATTAAACTAAATTATTACAAGGCGTCGGGTATTTACATCGCCAAAAACAACCTTTAAAAGTAAAAGCGGAAAAATAAATAAATGTCCTAATTAATTATTACAAACCCGGAGCAGATACAATAATTGAATAAAGGAAAAATAAAATGCGCGAGTTAATTGAATCCAAAACGAAACTAGGGTTTTGACCCTCCTAATTAAAAGAAAATATTTTTGGTTGTTTTTATTTATTTTTAAAGAAAAGAAATTAAATCCTAAAATTAAATGCTAAATTAATTATTAAATAAATTAATTAATGAAAAATATTAAATGACATATTTTTGGAGTTTTGTTGATTTAGGAAAGAAAATAAAGTGATTAAATTAATATTAAAACCTAGTTAATATACCTAATTAAAGTTATTAACTAGTTTAATTTTAATTATTTACAAAAATAAATTAAAGTTACCTAATTAATATACCTAATTAAATTAATTAATATTTATTAATGAAAAATAAAATTCTGAAATTTAATTGGATAAAAAAATGTTTTTGTGATTTTTTGATAAAAAAGAAATTAATTTATTGGTTAGTAATTAAATTAAACAAAATAAAACAATTAAATAAAATAAACAAAATATAAAAAGAAGTGAGATGGGCCTGATTTTGGGTGTGTGTATAGCAATTTTTCTGGCCCATTTGTGCTGATCCATTTGACTTTTTGGATCTTGTGCGCTGGCGTTGACTTGGTCGTTTGGTGCACCTTCAATGTCGGCCACCAGATCTGGCCATCTGGCACACTGAGGAAGGCATATGGTGGTTATCAAGCTCTTGCACACACTAGATTTCCTGCAAGAAAACATTATTGAGAAAATAGGGGGACCTGGGATTCGAACCCAGGTCCTGAGAGGATTTCCATACACTCCCTTGCCACCATGCCACTTGTTCCTTTTTGTTAATATAATACAAATAAATGATAATATAATAAAACAAGAATTAATGGCCAGAAACAAAAAAAAAACGCGCGCTTGTTTGAATGGACGAATGATGGGATGACAACTCATCGTCCCATTCCTTGAACCGTGGCTAAAAACTCTGAAACCTATACCTACGGACGTTGTCCGTCAGTACAAGTCATGTCCATTCTAAAATCTCGTACAGGCCATGGAAATGATTTCTAGTACCATGGTTGAGTTCGTCTCATCCTCCTGATTGCAAGCATGGCCATTATTAGGGCCAATTATTCCTTAAAAGAAAAACCCCAAAAACAAAACAGAAACCCTAACAATGGTGGATTTCATTACAGGTCATATAAATGCAATTGAGTAATGCCAAAAGCTTGCAAATGATTTGTAGATTAAGAATATGCCATTAATTCATGTCAACAATGCCCAAATTTCAAAATAAGAATTCAAGAATAGGTTGAGTTCGTGTGTGACTTACAACGCGTGGGAGGGTCTGAAAACGTATGGTTTTGCTTGCTTTAGGTTCCTGAGATTGCCAGGAAACGATTGAGTCAAGTAACAGGCCTTAAGGATGCCTCTAACCTCTGTTTCGATCTCCCACTTTCTTTGATATTTTTCAGATTTTTCTTTCACTCTATGCCTGATCTCCAACCCTGTTTTTGGTCTGCACGCAACCCTTATGTACCACACAATGCATTAGGGTTGATTGCCTTGCCCAAATCTTCCTCTTTCAATAACTTTGATATTTGATTTGATCCTCCTTTAAAGCTTTCCAAAATTGGCTTATTTTGAATCTTTTTGTGCACACAAGCTTTGATGTGAATTTGGAATGGTGCTAGCTGTCCAATGAAGCCTGAAATCATCAAAAGATCTTTGGTTTTCAATATTTTTGATTTTATTTGATTTGTTTTGATTTAATTCAAATTAATTCAAATAAAAATCAAAATAATTAATAAAAATATGATATGGACACATGTCCAAGTCTAGAGCACATGGGCTATAATTCCAACTTAAAACAAGTGAAAACGAATGGGCCCATTTGGAAAAATTTGATATTTTGGGGATAGTTAACTTTTGGCAATTTTGCAAAAAAGTCCAACTTCAACAATGCATAACTTCCTCAATTTTGAATCTTTGGAGGTTTTTTAAGACTTTTTAGAAATATTGAGATGTCCTCTAATCAACCCTTTTGGTCTCATCTCATTTTGATATTCCATGCTCATGTATGAAGCTTTGACATAAAAGTTGATTTTGTTAACTTTTCAAAATGACCTATAATGTCCAAATTCATAACTTCTTGTGAGTACATATTTTGATCTTGGGAGATGAATATGGTTTATGGGAAATTGCATCCTATTCAAAATGATCTTTGGATGGGTCATTTATCATAAAGTATGAGAAAGTTATGCTTGCTCAAAGTTGAGTTGACTTTTCCTACAAAACCCTAATTTAGCAACTTTTAAATCTTGATGAATTATGAGCAATCCTTGATGAATCATGATCAACCCTTGATCAAATGATGAAATATACTTCAAAATGAGGATGTTGACCAAAAATCTTGAAGTTTGATTGTATGTGGGTCACAGTTGACTTTTGCCCTAGCACAGTCGATTTTTGGACCTTTGAGCAATTGACTAAGCAAACTTCCTCTGCAAGGCTTGAAACTTGACATGGATGATCTTGAGATCATATTAGGACATTTGTGAGAATTTGGGACCACTTGGACTCAAGGATCCTGATGCAACATGAAACCCTAATTTGAGTAGACTGCCTTAGGAGAGAGCTTGTCTGGTCAACCCTTGGGCTACCTTGAGCAACTTGGAGATCTTTCTTGAAATGTTTTGAGAAATATGGGAGGGCAAATTTTGGGGTACAACAATTCCCTTTCTGATGAATATTCAACATTCCTTAGAACTGTTGATGTTTCTTTAGAAATGGTCACAATAGTTATTCTGGTGAATATTAATAATGTTGAGTAGATTGACTTGAGAAGATATCATCCTTTGATCTTGTCATTTGATGGACTATATGATGTTGATTAGAAATGAGTCCAGAAGATATTTTTTCCTTTATTCTAATGGAATACTTCTGATATTGAGAGGATATGTGTGTATTCCATAATCTATCTGAGTCTTCAGAAACTTGACTTTGTCTTCGGGGATCTGAGCAACAACTCTTCTGATGAAAAAGTCTTGTCTTCTGATCCAGAAGTAGAAGCTTTCTCTTTATGTGTTCACAATCTTGACTTTGTCTTCAAAAATATAGGCAACAACTTTTTTGATGAGCAAATCTTGACTTCTAAATTTTGCGTTGGATGCTTGTTTCTTTACAATCTTGATTTCTAATCTTGAGGGAACAACTTATCTGAAATTCTTTCTTCTTGATTACTTATGACTTCTGAAGCAGCAGCTTGTTTAGAAGTAAACACATGATCCTCTTTCTGGCAAACATTCCACATTCTTATGTACTACTGATGTTTCTTCAGAAGTCGATGTGAACAGTCTTTCTGATGTTCTTGGCGTATTTCTGATTCTCCAAACAACAGTTATGAATCAATTAGAATTTTTTATCTGCACACTCAAGAAACATATTGGAAATAAAATTGTTCTACATAAAATATATGCATTGTTATCATCAAAGCATAGAGATTTAAACACATATCTAAGTTTTGTTCTAACACAGCGCCCCTCTCCCAACCTATATTTTTTTGTTTTATTTTATTTTATTTAAGGAATTTCTTATACCACCATATATAGGTGAAAAGAACCCTAAGAAAACCCCTAACTTCCCCTGGGTTACCGGAGGTCTATTTTTAGACGCACACTTCATATCACATAGGCAAGAGAAAGCGTGGTGCCACCCCATTCTGAAATTAAAAACCATATTAGAGATATAACTCCGGTTATATCCAAATAGTTATCTCAGGTTAATTAGTGCGGGAAATTGGAAATTCTGCCACCTTTGCATTTTAGATATTACTAAAAGTGTATTTCTAGAAAAATAAAAAGTCAAATTACTTAAAACAGCAACTAGCATGAACTAACATGATCATCTTCAGTTCCAAAAGTTTCCAAAAACCCTTCCATTCTCAATCAAGTTTTTCACTCTAAATTTTCATTCTTGTGGTTCATCATATCAAAAGGGGTTGAAGGAAGTGGAATTTAAGGTAAATTTCATTCATTTCAACCCTTATTCATCATATTAATCTGGTTTTTCATGGAAAAAAGGTTACGCTAATACCATAAATGTACTTCTGGTTACGCAATGAACTAGACCGGATATACAATTCTAGTATCTGTCTGTGCTTATTTTCTAGCAATTTCTTCCTTGTTATGGATGTTTCTTAGTTAAATGTTGTTTTACATTAGGTATGGTGCATCCTGATGCTATTCCAAAACCTATTGTGTCTCAAGTTGTTTCACCTTTCTTAGTTAAGGTGGTAGGTGTTCGGAACCATTTTAAAAATGAAGAAGAGTATGAATTTCATGATGACATACTACAATGGGTTCGTACAGAGGACACCAAAATAGGGTTTAGTGTTGTGATCGGAAGGTCTGATAATGGTTCGAATATAAGATGTGAATTTGTGACATTGACATGTGAAAGAAGTGGGAAATATCAGCGCCCTCTCCGAAATTTGAAACGAGATGATACCAGTTCAAAAAAATGTGAATGTCTATTTAAGTTGTGTGGTCATCAGTTCACAAATAATAAATGGATATTTAATGTGATATGTGTTAGTGCAACTTCACCATTAGATGTTTTGCATGATGTCAAAACTAGAGAAACTTAGCATTTATGTATATTGGATGGTATCCTTATCTCTTGTGGCACTCATCTGCACTAGAGGTCTTAGGAATCATTAAAAAGAATTTTGAAATTGATCCAAGTCATTAAAAACAAATTTCTGCATAATTTTTTATTGCATGTGTTAACACATCTGCTTTTTAGGTCGACACATGCAACTCATTTTTGAAGCATGTAGCCTCGGGAAGACTCGGTTTGACACATGCACTGCATTGTTCGACACATACTAAAGCATTTCTAAAATTGCAGAAATTCTTAATTTATGTGTCGACACATCCATTTTTTAGGTCGACACATTTACTATCGTTTTAAAGATTGTGGCCTCTGACTTGGTTCGATCGACACATTGCTTTATACAGGTCGATACATACAGCTCAAAAATTATGTATGTGTCGACACATACAGTATATAGGTTGACACATACTGATTGTTTGGTCAATTATTTCAAATCTTTTTAATTCCAAATTTATTATTTTTTTCCCTAAAAGTTCCAAAAATATAAATACTCATTTACGCATAATTCATAACTTGGTGATACCATAAAATTAGCCTACATGTCTATTCATCTTCAACCTACAACTTATGCATACACACTGACATTACATTGTTGATCTTACCGATTAATCAGAACCTGAAAGTGGGCCGAAGGATGTCGTCTGCTTGGCTGGAAGGATAAGGATAGAAGGGGATGTACCTGCAAGAAACTCTGACGATTTAGTGAGAAAGAGCACAAAGAGATACAAGAAAAATATTAGGCTTTTTAATGTGAATATTCGATACCTGGCCCTCACAAGTGTGAGGGTTTATATAGTGCCTCCGGCGCGTAGCCATTTGTTCTGACTTTTGGGCCTATGTATTAGGTTCCTCAAAAATAGGTAACAACTAGGACCTAGTCAAAATGGGTATTCATGCCCGTAACTAGTTGTTGCTCCAAACAAGGATAAGATGAGGGGAAAACGCATTGTGAAAGCATCCATGGTTGTCTGCTTGACGCGTAGCAAGAGGACCTGAAGGTGGATGTTGATGTAGTCAGACGTATGGTCAGGGCACCATTATCCTCGATATCCTCATGGTTTGTTCGACCAGTGTTAACGGGACAACATTCGTTTGGCCAAGATAAGGGCATAAGCGGATTGGGCCAATTCTATCTATTGGTTTAGTCTAGAACAGAAGCCCCCCAAGTCTTTTCTTTTGGGTAGAGGAGTGATAACTTAAGACGTGCTAGTGGTTGGGTGGATGTTCCATGCTTTATCGGGGACGGATTTGTATGAGGACCTCAAGTGTTACTCGGTGTGCTCGACCCGTGGGGAGAAGAAAAATTGATTGGATCTTAAAGGGTTAGCGTGATGTACTAGAATCGAGCTACACATTGTCATAAATACACAATGATGGCCAGTATATGGATTAGGGATTAATGATGACGACCCTAGGTTTCCTTAGGCGCGTTCTTGCCCACCTGCATGCAGAACTTCCTATAAAAAGGAAAGAGGGAGCTTCATTTCTACTTTTTGCCAACTTTCTTTTGCTCATTCATTTCGGTCTTGTGAAGCGCCACTAAACATTGTCGTGATTTATGCTTGTTCCGCCGTCAGTCCTTCTCGACCATGTAAGTTTCTCAGTCCGTTCCAATTTCTGGAACTTTCATCTGTGTTTTAGGTTAGATTCCATGATTTTGTCCTTAGAAATGCATGTGGTTATGATTATAGTAGCTTTTTGAAGAGTTTTCCGGTAATTTGTTGGTTTCTAACAGTGGTTCTGCCACATGAGGATATTGTCCTCGCCGTGTATCAGTTTAGACGCGTTTGGACCTAAGGTTGGTGATGGGGATTCGTGGTGAATATTTTTACAAAGTTGGGGTCGTTTCTGGGTTTTTGTTACAATCTTCATACGCTTTTGATGATTTTTGCAAGCAGTAATAAACCCAGCAGTTGAGGAGATCGCTCCTCGTGTGGGTTAGGGTTTAACCTAGCCGGCAGGCGCTCGACGCGTTAGAGGGGATTTTCTTTGTGTTTGTTTTCTCGTCTTTTTCAGTAAGGGCTGTGATCGGGGTAGAGTCCTCGTTCTTTTGCAAGCTGTTGTACCCCAAAATTTGCCCTCCCATATTCTTCAAAGTTTTGACAAGCATCACCTCCAATTGCTCAAGTCTACTCAAGGGCTACACAGTCAACCACCCTCCTAAGCCAGTCAAATTAGGGTTTTGGTTCCTTCAAGGAATTTGAGGTTTTCAAAGGCTCAATCAAGCCTCATATGCTCATATACATTGTCAAGCACCTACATGTCAAGTTTCAAGGCTCACAAGGTCAAGTTGCACAGTCAAAAACCCTAATTGCTCCACAGTCAACTGCATGGGCAAAATGGTCATTTGGCAGTCAAAAGTCAAAATTTTTGGTCAACATCTTATTTTGAAGCCACAATCATCATTTGGTCAAGTCTTGACCATGGTTTCACAAGAATGGCTCAAAAATCATCAAGGTGTCAAAAGTTTCTATTTTTGGACAGTTGAAAAGTCAACTGTAACTTGACCAAGGCATAACTTTTTCATGGTTCATCAGAAAAATCCCATCCAATGCTCATTTTGAAGTGGAGGACATTTCCTACAACTCATCTTCACATTCCAAGTCCAAGAAATGCTCTCACAAAAAGTTATCAATTTCAACATTATAGGTCATTTTCAAAAGTCAACAAAAAAGTATTTTAAGTCAAAGACCATAACTTGAGATTGGTAAATCAAAATGACATGGGACCAAAGGCATTGGTTAGAGGACTTCAAGACCTTTCCAAAATGTCCAAGAACATGTTCATATGATTAAAATTGAGCAAGATATGCATTGGAGAAGTTCGGAAATTTTTGTGAAATGGCCAAAGTCAACTATCCTTGAAACTTCATTTTTTGACAAAAAGGGCCCACTTTTTCCACTTGATTCCGCTTTTCCATGCCTCCCACGTGTCCCATGATTTATTTCAAGATTAAAAATTAATTTTTCTATTTTTATTTAATTTTATTTGATTTAATTCATTTTAAATCTTTAAAATTCAAATAAAAATTAAGAAAATTAATTAAGGGATATCTTTTGGTTTGAATAACTTTGATACACCATAATTCACATGCCAATTTCGTGTACATCCTATTTCAAGCATAAAAATTCAAATTTGGAGCAAAAATGGCAAGTTGTTTAATGGTGGTCATGGCAAAATCAAAACTTCATTGCAAGAGTTAAGAGCTCATTATATTGATTGATTCTCATTGCTAGACATATATTCAAGCCTCCCCAATAGAATTCACGACCTAGAAAACTCAGAGGCAGCATAACCATATTGAAAAAATTCAAGAAATATTGTGAAACTGAATTCTTATTTGCAGGGCATTTCAAAGCCTAAAAAGGATTCAAACACCTTGCCTGAGTCTCCAGGAATCCATTGGCATCAAGAACCAGTCAAAATACGCAAAGAATCAAAGACAACAAGTCACACAGTTTGCATATATTTCCAAATCTACATATCATATTCCATGCGTTTTTTATCCATTTTCTTGATTGATTTGTGTTGCTGACATCTTCCTGAAGCTTTTGGTATGGATTAATTGCATTGAAACTCACAGAATCACAATTCACCATGAATGGATTTTAGGGTTTAGAAGCTTGAAAATTAGGGCTTTCTTATTGGGGAAAAATCAGGCCTTGAGACACATACAGTTAAACTCAGAAGCTCAAGGCGAATTGAACGGAACCCTCGCGCCCTTTTTATATGAACTGAGCGCCTAGTCGCTATTTTTGACATTGGTATTTTGTGGGGGTTTAAAACCCCCGTTATTTGTCTGCGTTTTTGTTTCAGGAAGGAAGACGATGCTGAGGTGTCCATGCGTGTGTGGTTCATTCAAATCACGCGCGCTCCTTTTTTATTTTTCCAGCATATAACGCATTTTTTATATATTATGTTTCTTTTCTATTTTACTAACAAACGCGCAGGATTGGTGTAGTGGTTGGCAATGCACTTGGTGATCTCTGGGACCTGGGTTCGATTCCCAGGTCCCCCCATAATTCTAATATTATTTTTTCAAACGCTTTCTTGTGCAGCATCCCAAAGAAAGCGTATCATACACCTCATCTAGGAGTCAGCCAAGTGTCCATCAGTGCAAATCCAAGGGCCAAGCATGAGGACCATGGTGCTCCGGAGTCAACATGGGCGTAGGCAACCAGGAAAAGTCAACGTGGCTGAAGATTCATTGGGCCTCAAATTCCAATCAAACACCCCCCATCCTGGCCCATACCCCCCTTGGGTTTGCTCTTTTTTATTTATTATTTTGTCATTTTCTTTTTTATTTTATTTCTTATTCCTTTATTGACAATTAACATAATTAACATTTTTATAAAAAAAATCAAAAAAAAGAACTAACATTATTATTATTATTATTATTTTATTTTTTGTAAATAAATATTAAATAATTGAATTAGCTTTAATTAGGCAATTTTAACTTTTTTAAATAACTAAAATAATTTAGAATTAGGTTAACTTAGAATTTTATTTCTTTTATTTTATTTCATAAAAACATAAAAAAAACATAAAAAATATTTTCTTTTTATAAATTAATTAATTAGTTTAATTATTAGTTATTAATTGCATCTAACACAAAAAAAGACAAAAAAATTCAATTTCTTTTCTTAAAAGGGTCAAAACCCTTAGAACGTTCTCGATTAATTTTTATTCGCGCGCATTTACTTTATTTTGATTATTATGTAACTGCTTCAAGAATGTAATAGTAAATAGGTTTACCGCTTTATTTAATTTCTCGTACTTATTTACCAAAATGGGTCTTTGTATTTTTTGGCGATGTATAAACCTGCGCCTTGTAATAGCGTAGAACTTTATATTTCTGCAATTTACTTTCCGCCCCCCCTTAACTGTTAAATGCATGAAAGAATGTATGTAAATAAAATTAACCCGTAGCTCACAAATAACATGTACAAAAACATTAACTGAAAAACAACACACAAAGCACATGCCACTCCTAGGGTACGCTTCACTCGTTGCCTCGAAACATGGTCATCAAGTATAGGACGTCTTAGAGGTCACCCTTTGTCTAAAGATCCAGTTGCCTCGAAACGGTTGCCTCGGATAAAAGGATCTAGGACATTAGGGTTACTTCTAAGTTGTCCTACCATTGCTTCGGTGATCACACTGTCCCGATAATCGAATTGACCCAAACACCTCCAACGATGGTGCTACCTACCTCTCAATGGTGGGATAGCACTATCTAAAGGACTCTTACACAGCCTAATTCCTTAGAGTAGGTAGATTTCTCTTAAGTACTTGCTCTTTTCCAAACAAACAAAAACAAACTTTTCGCACTCACACTTTCTAAAAGTTTTCAAACAAATTCTTCATACACTCTTGAGGACTGATACAAGAGTTACTTAGAAGTTTTCCAAACGAACTTTTTCAAAACCCACACACAATTGAAAAGCAAACAATTTTGAAAACATAAGAGCAAGTACCTAAGAGCCCATGGATAACCATGGATAGAAAGGGTGCTAACACCTTCCCTTTCTATAAATCTACCTTCTGAACCGAGAAACATTCTCGAATAAGGAATTTTGTTGTGCTTTTGTCCTTTCCATGTTGGAGAACATAAAAGATGGTGGCGACTCTTGCTTACCGCAACATTTCGCGAAACCAGCTAAAAAACAGTCAGTTCTATTTCCACCGATCACACATGCCTTTTCACTTGACTAGCGGTGGAAGGGTGGATTTGATTTTATGTCAAATTCACTTTTGTCCTGTGCTTTTCAAGTAAAATGGATAGCGGCACTGACGATGAAGCCATGAACGAGCAGGGTGACTCTGACCTGGATTTGTCTGAGCATACTTTGTCTGAGGAGATTTTATCGGGCAGCATAATTCTGAATCGAGCATGTCAGGGAAAAATACGACTAAGCAAGGTTTATCTAGGGTTCCCGCAGTTCCTAAGGAGTGGATTGAGTCAGGTCCTCGGGAGATTGCCTGCTACTTTATGGACCACCAGGATGAAGTGTTCGCAATTGTGGCTTCATGGATGGAGCAAGAGGGTTCCGAGGAGGAATAGGATGTCTACATCCCCAGGAAATGCCATCTCATCTACTCAAAGTATGATGTAAATCACATTCCTATATACGAGATCCCTTTTAGAGATATGGGTTTTTAGCTTTCTTTCACCGACCTGCAGGTGGTTGTTTTTAATCATCTCCCTCTTGCTCCCTCACAACTTCACCCTAACTCGATAGCTGTCTTGTGGGCTTTCGAGATTGTGTGCGATTATTTGAAGGTCAGGGCTACCGTCACCCTGTTCTTCTACTACTTTCATCTTCAGATGGGCACAGTTGGCGACTAGTTCGGATGGGTCTCCTTGAAGCAAGCTAATGGGAAGTTGTTCAAGGCCTACCTCGAATTCGTTCGAGACTATAAGAGTGGGTATATATCGGTCTAGCCTGTGTCAAAGAGTGATCCATAATGTGTTCTACAATATCCCTAGAGTTAGCAAGGATGGGAAACGGATGTTGAACGAGGAGGGCGAGCCAATGATGCAGTTGATGTTGAGGTTTAACTTTCATTGGAATAGGGAGCATTTTTATCGCGACATTGATCATTATATTAATAAGGATGAGCTGATGAATCCCGAGGACCAGGATAGCTATGACCATTTATTGGCTTTTGATGCAGGTATCCCCCTAGTCCAGCATGCAGACAAAGAGGTAAAACTTGCCTTGGAAGAGGACGAGAATCATATGGTCGAACCAGAACTCATAAATGTTAAGGAGCTCCTCGAATGCGAGGACTCTAAAGAGTACTTAGGTAGTCACTTTTTTTTGCTTGCTCTTATCTTTATATCTATGTTTTGTTAATCTGTGCATGTTCTGTTGTAGAGAAAATTGCTACTCCTCGGCAACGTATGTTGAGGAACTCCGTGCACAAAGCCAAGAAAGCACAGAATCAGTTTCCAAGATTATTTTTGGCAGTGATGGAGCATGTGTGCCTCAAGCTAGTTCAGGGACCTCTTCATCAGGTCCAACTGTCGGGAAATCCTCTCCTCTGCTAGTGAGCTCATGGGTTAAGCGGCATCGTTCTGATGACTTAGTTCACCTAGCCTGGGAAAAAGGTAAGGAGAATTTTTTGTTGCCCCTCCTTTCATGACAGGAACTCCTTCGAAGGCTCCTCCCTGGCTATCCACAAGGCGGAGTCCCTGGCGTACTAGGAGTTGGATCGCCCGAGCCAGAGGATAATGTTGGCCCTGGATGTTGCAGCCTCGATGAGGATCTTGAGTGCAAAAGCTATTCATACTGAGGAGGGGAGTCCCAAGGAGTTGGAACTAAGGAAATTCCTAGAAAATATGGCCACCCTCGAGGGGAAGTACAAAAAGATGAAGGTTGATAACGAGGCGTTGGTCAAGTCGAATAAGAAGTCAGGCGAGAAGAGGGATATTCTCAAAAAGAATCTTGCAACGCAGAGTAAAAATCTTGAGTATGTCATGGCCTCTGGTGAGGACGAGCCTAAATATGTTAAGGAGCTGGCGACCAGGGCTTTGTTTGTCCCTTGCATTCAACAAGCCAACAACGATGCCCTGGTGGTTGCCGAGGATGCTTTTAAGAATGCGGTGGCCTAGATTTGTTTGGTGAACCCGAGGGTCGACTTTGATTTGACGGGGACTTGTCTCCTCCACCGCGTCGTGGATGGCCGAAAGGTTATCCCGGACATCCTTGAGATGGCGGGTGGAAATATGGTAGATTCTTTTCAGTCCCTAGGAGGGCCCGAGCATCCACAGCCCGACACAAGAGGGCCTCCTCATCCAGAAGAGAAACCTCAGCTTGCAGATTAATTTAAGCTTTGTTATTGCTTTGTTTCATTCGGCTTGCGTTCCATTTTTCTATTGTAATTTGTTTTGGGGGCTTTTACCCATTACGTGTAATTTTCAAACAGTTGTGGACTTCGTGGCCACTTGATCATATTTTGGATGAGGGCTATGTGCTCCCTTTATATAATGTTTTGACAATTGCCGCCTTCGCAGTCTGATTTTATTTTTTGACTGTGGTGGTCGTTTTATCTTAATATGCATCATTTAAGTTTTTTAACTTATTTCGTGTGTGATTTATTGATCATTGTGGAATGCTCACGTATTTGTATGCTCGTTGGCTTGAGACACTTGTTTTGATTAAGAGTTTAAGGGTTTACTCGTTAGTGTTTGAGGCTCTCCAGATTGGGGAGAGTGGTCGAGCAGCCAGGGCTATTTCTAGGCATGGGCCAGAACTCGGGTCTCATTTGGAACTTGAGCTTGGCGGCGTGAACATCCAATCGCGAGTTAGGCGTTCTACCATCGTGGTACGATGACAACAGAGATCGTTTTTGTTTTACATGTCGAACTAAGAATCTTCTCGTCAAAAGAGTGGAGACTTACCTCTTTGTTTAATTCAGAATGCGACGCTTGTACCTAAGCACACTGACACATGGTCAGGACTGTTGTGTTCGTCTTTTTGATAGAGCACGCCGACTGTTTTTAGTGCCTTAACTATAATATTGCTTTAATTTTTCAGCGTTCCAAGGTTGATCAAGTTGTTCCCCGTGTAAATTTTCCAAGTAGTAGGCCCCGGTCCCTATTTTTGCATGGACGCGGTATGGGCCTTCCTAGTTTATGGTGAGCTTTACCTCGCGAGACTCCTCATGATTTATCTTTAGAACTAGGCTACTGAATTTGAATTCACGTCGTATGACTTTTGCGTCATATCACATGGAATTTTTTATTTGATAGAGACTTCTTATAAGGCCACCCCAGTTTAGACTTCCTTGGCGAGGTCGAGCTCTTCTCTTAAGGATATGTCGTTCATTTCTTCGTCAAGAGGAGCTTTAGTAAGTCTCGACGGTTCTCTGATCTCAATGGGGATGACGACCTCGATTCCATATGATAGTCGGAAGTGGGTCTCGTCGGTTGATGAGTGGGATGTAATTTGGTAGGCCTATAGCATGTTGTGCAACTCCTCGACCCACCTCTTTTTGGTTTCGTCAAGCCTTCGCTTAAGTGCTCAGAGGATCACCCTGTTTGCAGCTTCACCTTTTCCATTCACTTGTGGGTGTTCGACAGAAGGGAAATGTTGGATGGTGCCCAACCTAGAAACGAATTCTAGGAAAGTCATGTCTTTGAATTGCGTCTCGTTTTTGGTGACAATTACTTGAGGTATGCCGAACTGGGTAATGATGTTTCTCTTGTAAAAATGGAGCACATTTTGCACTGTGATTTTGGTTAGTGCCTCTGCCTCTATACATTTTGTGAAATAATCTATGGCTACTATGAGGTATTTTTTGGTTTGATCCCATAACAAATGGCCTGAGGAGGTCCAAGACCCACCACGCGAAGGGCCAGGGAGAGGAGAGGGACTTGATCTCGCTTAGGGGTGCTAAGTGCAGGTCCCCGTGGCGCTAGCGTTTGTCACATGTATTCATGTGTTCTTTGGCATCATGATGCATGGTGGGCCAGTAATATCCTGCTCATAATGCTTTCCTAGCGAGGAATATTTCTCCCATGTATTGGGTGTTGGTTTCTTCATGGATCTCATGCGGGATAAGGGCAACCTTGTTGTCTTTGATGCATTTGAGGAGAGGTATAAAGAATCCCCTTTTATACATTTTGCCTTTGATCAGGATGTAGGAGAAGGCTCTTCGTCTGACCATGCTGGCTTCCTTCTGGTTGAATCGCAACTCCCCTTTTGTGAGATTGTTGTATACCGGTATCATCCAACAACTACTATCACCGATGGCATGCACTTCTAGGTCCGAGGAGGTTTTTTAATGCTCGGTCATGGTAGCATTTCATGTATTACGAATTTGTTCCCTCCTTTATTTTTTGTGCTAGCCAATTTTGACAGGATATCTGCTCGAGAATTAAGTTCGCGAGGAACATGCTGCACGTCCACATAGTTGAATTTCTTTATTTTTTCTTAGACCAGAGTCCGGTATTTTGAGAGTCAGACATTTTTAATCTAGGAGGCGATGAGCTGGGAGTCTGTGAAGATCTTTAGTTCCTCGGCTCCCAAGTCCTCTGCCAGGCAGAGCCTGACGAGGAGAGCCTCATATTCTACTTGGTTGTTCGAGGTTGGGAAGGATAACGCGAGGGAGACTTTGATTAGTATTCCTTCCTTGTTTTCTAGTGCAATACCTGCTCTGCTTTCTGTCGAGCTGGAAGCTCCGCCCATGAAGATGGTCCACTTGTGTGCCCCATTTGTGGGGGTCGGGAAGGTCATTTCTACTATGAAGTCGGTCAGCATTTGTGCTTTAAGGGCTTTCCTGCTCTCGTACTTGATGTCGAACTCATAAAAACAACCAATTGAACATCCTATTGGCCATATCAGGTCGACAAAGTAGTTGCTTTTTTAGATGGTCTGTGTGGACCACGATGGTATTTACCAAGTAGTATCTCAGTCTCCTCGTAATGTTGTTGAGTGCAAGGTCTACTTTCTCTATATGCTGGTACCTTACTTTGGGACCTTGCAGGGCTTTACCCGTAAAGTAGATGGGCTTCTGCCCCTCGGGGGTCTCCTGAATGAGAGTAGTGTTGGCTACCTCAGAAGCTACAGCCAGATAGAGGTAGAGAGTTTCTTCCTTGTCTGGTCTTGAAAGGACCGGTGGTTGAGATAATGCCCATTTGAGATGGAGGAGGGCGCGCTCGCACTCTTCGATTTATTCAAATGTGACTTATTTGCATAGAAGTTTGAAAAAGGGGAGCGCATGTTTGGGAAACTTTTCCACGAAATGGGACAATGATGTAAGTGTTCCATTTAAAGTTTGGATTGATATTTTGAGCTAAGGGTCGAAAGTTCATAAAACACTCAAGAATTTTCGGGGTTGGATTTGATTCCTTGTTCTGTTAAGTAGAATCTGAGGAACTTTCCTGCTCGCATTCTGCATTATGCATTTCCTCGCTTGGTCGAAGACCTTCCTGAGGTGGAGCGCATGGTATGATTTATCTTTGGATTTCATAATCATGTCATAAATGTAGACTTCGAGCATGTCTCTGATCTCTCCTCGGAAGACCTTGTTCGTCATGCGCTGATAGGTGGCACCCGCATTCTTCATGCTGAAAGGAATTATGGTTTTGTAATAGTTTCCCGATTCGATTATGAAGGTCGTGTGTGTTTTGTCCGTATTTGCCATGGGGATCTGGTTGTATCCTAATACGTGTCCATAAAGGGCAGTAGTTTGAAACCTACAGAATTGTCAACCAACTTAACTATATTGGGGAGATGGTAAGCATCTTTAGGGCAAGCCCTATTAAGATCGGTATAGTCAATGCACATGCGCTATTTTCCATTACTATTTTTTACAAGAACTACATTAGAGATCCAGGTTGTGTACTTGGCTTCAAAAATAAATTTTGCCTCTATGAGGTTTTTGACAGCCTGCTCGGCAGCCTCGATTTTCTTCGGGGACTGCCTGTGCCTATGCTGAGTAATTTCCTTAATGGTAAGATCTATCTTCAGATGATGGAAAGCTATCTCCTAATCTAAGTCGGGCGTGTTTTCTTCTCTCTAAGCAAACAAGTCTTCATTCTACTTTAAGCACGCCTTCAGTTGTCTCTTCGCCAAGTCGGAGAGGTCAGCGTCGATCTTGACTCCTTTGGAGGGGTCGCTGCCTACGGGAGAAATTTCAAATTCCCCGCATGGAATTGATAGCATAGGATTCGTAGGTTTATCGATGCTCATTGATGAGCCTTCTACGTTGAGCATGGGTTATTTCCCCTTCTTCTTCTACTCTCTGAGGTCCTCCTTTGTAAAGCGGCTATCTAGGTCGATCGTGTCAACACGAGGCTGCAACTTTCGCTCTTCATAACTATCGGGGAGAGAGGGTCTATTAGTTGTCCTGGGTTAAGTGTTGATGGAGCTCAAGCCTTTAGCAGCTGCTTCAAAACATCTTCTGACAGCCTGAATGTCCTCGTGCAGGGTGGTGACGAGGTCATCGGCAGTGTAATGCTTCATTTTGTGGTGCACCGTGGAGGGCACTACTATTAGTTCGGCCAAGGTAGGCCTCTTAAAGATGAACTGATATAATGAAGAATAGTCTACTATGAGAAACAGGGTCTTGATGGACCTGGCCATCTCTCCTGGCCCGAAAGTAATAGTTAGTTCGACATACCCCTAAGGTTTGGTGACACAACCATTGAATCCCAAGAGATCAGAGCCTACGTATGAGGTCAGGTGTGTCTCATTCAGCTGCAAGGTGGTGAATAGTTTGGAATACATTATATCAACCGAGCTACCTTGGTCGACAAGGATGCGCCTGACATCAAAGTTTTCCATGCAAGCTCGTACGAGCAACGAAATGCTGAAATTGGGGGATCCTCTGTGCAAATCTTCCCGATAAAATGCAAGGGGGTGGGAGCCTCCCTTGAGTTAGCCTTCGGTCAGAGTTAGCCTCCATTAACTTCTCAAATCTTCTCTTCACTAAGCCTACTGTGTATTTGTTAAGCCCATCGTCTGAATTATCCATTGTTGTTGGGAATGACTCCCAAGAACTGTGCAATGAGAAGTATAGGGGCACCCCCACTATGTCAGGGAAATAAAAATATTTCATCCTCGTGATGCTCATAGTGATAGGCATGAAAGCTTTGTCTATGGAGGCTCCTGTTTCTTTGACCTATTTGGATTCGATAGCACTCATGTTAGAGAGATTCCTTCTTTCTGTATAGCTTGAGATGCCCGTCCCGGATGAGGATCTCAATGAAATCCTTGAGGTGGATGCAGTCTTCTGTCATATGCACGTGAATTTTATGAATCTGACATTACTTACTTTTGTCTGTCCCTGGCTTGGATGGTGTTTGTCGGGGGAAGTGAACCCTAGCTTGCTTGAATTCTGCATTCGTGCAGTCGGTCAGAATCTTCTCGCGTAAGACATTGAGAAGAGTATAGTCATAGAAGAAACCAGGTGGCCCCTTGTAGTCTTGAGACTCGTGGGACTTTTCCTACCTTTTATTTTATCCTCTCCGACAGGATGTCAACGGTTCTTCATTCTTTGAAACTTTTGATATCTCACATTGTCACGAGTCTCTCGCGTTGTTGGAAGCCTATTTCTTCTCATACTGGATGTACGCATGTGCTTTGAGCATAAAGGAGTCCATCGTTGTAGGAGTCTTTATGCTAACTGCCTTGGCAAAATTTTGATGCTCGTTATTTAATTAATTATTTAATTAAATTATTTTCGAATTATTTGTTGTATTATGTGAGAAGTTGTAAATTGTTGGTATAAGTTGCTATATTATTACTAGTTAATTAATTAGTTGATTAATAATAGTAATAATATTAGAATTAGTAGATTTAGTAGAATAGTAGAATAATTATGTTGGGCCTATTTTAATGGTTGGAAGTAGAAATATGGGGGGTGTTGTTAAGCCCATTAAGAACAATAATATTGTGAGGTTCTATTTAAATGAAGAATAGGGTTAATTGAGGAGTTGTTGAAAAATTGGCCGTGAGAAGTTGCAGAGAAAAGGAATAAGGAGAAGAGCAAAGCAAGTTTCTGGTTGGAGAGTTATCGAGCGACCTTCAATCAAAGGCAAGGGCGGGGTTCTGACCTTATAATGGGGCTTATGGTGAATATTTATGTAGGGTTTTGGTCGTGGGTATAATTGTTGTGCGTTGATTTTCTGGGCCTGTTCTTGAAAGTTACCCGTTTTCATGTTGTGGTCATTTAGGAATTTCATGTATGACTGTCTTGTAAGATTGATGAATCTGTTAATATGAGATATAGTTTCCCCTTTGTTATGATATTCTGTGCGTTTGGTCAGAAATTAATGGTCGAAGAGAATATTGTAAGTCTAGGTTAACGTTCATCACATATTGGAAAAAATCCTTGCAAAAATGTGAAGACGCGTTGTGCCGAGGAGCACAGGTAATTGCATCGAGCGGCATAAGGTTGCAAGATGTGTCGAGGAGCACAGTTGTGAGGTGTTGAGAGGCACAAGGCTGTAAGGTGCACCAAGGGGAACAATTAGTTGTGTCGAGCGGCACAAGGCTGCACAATGTGCCGAGAAGTATGGTGTGTCGGCCGGTACAGAGGCGTGAGGAGGAGGTACCAAGCGGCATGGTAGTTGTGTCGAGGGGTACTCCTCGTTATTGATTCATTTCTGTTACTCTCGTGCACATTGAAGGACACGTACTCTTTTCTCATCCCTTAACATTCATGTGAAGGCTAATTAGTTTTTTAATTTAGTTTAATAATCCCAGTATAATAATTAGAATTCTTAAGGTATTCTATTCCTATAAGATTAATGAATTATAGTAAAAATAAGTTAGTAGTAGGAGAGATTATATAATTAATAAGTGACTAGCAGTACATAGTCAAATTACCCTAATGATTACGCAGGGCGTCATAGTATATTTTGGTTAATACGGTGTACTTTATACTTTGTTATAATTTGTAGATTTGGCAGGTGATGATGAATTTTTGTGAGATGCCTCTAATTATTTGCATATATTAAGTTTTAGGCTTATAGCCAATGTTGAATTGTGTTGAGTTGTTGTTGAATTATTCTTGTTGTTACTACATTCATATTATTGTCGCATACATAGCATATCAAGTTGGGAGCTCATGTTCAGTAAGTTAGTCTGGATTGGAAAATATAAAGTTGAAGGCTTATGCCTTGTTGATGCCTCTATTAATTGGCAGATTATTAAGTTGGGAGTTTTGCTTCGTTGGTACCACATGCATGTGCACAAAAACAAGTCGCATTTCATGTTGCATCCTGAATTGTTGTGTGGATGAATTGATTATGTTAAACGTTATTGAAGATCTGTGGAGTGGTGATTTTGTATGAACTGATTCTAATATACTATTTATCATGTGTTCTATTATATTATTTGATATCTCACCCCTTCTATTTGAATGTTATCCCATGTTGGTAACATGCAGATAATCCAGAGTGAATGTTTCTTACCTTCATAGGTTCGAGTCGGTATCGTCGCTCTGATACGTAACACTCGGGGGGATGAACGTTTGTTGCTTTATTGTTGATTTTATTTTTGTTGCTGAATTTGAAGTTATTTTCGTTAAGTACTTGTTTTTTGAAGTTGTTTTCAGTTGAACAAAGACGTTATGTCATTTGAGTTGAAAATTGTGATTTCGCTGCTTAATTATAAATTTTGTTTTGTTTTCAAAGACTAAATAGGTTGTTATCGGTTCATCCGAATTTTATGTGTTATGTATCTGTTTTACATGTGATTAACTGAAGTGTTCTAAGTAGTAAGTGTAGCATCTTATTTGTTCGTTGAAAATTTTGTAACTCTGATTTTATAAAATTCGTTGGGTAGAAATGGGGTGTTACATTAGTGGTATTAGAGAAAGTTAGTCCTTCCGGACAAGTTGTCTAATGTTTTTTGTTACTTAGTACGCGACAAGTTTGTGAAACACTATCGGTGCTTGCTTGCTTTTCTAATCACTTGTTTGCAGGAGTGGAATTGAAATAAGTGGGGGAGAAGCTTGTGCTTCTCTAAGATGGTTCAGGCGTTAACAGTCGATTTAGTATGTCGGTTAGTGAGTATGCTGCAAAGTTTGTTGAGTTGACTAAGTTTTACCCGCACTATAGTTGTGGAAGTTGATGCAAGATGAGGCTCCAATGTTCTCATTGATGGCGTCTCTATCTAACGAGAACCAAGCTATAATTAAGGAATTGCAAGTGGTGCGTGAATTTCTCGAAGTTTTCCTTGATGAAATTCCTGATGTACCACCAGAGAGAGAAGTAGGATTTTCTATTGATCTTGTACCTAGTATCAGACCTATTTCTATGGCACCATACAGGATGTCTGCATCTGAATTGTCAGAATTAAAGAAGCAATTTGAAGAGTTACTTGAAAAGAAATTTGTAAGACCAAGTGTATCGGCGTGGGGAGCTCTAGTGTTGCTAGTAAAGAAGAAAGATTTATGAGACTTTGTGTTGATTATATAAAATTGAATAAAGTGACGATTAAGAACAAGTATCCTCTTCCGATAATAGACGATTTAATGGATCGATTGGTGGGTGCTCGAGTGTTTAGTAAGATTGATTCGAGGTCGGGTTATCATCAGATTAAAGTGAAGGATGAAGATACCCATAAGACGGCTTTTGGAATGGGTGATGGACATTATGAGTATTCGGTGATGCCTTTCAGTGTTACTAATGCGCTGAGAGTATTCATGGAGTACATGAACCGTATCTTTCATACTTATTTGGATCGGTTTGTAGTGGTGTTCATTGATGACATTTTGATTTACTCTAAATCGGAAGAAGAGCATTCAAAACACTTAAGAATAGTATTGCAAGTTTTGAAAGAGAAGTAGTTATATAACAAGCTGTCTAAGTGTGAGTTTTGGTTAAAGGAGATTAGTTTTATTGGTCATGTTATCTCATGTAGTGGAATTGATGTAGATCCATCTAAAGCAAATGATGTGTTGCAAAGGGAAACTCCAAAGTTGGCTACCGAGATTAGAAGCTTTTTGAGATTAGCTGGTTATTATAGAAGGTTTATCAAAGGTTTTTCTAAGTTGGAACTTCGGTTGACTAAGCTGACTTGTAAAGGTAGAGCTTTTGTGCGGGATGTTCAGTGTGATGAAATTTTACAGAATTAAAGAAAAGATTGACGTCAGCTCCAATTTTGACATTACCTAATCCAGGAGAACCTTTTATGGTATATTATGATGCTTTCAAGATAGGTTTAGAAGGTGTGCTTATGCATAATGAAAATGTAGTTGCTTATGCATCAAGGCAGTTGAGGACTCATGAAAAGAACTATCCTATGCATGATTTAGAGCTTGTTGAAGTTGTTTTTGTGTTGAAGATTTGGAGGCATTATCTTTATGGTTCTAGATTTGAAGTATTTAGCGACCATAAGAGTTTTAAATATCTATTTGACCAGAAAGAATTGAAGATGAGACAACAAAGATGGTTGGAGTTGTTAAAGGATTTCGATTTCGGTTTGAATTATCATCCAGAAAAAGTGAATATGGTGGCCGATGCGTTAAGTCGAATGACTTTACATATGTCGGCAGTGATGGTTAAAGAGTTGTAATTATTTGAACAATTCAGTGATATGAGCTTAGTTTGCGAAGTGACATCGCGGAGTGTTATGTTGGGAATGTTGAAAATTAACAATGAATTTTTAGACAGTATCAAAGAAGCTCAGAAGTTAGATGTGAAATTTGTAGACTCGATGGTTGGAATCGATCAGTCTAAGAATAGTGGTTTCGGGTTAGATGCGCAAGGTGTGTTGAGATTCCGTAATTGAATTTGTATTCCTGATGATGTGGATATGAAGAAAGTGATTCTCGAGGAAAGTCATAGAAGCAAGTTGAGAATTTATCCGGGAGCTACTAAAATGCATCAAGATTTGAAGAATTTGTTTAGGTGGCCTGGGATGAAGCGTGATGTGGCACGTTTTGTGTGTTCTTGTTTAACTTGTCAAAAGTCGAAAGTTGAACATCAGAAGCCTGCAGGGTAGATGCAACCGTTAGAAGTTCCAGAATGGAAATGGGATAGCATTTCGATGGACTTTGTAATGGGGTTACCTAATACTCCAAGAGGACACAATTAGATTTGGGTGATTGTTGATAGGCTTAAGAAGTCGTCTCATTTTATTCTTATTAATATCAGTTTTCCAGTATCAAAGTTGGCATAGATTTACACTAGTGTAATTGTAAAACTGCATGGTATTTCTTTGTGTATTGTGTCGGATAGAGATCTGAGGTTTACTTCAAATTTTTGGAAGAGTTTGAAAGAGGCGTTGGGCTTTAAGTTGAGGTTGAGTTTGGCGTATCATCCTCAAACGAATGGTCAAACTGAAAGGACTATTCATTCGTTAGAAGATTTATTGAAAGCATGTGTTCTTGAACAGGGAGGTTCGTGGGACACTTATCTTCCATTGATATAGTTAAATTATAATAACAGTTACCATTCTAGTATTGGAGTGACACCTTTTGAAGCGTTGTATGGTCGGAGATGTAGAACTCCTTTATGTTGGCATGAATCTAGAGAAAGTGTAGTACTTGGACCTAAAATTGTTTGAGAGACTACTGAGAAGGTGAAGTTGATTTAAGAAAAGATGAAGACTTCCCAAAGTAGACAAAAGAGTTATCATGACAAGCGAAGGAAAGATTTAGAATTTCAAGAGGGTGACTGTTGTACCCCAAAATTTTCCCTCTCATGTTTTCCAAGATTTTTTTCTTATACGGGTGATTACAAGCACTTGTTTAAAGAAAAAAAACAAAATTTTAAAGATAAATAAGGTCTTTCGATTGCCATGTCAAAGGGTCTTTCGATTGGCATCTTGACAGGCTTCGATTGAACACATAACCTCCTCCAAGCTTGCTTCAAATTTCCAAGCTTGGATTGAAGCCTTGGCTTGTTGCTTGCTTGTTGCATGCAAGATTCGACTGGGCATGTATTTCCTTGGAAACATCTTCCTTCGATTCAGAAAGGAAGGGCTTCATGTTGGTGCTCCTTCGATTAAACCTTTTGGCTTTACATGTTGGCTTGATTTACAATGCAATCGCCACCTGCATGCAAGCATAATTCATGTTTCGTTTGAGCATTTGGTTTCTTTGGAGTAGGCTTGATTCCTGCTTCGAAAAGGCAAATACTCCCTCTCTGCGTGCCTTCAGCGTACAAAGCAAGAAACCCCTACAATTGTGTTTCAATTCACCAGCAAATGAATTCCTGCATTCCAGCTTCGTTCAAGGCAAAGGCCCCTTTCGACTTGCCTTCAATTCACAAGGCAAAGGGCTTCTCCAGACTTGCCTTCAATTCATAAGGCAAAAGGTTCCCTCTTCATGCTTACTTTTGCTTCACAAGAACAAGATTGACACACCAATGGTTCCTTCGAAGGACATGTCATTGGTCCATTCGAAAGACACATTTGTTTGAAACAAACATTTTTTCATTTTGAGGAGGCTTGGTTCAAGCTGCTTGCTGGGAAAGAGACTATATGCTTCCCATCCCAAGCCTCATGACAAAGGAAGCTTCGATTGGTCCAGAATGAAGTTTTCGTGTGGGTTATTCGAATCAAGCAGCTAAGGCAAATAGAGGGGCTCAATCGAAGAAACTCCAAGGGTGAGATTTGAGCCATTCGAATGACACACCTTGGTGGCTCATTCTAAGAGTACACCGAAGGTCCATTCAAAAGACCCAGTCGAAGGAGGCAACCAAAGGCCCATTCAAAGGGTACACAAAAGGGTCCATTAAAAGAAACATTCAAAAGGCCCATTTGAAGGGTGCATGAGAGGTCCAATCGAAGGATAAGGACTGAAGGTATTTGAAAGCCAAAATTGTCCAAATTTATTCAAATTTCAAAAGAGGACAAGATCCAATGTTTTTGGCCACAGTTACAAAACATCATTCATGTCTTTGAAAGAATTTGTTTATGGTTGTTTAAACCTTTGTTCTCTTGTCCCCTCCATCCCCTCTATATAAAGAACCACATGCATACGCAAAAAGGGGGCTGAACAGAACCAGGGAGGGAGTCATACGAAATTGCAAACACATTCTTGGAGGTCTCTAAAACTTGTTCCAATCATCGCCAACCCATAAGCAAGCACACATCCAGAACTGCCAAATCGAAGCAACCCTTAAACAAAGGTACCCACGTCTAGAAGCCAAATCGAAGTAATCCTCAAACAAGGGTACCCACACCCATCATCACAAATTCATCCATCAACCGTTGGTAAGAATTGGTAAAAAGATCAATCTCTACGTTTGCATGACACATCAATATTTGTAGTTGCATTCGATTTGTTATTCAAGACTAAATATCTGGGTTCGACCACAGGTCTGCCTTTGTTTTTCTTCTAACGCTTATTGCAGATCCAGCATAAATAAGGACAGTGCATATAAAATCGAAGGACCTAGGCTTGGCATGCAGGTCATGCTTTTCATTTTTGCTAACATACCTTTGCAGATTCAGTGCCCTCACAGCATCCACTTCTGGATCAAAAGACAATCATCTCTCCCTGGGTCAAAGGACAAACATCCCTCTTTAGATCGAAGGCTACCATTTTTCCTCTGGATCGAAATCCACCTTCCTCTAGATCGAAGGCAACTTTCTTCCTCTGAATCGAAGCCATGATTCTCCCTGGATCGAAGGATCCTCTCACTCCTTCATATTTTATTTTTGTTCTTTTTTGTTATTTCTTTATTGATCCTTTTTATTTAAATTAATCTTAAAATCAGAATCACAAAAAAAAAACATTAGACTATTGTTTTTCTAATTAAATTAATTTTGTAAATAAGTCAATTAATTATTTTAACATCTTTCTTAAAATTAAAACTAAATAGACTTAGGTTATATTTTCATAAAATAAAAACAAAACAAAAAGATTTCTTGTCCTTAGAATTAGACGTCCATTTCAATTTGTTTGCGCATTTATTTATTTTCGCTTTTTTTTACATTATTGTACCTATATACTAGATGTAATAGTAATTAGGCTTTATTTTCTGCTATTAATTTATGCACTCCCCAAATTTTGTACATTGAAAATCCCTCCCCTGAGGCCATGTAATAGTCTAGGATTTTACCTTCTGCATTTTATATTCTGCAATATATATTACCTGCTAGTAACTAGGATTGCATGATAAGACTAATAATCAAACGCTAGCAAACTTAACAAAACACAAAAATAAATGAACATAACACACTTGCACATATGCACCTCTAGGGTATCCCACTTTGGTTGCCTTCAGAAATAAAACAGTCATGAGGCAGGAGCGCTTTAGCAAAGACCCCTAAATCAAAAGATCATAGTCCCTCGATGACTCTATAGTTGCCTTTCGATAAATGATCTAGTCCCTAACAAAATTGCTAAAGCGTCTCCACAAGTTGCCTTCATGACTGTAACTTCCCTTAGAATGTCCCTCATACATCCAACAATAGGGCTACCTACTCAGTAATAGTAGGATAGCACTGTCTAAAGGATAGGAGGAAAAGAACGGCCCTTTTTTAGTATAAAAGTAGATAGTTGTTAGAAGTTTGCTCAAAAACATTTTTGCACTTACACAAATACTACTTTTCAAAAACAATTTTTAAAATATTTGCTTTGTTGACACTCTTGAGGACTGATACAAGAGTTAAACACAAAGCAAATCGCCACACTAAGACATTCTCAAAACATTTTCAAACACACAAAGCACAAAAATATTTCAAAAATGAGTAAACCTCTAAGAGCCCGTAGATAACTACGGATGGAAAGGGTGCTAACACCTACCCTTTCCATAATCTACCACCCTTAGAATAATCTCGAAAAGGTCTTTTTCTGTTCTTTTTACCATTTCCTTAATTTGGATAAAAGAAAAGTCGGTGGCGACTCTTGCTTACCACAACATTTGCGAACACAAAAGCAAAATCAGTATATAATAGTCGGTTGTGCCAATGTATCACCAGTAACCATGTGTTTCTGAGAGTTACACTCGTGACTGGTGTTAGGAGAGAATTGAAGTCTAAGAAGCTCACTCCTCGTTTCATTGGTCCGTATCAGATTTCGGACAAAGTTGGGAATGTTGCTTATAGAGTGGCCTTACCGCCTAATCTTTCGAATTTGCATGATGTGTTCCATGTGTCACAACTCCGGAAGTATATTTAAGATCCATCTCATGTGATTCATATGGATGATGTGCAAGTACGGCATAATCTCACTGTGGAGACGATGCATGTACGAATCGCATATCATGAAATAAAAACTCTAAGAGGCAAGGAGATTTATTTTGTGAAAGTAGTCTGGTTAGGAGCTACTGGAGAAAGCGTGACGTGGGAGTTGGAAAGCAAGATGCGGAAATCCTATCCCGAGTTGTTTGAACAAGATAAATGTTCGAGGATGAAAATATTCTAAGTGGGGGAGAGTTGTAATGCTCGTTATTTAATTAATTATTTAATTAAATTATTTTCAAATTATTTGTTGTATTGTGTGAGAAGTTGTAAATTGTTGGTATAAGTTGCTAGATTATTACTACTTAATTAATTAGTTGATTAATAATAGTAATAATATTAGAATTAGTAGAATAATCATGTTGGGCCTATTTTAATGGTTGGAAGTAGAAAATGGGGGGTGTTGTTAAGCCCATTAAAAATAATAAGATTGTGAGGTTCTATTTAAATGAAGAATAGGGTTAATTGAGGAGTTGTTGGAAAATTGGCCGTGAGAAGTTGCAGAGAAGAGGAATAAGGAGAAAAGAAAAGCGAGGTTCCAGTCAGAGAGATGTCGAGCAACCATCAATCCTAGGTAAGGGTGGGGTTCTGACCTTATAATGGGGCTTATGATGAATATTTATGTAGGGTTTTGATCGTGGGTATAATTGTTGTGCGTTGATTTTCTGGGCCTGTTCTTGAAAGTTGTCCATTTTCGTGTTGTGGTCGCTTAGGAATTTCATGTATGACTGTCTTGTATGATTGATAAATCTATTAATAGGAGATATAGTTGCCCCGTTTCTATGTTATTTTTGTGAGGTTGGTCGAAAATTAATGGTCGAATAGAATAATATAAGGCTAGGTTAACGTTCATCACAAACTGGACGAAATATGTGCAAAAATGTGAAGACGCGTTGTGTAGTAGAGCGCAGTTAATTACGTCGAGCGGCATAAGGTTTCAAGATGTGTCGAGGATCACAGGTGTGAGGTGTTGAGCGGCATAAGGATGCAAGGTGCACCGAGGGGAACAGGTAGTTATGTCGAGCGGCACAATGTTACACGATGTGCTGAGAAGTATGGGGTGTCAGACGATACAGAGTCATGAGGAGGAAGTATCGAGTTGTTTTTGTTATTCTCGTACATATTGAAGGCCACATACTATTTTCTCATCCCTTAACATTCTTGTGCAGACTAATTAGTTATTTAATTTAGTTTAATAATCCCAGTATAATAATTACAATTATTAAGGTATTCTATTCCTATAAGATTAATGAATTCTAATAAAAATAAGTTAGTAGCAGGAGAGATGATATAATTAATAAGTGACTAGCAGTAAATAGTCTAATTACCCGATTAATTATGTAGGGCGTCGTAGTATATTTTGGTTAAAATAGTGTACTGTATACTGTTATAATTTTGACATTTGGTAGGTGATGATGAATTTTGTTGAGATGCCTCTAATTATAGGAAGATATTAAGTTGTAGGCTTATGGCCAATGTTGAATTGTGTTGAGTTGTTGAATTATTGTTGTTGTTGTTACTACAGTCATATTGTTGTCGTATACATAACATATCAAGTTGTGAGCTCATGCTCGGTAAGTTGGCCTGGATTGGCAAATATAAAGTTAAAGGCTTATGCCTTGTTTATGCCTCTATTCATTGGCAGATTATTAAGTTGGGAGTTTTGCTCTGTTGGTACCACATGCATGTGCATAAAAACAAGTCACATTTCATGTTGCATCCTGAGTTGTTGTATGGATGAATTGATTATGTTAAATGTTATTGAAGAGTTGCAAAGTGGTGATTTTTATGAACTGGTTCTAATATATTATTTATCATGCGTTCTATTATATTGTTCGATATCTCACCCCTTTTGTTTGAATGTTATCCCATGTTCGAGTCGTTGTCATCGCTTTGATACGTAACGCTCGGGGGGTGAATGTTTGTTGCTTTATTGTTGATTTTACTTCAGCTACTGAATTTTAAGTTACTTTCATTAAGTACTTATTGTTTTGAAGTTGTTTTCAATTTGGACAAAGATGTTATGTCATTTGAGTTGAAAATTGTGATTTTGCTGCTTAATCATAAAAGTTGTTTTGTTTTCAAAAACTAAACAGGTTGTTATTGGTTCATCCAAATTTTATGTGTTATGTATATGTTTTTCATGTGATTAACTGAAGTGTTTCAAGTAGTAAGTGTAGTATCATGTTTGTTTGTTGGAAAGTTTGTAACTCTGATTTTATAAAATCCGTTAGGTAGATATGGGGTGTTACAGAAATCACTACGAGGGTGCAGTCCTCGCTCGAGGAGATGTTTTTTCATTCCATTTGTCATTGATACTTGGAAGGCTTCCTAGTTGAACCTTTCAATGTATGCTTAGAGGAACTAATCATTTCCCTGGATGATGGCCTCGAGCGTAGCTTATGACTTGGGATGTCGGTGATATGTTGTGAAATGTCTTGAGAATTGTCTTTGTAGGCCCTTCCAAGAGGTAATGGATTCGTCAAGCAGGCTTTTATACCAGGCCATGGCTCCTTTACTGAGTGTCGTTGGGAAGATTTAACATTTTATTACTCCTCGACAACCTCTATAGTCGAGCAGCGCATTGCTGTTTTTGATGTACTCGTACGAACCAGTTGTGCCATCATAAGTCCCCAAGTGTGGGGGTTTCTCAAGACCGATAGGAAGCGAGGTCTCCATGATGTCTCTAGATAACGGGCCATGAGGCTCATCGTCATTGTTGTGATCAGGAGACGCTGGCGAGAAGTAGTTGTTTTTTATCATCAGGGGTTGTCGTCTCGTCGAGGATAAGTGCTCCTTGGATGCTGACTTGGCATGGGTGTCGGAGAACGGTCACGATTAAGTCGTTGGTCATTATTTGTTTTCTTGGAGATCGGGGAGCGTTGATGTCTCCAGAGAAGTGTGCGACCTCGTTTCTTGAGAAAAGACACCTCTTTCCTCTCTCGAACGGTAATATGGACGTGCCTCGATGGAGATGGATTACGGGAGTCATAACATCGGTGTCTTCAAGGAGGAGACTTTGATTGCTTCTTCTCCCAGGTCCTTATCCTCTTGTTGTGCTGAAGGATTAGGGCGTTGGTTTGAGTGAGGGCAGTGATCAGTGAAAATTGTAGTTATTTTTGTATATACTTTTTGTTGCACTTATCGACTCTTTGTTGTTAATTTCGGTTGAATAAACTCGACTTTTGTGTAAATATGTATACTTAGTGTATACTTGTATTTATGATTCATTTATGTATCGTTTGATAGTTTTAATGTCTTTTTGTAGGTATTTTCTCGTATTTGGAGCATCGAGGAATAAGGTGTCAAGGCACGGCTCCAGATAGGAATTTTTGGACAAATTCAAGAAATAAAGTTGCTTCGGGTCACGCCTGTCACGCTATCATTGCGGGTTCTGGAGAACAAGCAGAGGAGAGCACGCTTAGCGCGATATTTGGAGCTTAGCATGCTCTAAGGTGGTTTAGTGAATAAATGAAGGTGTGCTTAGCGTGGGTATTGGCGCTTAGCACGGTCTACGTAACTCAGTTTTGTATATATAGATCTAAAACAGATTTTGTTAGGTTTTATCATCTCTTTCTTTCATGGAGGAGCTCTGATCCAATTATTTGTAGTTTAGAGGTTTACCCAACATCATTGGGTGGTGCATCTTGTCGTTTGGCTATGGGTTTTCTCAGATCATGTTAAAATCACGAGAAGTTTCATATTCATCTCCTTATTCCCTATGTACCATTCATATTATGGGTTTTGTATGTATATTTTACTCTTATTGAATGTAAATTTGTTGATCATGGGATTGTATATATGCTTGCTTTAGAAATCTTGATTGATGTTATTCCTTGATCTTTTTGCATTTATGTTTGGGGTTTGGGTTGCTCTAGAGATAGACTTCTTGAATCTAGGTTAGGAAATAATATTTACTAGTTTCTAGATGCTAGAGATAGATTTAGGGCTAATAATCATTGTGGGTATCAGGTCTTAATGCCTCTGTGTTGCACTGAGATCGTTGACGCGAGCAATGCAGTTGTTTCGACTCTGCGTTAGACATAACCTCTGTTGTGGCACCTTTAGAATGATGCCCGGTGATTTGTATGCATATTGTTAGTTTCATGCAATTGATCTTCAATTTTAAGTATTTGATGGGTAAAATGAAATGTGATTCCGTAATAAATTCTCTTAGGCTATAGATGATTGTTTATCGCTTTCTTTATTGCTTTATTTACTTTTCCCACACTTTTCCTCAAATCCTTTTCCAAACTTAGAAGGATTGAAACTGTTGAATGGTAGTTTTTCCCTCTCACTAATCTTTGTGGGCACAATACAATATAACATATATCACCCTTATAAAAATACTTACTTTTTCTTTCCGCTTTACCGCTTCAGCAAAATGGCGTCGTTGCCGAGGATTGGTGTTGATATTAATTACATCACAATATTTTTGCTTTCTATGTTTTTTAAATATGTTTATATCATACATTTGAGCATCATTTACATGCTTGTTCATTTTTATATCGTATACTTTTTTTGTTTCATGTTTTCCAAATTTTGGTTAGATGTGTAGTTTTGATTAGAGCTTGAAGAGATTTGAGAGAAGGCGGGAGTGAAGTCCTTGGCTCGTCTGAAGCAACATGTTGGTTTGTAAATCACATGCGTCGAGCTTACAAAATAAAAACAAGCATGTTTTATTGTTTTTTTATTTTGTTTAGCTTAGGAAGTGTGGTGAACATTAATTAAACAAGTTGTACTCAGATTGTTCGTAAAGTTCTTAAATCTTCACTTTACAACTTGTTTAATCAATTTTCACACATTATTTTAGTATGTTTATATTAGTTATTTATGTTGTTATCCTTTGTGGTTTTCTGCAAGCTTGTCGTGTTTAGCTTGTGGAAGTGTGTATTGTTGTAAATGTTGTATAGTTGTGTAATTAAGATTGTATAGGTGATAGTGGAGCCCTTTTTTAGGACTACGTGTTGTTGTCCTATTTTTTCTCATACTAGTGTAGCGCGCTTAGTGCGGGTTTTGGTGCTTAGTGTGCTCTGCTGTGATCAGTCAGTGAATTATTTATGTTTTACTTGGCTCTCCTTTCTCCCACTTTCACCAAGGCCTTATAGTATTATTTATGATTAGTATTATTTTTCTAATTCTTTTGTTGTTTGGTTAGACTCAAGTTTTGGCCCGTTAGCTTGAAGTTGCATTTGTTGATTTTCCAATTTTGATTGATTCAACTTGCGGATGTATGGTAATGATAGCTTTTGAATTTGGTACATGCCAGGTACTCATTTATCTCTTTCTATAATAACATTTTTAGGAAACTTTTCATTTGTATAATTACTATACTATTCATTCTTTTTGCATTACTTGCTTTTGATTGAATCACTTTAGTTCCCTTTTTACCCATAAATGTGAGGAAACTTTCCATTGTTCATAAATGCTGGAGGCCATAATTCTTGTTCTAACTAGATTTTATTATTCTTAATCTTTACTTTTGTGTTTATTGTATGAATGCATAAAAAGGATCAAGGCATTTTGTTTCATTTTGAGCACAACTACCTTGGCGAAATAGAAAATTCACCTTGTGAGTGTGTGAACTTTTGTTAACCTCTTTGAGATTTTTGTCGATGTCCATGTTGTTTTTGCTAAATGCTTGTCTATGAGTATTTAGTTCATCTTTTTATGTGGATTTTGATTCTTTTGTTATCTGGAACCCTTAACTATGATTTATAGTTTGAATTTTTGCCTTGCCTTAGAAATTAGGGAGTATTAACATTATGATGTTGGTTGAATTCAAGTTGGAGAGAGAATTGTTTTCTTGCTCTTGTGTGTATTACTATGAGGTTGAGAAAGAAAAGAAAAATAAATAAAAAAAGAGTGAAAAAGAAAGAAAAGAAAAAGAAAGAAAAAAATTGAAAAATCTTTGAAAAAGAAAAACAAAATGAGTATGGAATAATATTGTAATAATAAGTATTATGATTGGTTTGAGAAATTTGGAATGAAGAAGAAGTTTGATTCAAATTGTGTTGCTTGAGTCTTTGTAAGTTGATCACTCTCATAGGTTAAGGCAAGTGTTTATTTAGATTAGCTTTAGGACTTATCCCTTGTTTGTTAACTAAGCCACATTACAACCTTGAAAAGCCCTTGTGATTCTTGTCTTTGTATTTTCAATATGAGTTTTTGGATGAATGCATAATTTAGTTTATTGTTTGCAATATTGTGGATGAGTGTTTTTTGTTCTTCACCTTTGTGTGTTCTACATCTACCGATGAATTTTTGCAAGGTGTGATTCATGATTGAGCATGTTTTATTTTATAATGTTTCGTATGATTTTTGTACTTAGGATTAGTTTCGTTTTCATGTTGTTGTTGTAAGATAGTGGTAAGTATTTACTTTGCTTGTATGTTTTTATTTGAACCATACATTTGTTTTCCGTTTTAAAAACTTATTGGTTCATGATTCTTTGGTTTGTTACTTTTGTTCTTCGAGTTGTTTGGCCTTGTTTGAGGACGAACAAGTTCAAGTTGGGGAGAGTTTGATAAGTGAAAATTGTAGTAATTTTTATATATACTTTTTGTTGCACTTATCGACTCTTTGCTGTTAATTTCGATTGAATAAACTTGAATTTTGTGTAAATACGTATACTTAGTGTATAATTGTATTTATGATTAATTTATGTATCATTTGAAAGTTTTAATTTCTTTTTGTAAATATTTTCGGGTATTTGGAGCATCGAGGAATAAGGTGTCGAAGGCATGGTTCTAGATAGGTATTTTTGGACATATTCAAGAAATAAAGTTGCTTCCGTTCGTGCTTAGCACGCTCTCAGTGCGGGTTATGGAGCACGGGCAAAGGCGGGCACGCTTAGTGCGATATTTGGCGCTTAGCACACTCTAAGGCAGTTTAGTGAATAAATGAAGGCGCGCTTAGCATGGGTATTGGCACTTAGCGCGGTCTGCAAAACTCAGTTTTGTATATATAGATCTAAAACAGATTTTGTTAGGTTTTGTAACCTCTTTCCCTTGTGGAGGTGCTCTGATCCAATTCTTTGTAGTTTAATGGTTTACCCAACATCATTGGGTGGTGTATCTTGTTGATTGGCTATGGGTTATCTCGGATTATGTTGACACCGCAAGAAGTTTCATATTCATCTCCTTCTTCCATATGTATCATTCCAATGGTGGGTTTTTTATGTATATTTTACTCTTATTGTATGTACATTTGTTGATCATGGGATTTTATATATGCTTGCTTTACAAATCTTGATTGATGTTGTTCCTTGATCTTTTTGCATTTATGTTTGGGGTTTGGGTTGTTCTAGAGATAGAATTCTTGAATCTTGGTTATGGAATTATATCTATTAGTTTCTATATGCTAGAGATAGATACATGGCTAATAATCACCATGGGTATCAGAGCTTAATGCCTCTGTGTTATATGTGTTGCGCTGAGTGATCACTGACGCAAGCAATGCAATTGTCTCGACTTTACATTAGACGTAACATTTGTTGTGGCACCTTTAAAATGATGCTCGACGATTTTGATGTATATTGTTAGTTGCATGCAATTGATCTTAAATTTTGAGTAGAATGAAATACGATTGCTGAATAAATTCTCTCAGGCTATAGATAATTGTTCATCGCGTTATTTATTGCTTTATTTACTTTTTCCTCACTTTTTCCGCAAACCTTTTTCCAAACTCAGAAGGATTAAAACTGTTGAATGGTATTTTTTCCCTCTCACCAATCTTTGTGGACACGATACGATATAATCTATATAACCCTTATAAAAATACTTAGTTTTTCTTTCTGTTTTAACGCTTCAGTAGGCAGCGAGCATTGCTGCCATGGTCGGATCGACATTTGGTGGAATAGGAACTGGCTGGATAATTTTTGGAAGCTCCTCGTTAGGGTTCTTGGACCTCTGATCGTCTAAGAACTGGAGGTTATCACGTTTAACATCAACTGAATTAGGGGATGTTGTTATGCCATCTCTGACATCGGTGACATCCTCTACATGAGGATGCTCTTGGCTATCGTCTGTTTGTGGATGAGAGAGAGTACAATCTTTCCAGAAAGGTGGTGGTCATCATGGTCGTCCATGATAAAATTAGTGAAAGTATCTTTGGTCTTCAATTTTGAGGAAAAGGAAGACGGGGAAGAGAGTTTCCCATAGACAGAGCCAATGATCTTACAGGTTGATCAGAACTTGAAAATGGACCGAAGGATGACGTCTGCTTGGCTATAAGGATGAGGAGATGAGGGATGTACCTGCAAGGCACTCCGACGATCTAGTGAGAAAGAGTGCAAAGAGATACAAGAAAAAGATTAGGGTTTTTAGTGTGAATATTTGATACCTGGCCCTCACAAGTGTGAGGGTTTATATAGCACCCTCGGCACGTAGCCATTGGTTCCTATTTTTGGGCCTATATATTAGGTTCCTCAAAAATAGGTAACTGCCACGACCTGGTCAAAATGGGAAGTCATACACGTAACTAGCTGTTGCTCCGAGCAAGGATAAAATGATGGGAAGATGCGTTGTGTGAGCCTTCCTGGTCGTCTGCTCGATGCGTAGCAAGTAGGCATGGCAAATAAACTCGCCCTCGCAAGGCCGCGGCCGACCCCGCCCTGAAATTAGCAGGGAAAACCCAGTTAACCGGGGGCGGGTGCGGGTGCAATGAAAACCCGATTTTTGTTTACAGGTGCATGTGTGGGGGCGGGTGATGCTAGTACCCTCCCTGCACCCGCACTCGCCAACTAAATTAAATTTATTTAATTTATTTTGAATAGGTTTGTTACTCATTTATAATTTTTAATGTTATAATATCATGTTTATTAGAATTGTTTTTTTTTTTTTTTTGAAAATACAATTTAAATAAAAATATCAAACATAAAAAATACTTTTAAAATAATTAATTATTTAGTTTAATTATTGATTTTTATTTTTATTGAAAAGATATATAAATTTTAAAAAAATTAATATTTTATTCAGGCGAATGATAGGCGGGTGCGAGGAAACCCGTTTCTTATTGGGGGCGGGGGAATAAATATTAGCCCCAACTGGGTTTGGGGGCGAGGCGGATCTGGGTATGGGTAGCGAGTGCGGGTCTGGGTGTGCTTAAACCTGCCTCGTTGCCATCCCTAGTAGCAAGCGGACCTGAAGGTGGACGTTGATGCGGGAAGACGTATGGTTAGGGTATCGTTATCCTCAATATCCTCGCGGTGTGGTCGACCAAAGTTAATGGGCCAACGCTTGTTTGGCCAAGCTGAAGGTATAAGCAGATTGGGCCAATTCTAGCTATTGGGCCAGTCCAGAACCAATGTGATGATGTTTCATTCGGGTTTCATCTAGACGAGGATTGATAGTGTCTAATTAGGTATTAGGTTGAGCTTTATAGGGGTCTTCATCCGAGAAAAATCGCGGGTTTGTCCCCCAAGATCATTGGTTGATTTGGGGGTTTTTGTGCAAGACGTTCAAGAGATAAATGCGGCCAAGTGAAGTGCTTTATAGATAAATAACACAAGGGATCCTTTAGAGATAAAGAAAACAAAGGAAGTAGCGAGAGAACAGCGGATTACAATTGAATTCTTATGTTGCAATAGTTTGAAATTGATGGTGCATGAAAGTTTTGGAGATAAAGAACACAAAGGAGTAGAAAGATCTAGATAGTCAATTTGCATCATTGTGTATTGGTCTTGTTGAAGATCAAAGGAAGAGAGGGGGTTGAATCAACATCAAGTTGTTAGGGTTTGTAGGGTTTTTCTTGAACACTTCTCTTGTATTCATACTTTTACAAAGTAAGAAAGTATCCTAATTCCACATTGGAATTGGGCCCAGACGTACCTACATGCATGGACGAAAGTGGGGAACTATTTAGACAAATCCTTGTGTCTCTTTTCTTTTATCTCTTTTACTTGCTTTAATATTCTTCAATAAATTTGTCAAATAGCATTGCATTATCAATTGAATTGTAAGTAATTTTCCAAACTGTTTTTTTGATTTACATCAAGTGTTGATATTGCTTATAAACACCTTTGATTATAAGTGCTTTTGTGTATCAACACAATTTAAAGGAAAATTCTGAAAATTCACTTGCACACCAAGTGTTTGACAAATTGATTTTGTTTGTGATTTTAAATATTACCATCGGGTTCTACATTTTAATTTACTTGCTTTAATTTTTATACATCAATTTATCAAATAGCATCAGGTAATCTATTGATGTGTAAAAATTTTTTTTGAGATGATTTTTGTTTTGAATTGTGTGTTGAGTTGTGTGATACGTTGGCAGAACTGACTGTTTATACTGGTTTTGCGTTTGTGTTTGCAAATGTTGCGGTAAGCAAGAGTCACCACCAACTTTTCTTTTATCCAACAAAGGAAAGGGTGAAAAGAACATAAAAAGACTTTTTCGAGATTTTTTGAGTAAGGGGGTAGATTATAGAAAGGGAATGTGTTGGCACCCTTTCCATCCTTGGTTTTCTACGGGCTCTTAGGTACTTGCTCATTTTTGAAAACTGTTTGTGTTTGTGTGTTTTGAAAGATTTTTTTGTTTGCTTTATGGTAACTCTTGTATCAGTCCTCAAGAGTGTGATAAAGCATTTTTGAAAGTAGTTTTTGAAAGTGTGTAACTGTAAAAGGTTGTTTTTGAGCAAGTACTTAAGAACTGTCTACCTACTCGAAAAAGGATGTTCTTTTCCTCCTACCCTTTAGATAGTGATATCCTACTATTAGTGAGTAGGTAGCCCTATCGTTGGATGTTGAGGGACTATCGAAAGGGAAGTTATGGTCATTGAAGGCAACATGTAAGGATACCTTAGCATTTCGAAGGGACTGTCATCATATAGGCAACATCGAGGGACAAGATCATTTCTCGTAGGCAACTCGAGGGACATTAAAGGACCATGATCTTTATGATGACTTTTATACCGAGGGTCTTTGCTAAGGTATCCCTACGTTCGAGGGACATGACCATTTCTGAGGCAACCAAGTAAGGAATACCCTAAGGATGCAAGTGTGAGAAGTGTGTTTTTTCAGTTATATTATCTTGAGGTTAGTGATCTAACGATTAATTTACTTTATCTTGTCATGCACGCCTAAGTTACTAACAATTATATACAAGCATATAAGAAATGTAAAAGCGAGAAATAAAGTCCTACAGCTATTACAGGGCTTCGGGACAGTTACATTAAAAAGGTGCAAAAATAAAGTACAGAATTTTAAATCTAGACTATTACATCCCATACTCAGTTAAATTATTATATAAAATGCGAGAATAAAAATAATGTGCGCGAAATGAAATATCACGTCTAAAAAATCCTAAGAATGAAAGTATTTTTTGGTTTTATTTTTATTTAGGAAAATACTTAAAATGAACATCCTAAAGTCTAAAATAAAAATTAATTAAGGAATAGTCTAAGTTCTTTTTTTGTTTAGTTTTTATTATGAAAAGGAAATGATTAAACCTAAATTAAATCCTAAGTTCTAATTCAATTTTAATTAAAGAAAAAAATGGTTAAAATAGTTATTAATTTATTCAAGAAATTAATTATTTAATAAAAAATATAATCCTAATTTTTTGTGATTTTTATTATTTGGCTAATTAAATGAATAATCAAGAAAAAAAACAAAATAAAAAAAGAAATGAAAAAATACAATAAAATGCAAAGTGGGCCTAGTCATCAAAAGCAAAAATGGGGGTGTGTTGTTGTCAAAAATGCTAGGCCCAAATCAGAAACTGTGTTGGGATTCAGTGAGGAGCACTTTTGATGGCTAATGGTGCACCTGCATGTGGGAACCCTTTGATCTAGATCAATCAAGACCCAGCGGTGGTGATCTGGAGGCGTATGCTAGACTGGCGTAGCTAGTGCGTATTGGATCTACAGTTAACAAATATTAGAAAAATAATATGTTGGACCTGGGGCTCGAACCCAGGTCCCCCCCCCTTCACATACACGCTTCCCTGCCAACTGAACTATCATGTCATTCGTTACATAAAGTCCATTAATAATATAATATACAAAAAATTCCAATATTGGAAGAAAAAAATGTGCGCTGATTCAAACAGGCCAATGGTAGGCTACCACACATTGTCTTCCACCTCTGCCCGTCGTATTACACAACAAGGTCTATAGTGACAGTTTTTGTCCATCATTGTAATCCCTGCATTTGAAACAAACAGAATGTGCAGCAAAAATAAATTGTGAGACCATGAATCAATTGGTCTCGTGTCCCTGAACCTGATGGTATCAGTAGCCAAGCCTAATTTTGCCTAACAATGGAAGCCCCAATTCAAAGGTCCAAACCCTAATAATGGTGGTATTCGATTCCTGCATAAAAACCCAAATCTAACCATACATAAATCTTGCAAACATAAGATTGGTTAATAATGCATGATTAAAATACGTTTCTATCATATGAATTAAGGAAATCAAAGTCAAGAAAAAAATGAAAACTGTGGGGTAGTTAGAACACGCTTCAGACTGTTTTGGAACTTGGTAATGGCTGGGAACGATCCAGGAGGCTTCCGGGATTATGTTTGAGCCTTTATTTGGGATTAAAACCAGCTGCAATTTGAAATTCAGGTTGGAAAATTTTGGAATTTTTGAGTGAAACGTGCATAAATTCTTTAGGCTTTTTGTGTGTGCATTTGGCTGGCCTGAGTGTTGTTCTTATAGTATAGAAGGAAGGGACACCATTGAATGGAAAATATTATGGCCATAACTCGTGTTTTCCAACAAGAATCCAACAAATTCAAGGCCTTCCAAATTTTCCAAAACATTCCTTATCCTTGCTTGAATGAACCTGGTCACTTGTGCACAATATCATGGGCTTCAAGACAAGTCAAAACAAAAGCCCAAATGCCTAAGCCCATTTCCAATTATTTTGTACCATTTATTTTATATTTATTTGAAATAAATTAAAATAAATTTGTAAAAAATAGGTAGAAAATTTAAGGCCATGCAACAATAATATTAGAGGTCCTTTATGGCCTTAGGAAGATATTTGAACCTTAAAAAGTTAGGCCATTGACTCAAAAATCCAAATTTGCTCAATGAACCATTCTTGAATTTTCCAAAATTATCCCAACTTGGGAAAGCCATAACTTGCTCAATTTTTATCTCATGATGATTATCTTGTACTTGTTGGAAATCCCAAGATGTATACTTCAGTCCCTCTTTTTATCAATTTTGCATTTGAAGATGTTATCTTGATGTAAAATGTCTTGGCAAAAAGTGGCTTTTGTTGACTTTTTAAAAATGACATGTAATGTTTGAGCTCATATCTTTCAAATGGTGCATTTATTGATCTTGGGAGCTGAAGAGAAGTTGTAGGGAATTGGATTCTCTTCAAAATGAGATTTGGTAGGAAACTTTCTGATAAAGTATGAGAAAGTTATGCTTGGTCAAAGTTTGGTTGACTTTTCCTATAGAAACCCTAATTTTGCAATTCTTGACTTTTGATGAACTAAGAGCATTTCTTGATGAATAATTATCAGCCCTTGATAAAATGATGGATATAAATTCAATATGTTGATGTTGACCAAAAATCTTGAAGTTTAACTGTACATGGGCCACAGTTGACTTTTGACCTAGCACAGTTGATTTTCCAATACTTGAGCAATTGATTGAGCAAACTTATTGAGCAAGGCATGAAAATTGGCATGCATAATCTTGAAGGCATATTAGGACCATGCTAAGAATTTGAGACCATTGGATCTCAACCATCTTGATGGAAATTGAAACCCTAGTTGGGGGTTCATTGCCTTAGGAGGAGAATTGTCTGGTTAATTCTTGGTCAACCTTGAGCAATTAAGGACCTCTAGGAATATATCTTGTGTGAAAATGGGAGGGAAAATTTGGGGTACAACAAGTTGCTTATGATCACTTTTGATTGTAAGTGCTTTTTCATATCAACATAACACAAAGGAAAATTCTAAAACTTTGATTATACACCAAGTCTTTGATAAATTGTTTAGCTTGTTTAACTCAAAGAAAAATTGCAATGTTCTGTCACTTACTATCATTTACTCTTTATGTGCAATTTGTTGAATGTGTTGTTTGATTGATCAATTCGTATAGAATTTTTCTTTGATTGTTAAAGTTTAAATTTCTTTGTTGATTAACTTATAATCACTTTGATTGTAAGTGCTTTTTTCATATCAACTAAGCTCAAATAAAATTCTAAAAAATTGATTGTGCGCTACATGTTCGATAAAGTGTCGAGTTATGTTTTTAATATGATTTCATTGGAAATATGAAACCCTTATGTTTGATATTAAACAATTAGTTGAGATATTATTATGTTGATTGATTTTATCATTATATTAATTCCAAATGGCTAGTGTATATCCAAGTTTATAATAACTAGGTTCGTTTAGACTACTATTTTAAACTATTCCAAAAACCTTCCGCTCAATATTTCTTTTTACAATAAGTTTTAATACTTATGTTTAAAAGGTTATTTTTTAATTGTGTATCTATTAACCCCCTATAGATACGTTTTCATAGTCTAACAATATGTGGTTTACATAATCATGATTTATGTGCAAAATTATTTGGTCATTCAATTGCATGTTAGCTCTTGCCGGAAGAGAAGGAATGTGTTTCCGACATGACATTGAATTTGGTAGCTCCCAAAAACATACTTACAACCTTGATGCGTAAAAGACCCGAGAATATCTCAAATATCAAGAAAATGTACAATAGGTGCTATCAATCCAAGTTAGCACTTAGGGGGGGTTGAATTGAAATACAACACCTCTTGAAACTTCTAGATCATAACAATTACGTTTATAGGCACCGAAGATGTGAGGATGAAGTAACATTAAGAGATATATATTAGACTCATCATGATTCAATTAAATTGTTCAATATGTTTCCCATTGTGCTTATAACTGATTCAACATATAAGACCAACAAATACAGGCTTCCACTATTGGAAAGTGTTGGTGTTACGTCAATTGAGAAGACGTATTCTGTTGGTTTTGCATTTCTAGAGTGAAAAAAAAGGACAATTTTGCATGGGCTTTAGAGGTTTGTCGGTCAATAATGAAGGACCAAGAAGATATGCTGAAAGTCATTGTTATCGATCGAGGTACCACATTAATGAATTCGGTTACAACGATATTTCCCACTTCTAATGCATTACTTTATAGGTATCACATTACTAAGAATATGAGAAGGTGGTTAAACCTGCAGTAGAGACAAAATAAATAGCAAGTGAAGATGGAAATCTGGTCAAGGTGGGTGTTATTGTGGAGAAAATTATATATGCATGGAATGTTATAATAAAGCATCTACAAAAGAGATATATCTTGATGTTGTTATACATTTCAGGAAGGTGTGCGTTAAATATAACGATTTACTGAAATATTTTGAAAGCATAATTTTGGACCAGGTAAAGGAGAAGATTGTGTATGCTTGGTCTGATCAGGTTATGCACCTTGGAAATACAGCAACAAACTGAGTTGCGTCAACTTATGCTTGTTTGAATAATTGGTTGGGAAATAGCAAGGGTGATTTGTGTGAGGATTGGGAATATGTGAACCAAATGATACTAAACCAGCATAATGAGATACAAACATCATTTGGTCATAGTATCACAGTGTTGGAATTCAGGTTCAAAGACCACACTCTATATTCTCAGTTGGTCAAAACGATATCTCATTTAACTCTTAATTATTTTTTTCACAAAGCCAAACGAGATCCTAATGTAGGTTTTGATATCTCAAAGTGTGATTGCACACTTGTGAAAACAGATTACCTCTCATGTGCTTGTGTAATATCTAAGAAGGTGAAACAAGATTACCAGATACAAATGGACGAGGTCTGCAGTCATTCAATGAGGCTCAATTTTGAAGATGACAGTGTTATAAATATGGTAAATCGAATATCTTCACCCTGAATGAATGGAAAGCGGTACAAGAAATATTTTTGAAATCCGATGACAACACAAAACTCCATGTAAAAAAGAAATTGAGGAATATTGCATTCACGGAAACCACATTTCAACCGGTAAAAACAAAAGAGCACCTAATAAGGTGAAACCTACACCGAGCGAAAATTCAACAACAAGGACTCCATCATATTTTGAACATGTTGACAAACTTTTTCCCGATTCACTGACTCCTAAATCTCAAAGAAGTGTTTTCAAAGGAGCCCACATTAACAAACCACCTCCTACACCGTCTCCACCAAAAATTCCATTCATCGAGGAGATGTCGGTTATTATGCACAATCACATTGAATGGATCATCAATGTCAAAGAGTGACAGTAACTGTGGTTTTCGGGTTGTTTCTGGTTTGCTCGGTAAAAGGGAAGAGGATCACTAACTTATCTGTGATACTCTTATCATAGAGTTAAGGAGAAATAGAGAATTATACACACTGCTCGAGAATAAAGAGAAAGTTCAAGAAATTTATCACGCTCTTGTACCTTGCATCAATGGACATGCACCGGAGGAAAATCGATGTGCTTCCTTGAGATGAGTCATCTCATAGCAAGTGTGTATGAGAGAGTGTGTATTAATCTTACAAAATATGGTTTCTAAGAAACTTTTTTACCATTGCGCACTGCTCCACCACCAAATCCAATGATCGTATCATTTTTGTTAGGTGGATTTCAAACCGCGACATTTTCTTCAAGTGTATTTGAAACCAGGATGCCATATACCACTTACATCACTGGAGTGTGCGAATCATTATAAAATCCAATTTTAGAACTTGGCCGGACCAATTTATTGAAAGGATGCAAGAGTACACCAAATTGAACAACATTGAAATAGGAAGAAAAAAAAGTCAAAGGGGGTACCACCTATAGATTTGGCCGACGACAATTATTTTAGATCATTTAAGTACACCTTCCACACCTACATCAAGTTTGGACCTCCCCACCCCACCCCCACCCCCCACCCCAATTTTTTAAATTTGATTTATTTTCTATTTTATTGTGTTAGTATTTGTTTTAATCTAGCTTTCTTTTAATCTAATTTAATTAGTTTAGTCATTTTAGTTAATAGGTTATTTACTCAGCTTTCTTTAACTAATTAATTTAGTTTCAATTATCAAAAATTAAAACTACCAAATATATATATATATAATAGAAAAATATCACCCTTTTTTTAAATTAGTTTTTTATAGATCGATTAAATCATCAGTCTATACATACTCTAAGTTGTTTCCGATTAAATTGAGATGTTCTCATCACTTGTAAATAATTTGTGACTTGTATATATTTCTACTCATACACTTGTACATAGGTAATCATTCAAATATCAAAAACTTTTTACAATATAATTAATCCAAACTTTGTTTCCAAATATTTCGGCGGGATGGATGTACATCTACACTTTCCTCAAGTAATCAAATGATTGGCACATGCCGTACCATTCGACAATTCAACTGAAAACACCTTAAAATCAATTCAACGCATCAAATCATTCTTTTCTTCACCCCCGCACGTCAAATCAACCTTTTTTCGCCTCCGTGCATCGAAATCATTTTCATAAAATAATTTTTGTAACCAAACTACAGAGCTCAGATTTTCTCGTAGCACCTGAGAGTACGTAGGCATATGATTTTGAAACCCTAGCGAGCACAATAATAAGAAATAACATTTTCCCCCTCTCTTTGTAAATATTCGATAAATAAATAAATAAATAAAAGCAAACACATTATAAACAATCATTTTAACACACTTTCAAACCTAGTTAACTAAGAGGTTCTCATTGAGTATAATAGATGTGTGGGGTGCCTAATACGTTCCCTTCGCATAACCAACCCACAAACATGTATTTGATTGTGATGACCATATTATCCTCCTCTCTTAGGTTATTATCGTTATTTCCCCTTTCTTTAAGAATAAATAAAATTCAGTGGTGACTCTGTGTCTATTTCGAGCGTTTAGACACTCAACTATTTTTTGTGTAACGACATCCTCCATGTGACAAGCCTTCTCCTAAATAGTGTCACACATAACATTATACTAATCCACTGCATTTTTTAGGGTGCCCTCCAACTCAGTAACACAGGTCGCCAAGGTAGAGAGGAAGTCATGTACTTTCACTTCCTTCATCTGAAGAGCCTTCTCCTCAATAGTGTTAGACACAACCTTATACCAATCCTTTGTACCTTTGAGGGCACCCTCTAACTCAATAACACGTCTTTCAAGGTAGAAAGTAAGTCATATAATTTCAGTTCCCCTTACAAATAATTTGCATCTTTAAACCCCTTATGCGGTGCAAGGAGCTCCTTATGAAGATTAGTACACTTTAGCTCCATAACTTTAACCTTATCTTTCCAAGTATCCCTCTCCTTAAAGGACTATCTGAGATCAACAAATAACTTGTCTAGGAGAGATAATAAAAAGGATAGAAGCAGCTTTGAGCATGCTATGAGTAAGCTCAAAATTCATTTCCATATTATCCTCTCAAGAAGATTATGGATGAAAGATAATTTTGACATCGAGATGATAGAAAAAGCCTCCTTAAGAGCGTATTGAAGTCAGGAAGACAAAATGTTTGGTATCTTTATAAAGTGGTTACCTACCCTTAAGCATTTTCCTGAGCGATGCAAATAAATTTTGGAGAAGCCTTAGTCCGAGCAGATTATGGATCTTCCTCTCAAGCCCTCTTTATTGAATTTAGAAGCAAAATTGGGCCCACCATTGTTAAAGCACAACACCATAAACTAGCTTATCCACCTCGAGCACAAGAGCCACGACTTTTATAGTCGGGTAGGAAAAGGGACAAAATTCACCATAACTAGAATACCTTGAGCATCAGCAAGATTTTGGAACATCTTTAACTTGCTTATTTTATTTATGCTATTTGTAGAGTGCAATAACCCATGTTAAAAAAGCATAAATACTCTTCCATCACCAAATATCTCCCTCCACTCCTCAAGATCAACCACACTTAAGATAGCATAAGTATTAATTTTCCTCTTCCTTACCTCGGTCAAGGACACCTTACCAGGTGTAGCAGTAGAAATGTTTAAGACTAAGCCATTGGATTGACTAGACTTATACAGATCAAAATAAAAATCGCCACCACGCTTTATTGTTTCCAAAAAAATGGGAAAAGAGCGAGTAACCCAAAAAGAGGGGGAAAGATTCAAGCTAAGGGGGTTGGTTATGCAAAGGGAAGGTATTAGCACCCTAAACATCTACGGTACTCCACAGGAACCTCGTTGTAAAATATGTATATTTTGGCTATAAAATGTTGAATAAAAAATAGATGGTGGAGGTGAGAAAAGAAGTATTTTTTATGATTTTCTCACCCTCTGTGGTTGCGAACCTTTAGTGCCTACGTACCACCTTTCATGCAATAGGGGATCAGGGTACACGTAGTTCACCCTTAAAAAAATTTAAAACACAAGTGTGTTGGTTAATTTTATGAGACAAGACATCATCATCAATGTCCGTGTGGAAAACATACTTACTACCCACAATCATGAGAAAGGAGAGTATTCATCATCTCAAAGTGGAGGTATGGCTTGGATTTTAAAATCAACAATGCCACACTCAACACCCAAGTGGAAAATATCTCACTTCACTACATATTGTAGAAGTATAGTTGTTTGCATCACTACAAGGATTGACAAGAGTCTAATATTTTGAGAAGGGTTTTTAAAATAAAAAGCCAAAGTGGAAGGAATGGTTTTAAATAAGATTGATTGACTTTTAGTCTTCTCACAAAAAATGTCAAGGTTTTATTAAATTGGTTGGAGTTTATTTATGAAAAGGTTTTAAAAATGCATGGACCTAGGTCCAAGTTTATTATGAAAGTGATTCAAGTTTAAAAACAAGAAGAGTTTTCAAAAGGAGGAAGAAGATTTTTGAAATTGAAGAAGATGGGAGGAGATGAAGGGACTATCCTAAAGCATAAGGTAAAAGCTAGGGATAAGAACCATCTAACCAACAAGAAGCCAATACTTGACATTATGAGTCAAGATAGAATTCCCATTATTTGTATTGAAACCAAGCAAGAAAAGACACTAGACCTCTTGAGAGAACCAAACTTCAAGTGTATTAAGTCTTCACAAAAGTTGGGCAGAGTAACGGCTGTATACGGGTGAATTCTAGATTACAAACAAAGTATGTAATCACAATAACCTGCACATAAAACAAACAAACAACCCAATGTCTTGAGGTAAACCTCAAGAACTCCATACAAAATATCAATTAAAGTCACAAGTTCTCTAACATAGGCCAAGGTTTCTAATCCTAAGTCCAAGAAATCCAATACTCCATAATGTTAAGGATAGTAACCAAATAGTCCAAGTACCATTAAAGTTTTTTATGGTTCATGTTGATTATTAGGTGTCTTTAAAAAAAATCTCAAGTGAGCAAATAAAAATGACAAGAAAGTAAATGCTCAAGTGAGAAAAGATGAAAAATAGCATGAAATGTAAATTCTAAAGTAAATGGTACATAAAGTAAAGAGCATAAAATAAATTCATAAAATAAAGTCAATTGTTAGAAATTAGTGGTTAGTTGGATGACCATCTTGAAACTTGCATTTGGAACTCATTAGAGGATTGGTAGAACTAAAACCTCTACACAACAAGTTGCATTTGCTTTTTGTCAAGTATATCATCCATTTTGGAATCCTCAAAAGTAACATTTAATGATCAACGATGTTTAAGTGATCCGCGTTGACCAAAAGTGATGTAGATCTATTAGAGGATTGGTAGAACCAAAGCCTCCACACAATGAATCTCAAGGTTATTGGATCAAAGAGATTAAATTAACATACTTGGAATTCCAAACATAGGTTTGAGCCACGAATGATCATTTATTCGAACCGGGATAAAATTTAGCGCTATGTTAAGAAATCGTAAGTGGACTTATGTAGAAGTCGCACCTATTTTGAGTCCGGTCAATAATAATCTATGCACCATTTGTTTTGAGACATGATATAGAGATCATGCTCCAATAATACTTAGTGCAATAAGAAAGGGATGAGATGAAGAAGGGTGGGAAAGAATATATAAACCATTTTTGAATTAAATTTTAATCAAACTATTATTAAAATCATTCATCCATTTTTATGTAGTTAGACTCAACACTATAGATCTAATGATGTTAACAAAGTTCATGATCAAAAATTCAACCCAAGATCAGCTAGAAAATAATCACAAAATAATATTACATTTAATATATGCATGTTAAAAAGGATTAAAAAATGAATAAAAATGAAAATAAAGTAAAAAATCAACTATATTCAAATTGATTCATAAAAAGGAAATAAGGTCATAAAAAATCAGAAATAGACTCAAATATTTTTATAAAAATTTTGTTAATTTTTTAAAGTCGGAAACTATTTTTAAAATTAAAAGAAATGAGTAAATTAAACCAAAAATGATAATAAAAAAATAACAAAGTCAGAAATAAAAAATAAATAATGTCACCAATATTTGTCACAATATCATTGGATCATTCCATATTTTTTTTAGAATTTAAAAATGTATAAAAGTATTTTTAAACATTTAAAACAATTCAAATAAAGTGAAAATTTATTAAAAAAAATATCTAAACACAAAATAAAATTGTAAAAAAATAAAAATCAGAAAGAGAAAAATCAAAAATATTTTTCATAATTTTTTCAGATTTTTTGGACTAAAAAAGAATTTTCTATGATTTTTTGAAGTTTAAAACAATTTAAATATAAAAATCAGAAAATAAAATAAAGTCAAAAAAATGTGGACCAATGGATGAGAGTCAAAACGCGTTAGTAAGCTAATCCAATGGATCAGATGTGTTGTGTATATCATGGTCATTAGTGAATAACACACATGATCATTAATTAAATAAGATATTCAAAAAAATCCAAATGGTGTTGTTTCATTGGTTGAAAGATGACACATTGGTCATCTTTAACCTCTAGCCAGCCTCAAATCGAGCTTACTTAAACTGTAAAATTAGAGCACGAGACCGGTACCATTCGCTTCGTCTCATCAAGATGAAGACAGCCACTCCTTCGTGAAAACTTTATATAAATTGTAGCTCAAGCAATTTGGAAGGAAAGTTTTGAAAAGGAATTTGAAAATTCATGGCCAAAATGTATTTCCAGTTAAAAGAAAGTGTTGCGACTAGAACCAGGGCAATGAGAGCTTCACAATGATATTAAAGTTTACAAGAATTGATGGAGAAATATAACTATTGAAGTTCAGTTGCAGAGCTCTGTAAATGGACTTGGTCAGATTAATTTAGAAGGTTTCAAGGCTCAATTCTTCTTTTGTTAGCTCCAGGGAAGATCAAGGAAGGTGAATTGATAGAAAAAATGGATTGAAAAAGGCTTGGACAATGATTTCGAATTTGCAGAAAAGTAAGTTATGGAGCGAGTTTGGCAGGGTGATTTTGGTTGTTCAAGCTTAAGAAAACGAATGGGATAGCTCATGTATATATAGGAGAAGAAAATGGGATCAAAAGGAAGGGTGAATGATGCAATTTGGAGGGAATTTGTGTGGGTCTGCATCATGAAGAAAGTGTGACTTCTCTTTTGTCAAAACTCACCCAAAACGTGTGTTTTAATACACTAGTCCACTTGGGAAAGTTGGCTAATCATATTTATACCCAAAACACATGCTAATTTGAGGTTTAGAAGTTGCAACATGAAATTCAAATTCTGACTTGCGATGAAACTTCAATTCCAAGTTACCACTTTTGAAACAATGGCATTCTCAGCTCAAGGGGTCTTAGGGCATGGTTCTTGATGCTTTAGAAAGATGAGATTATAAGCTTTGCAATGGGAAAAAATGGAATCAAATGGATGTTTGAGCTGAAAGTTGCAATGAGTCAAAGTTGGGAAAAAGAGGTTGACTTTCCATACTTAGAAATATTTCCAGTTTTTCTTCAAAAGTGGCCTATAATGTTTTGCATCCAAACATGGCCTTCCTCTTAGAATTTGCTCTTGACCAAAAAAGATGACATGAAATAGACCTCTTGAATGACATTTTGAAACTTTAACCATTCAAAATATCCAAAAATTGAGAGAGTTATGAATTGTTGAAGTTGGCAAAAAATCATGAAATGACCTATAGTCTTTTGTATCCTTAAGGAATCCTCCATCCATTTTCTAACTTTTCACATAAAAGAAGTAATAAATTTTACATCCTCAAGATCATTGTGGAAAAAGAGTTGGATCAGGGTGATAAAAATTGACCAAGTTATGATCATTTGAAGTCACACATGGGAAGTTGGGGGTTCATCTGGAGGACTTGTAATCTTTCTCCATCATCAAGTTTCTTCCACATGAAAACTCCTTGAAATTTTGAAGTGATTTGTTAATAACCTTTTGAAGAGAAGGATGATTTTGGAATCACTCAAAAATACCAAAAGATGAGCAAGATATACTTCTTTGAAGTTCAAAACCCTAGCTCCTAAATCAAGAAAATGCTTTAAGGAACTTTGACAATTTTAAACAACCTTCTTGTACCAAAACTTTTTCTTTGTAGATAGAAATTGTTGAGGATGATAATTATAACTCATAGTAACCAAAACCACTTCCATATCTTGAGAATTGAGAGAAATATGCACTTGTGACCAATGGGAACAAGGCCTTGTCCAACCATGAAAACTTCTTCAATCAACCCCTTGTACTTTTGAATCAATCTTGATAACTTTGAAATGTGGTGAACCAAAATAAATCTTGCCATGCCATTTCTTCCAAAACAACTTCAATGGTGAGGTTTGAATTTCTCAAGCATTATTGACTAGGGCATGGAAATAAACTCATGGACCCATGGATCAACTTGCTAAGCCATGTTGCCTTTACCTACATTATTAACAAGTAAGACAAACTAACATTGTATTTTATTAATTAAAAGGAAAATCAAGACAAAACATGCATGGTCACAAAAGAAGAACAAGTCAAGATGCTTGGTATTCCTAAAAGAGAAAAGCTAAAGATAGGGAGGAGAACCAAAATCCCTAATGTGATCTTGTTGTGATTGAATCAATATGGTATGATGAAGGGATCTTAGGGGGGAAATTGGGGTATAACAGCTGCCCTTATTTAAGTTTCTTCTGTCCGGAGATACGAAGGTTAAAAATCTTCATGTCGACGTGATCGAAGATACTTAAATATAAAACAAACCCTATTTTTGGCCCTAAGATTCCATGCAATGCTTATGAGTATGAATGCATATGAACAACTTCAATGGGACGCAAAACACCATTGGGGATGTAGCAAAGGAAATAAGGATCAAAAGAGAAACCCGACCAGGAAAATAAATCACTGGTGAATCAAAAAGACCCGACTCTAATGGTGTAACACCCAAAGGAGATATAAGGTAGCATCAACTTAGCTAAAGAGGAGATAATACAGGATAAAAGTGATTGAGAATCAACTGTAAACTACCAAACTCAATAGTCGGAGGTAGAAGATAAAAAAGATAATGAGTCATAGATGAAAGTAAACTACCAACTCATAGTTGAAGGTAGAAGATCAAAAGGATAATGACTCATAGAGGATGATAAAAGATCAAAGGATACACCAACTTTTACTGAAGGAGAAACTACCAATGTTCACTGAAGGTAGAAAGAGAAAAGAATAAAAACATCAACGTTCACTAACGGTGAGCTACCAACGTTCATTGAAGGTAGAGAGACAAACATCGACTTTCACCGATGATGAACTACCAACTTTCACTGAAGGTAGAGAGAAAAGAAATATCATAACACCGACGTTCACTAACGGTGAACTACCAACGTTCACTTAAGGTAGCAAAAAGATAACAATCACCAACGTTCACTGATGGTGAACTACCAACTTTCACTGAAGGTAGAGAGGAAATAAATATCATAGCACCAACGTCCACTGATGGTGAACTACCAACATTCACTGAAGTTAGCAAAAAGATAACAATCACCAACGTTCACTGATGGTGAACTACCAACTTTCACTGAAGGTAGAGAGAAAATAAATATCATAGCACCGACATTCACTGACGATGAACTACCAACATTCACTGAAGGTAGCAAAAATATAACAATCACCAACGTTCACTGATGGTGAACTACCAACTTTCACTGAAGGTAGAGAGAAAAGAAATATCATAGCACCGACATTCACTGACGGTGAACTACCAACATTCATTGAAGGTAGCAAAAAGATAACAATCACCAACGTTCACTGATGGTGAACTACCAACTTTCACTTAAGGTAGAGAGAAATGAAATATCATAGCACTGATGTTCACTGACGGTGAACTATCAACATTCACTGAAGGTAGCAAAAAGATAACAAGTTTCCCCAAAAGTCCGCCTTTTCACCTAGAACGAATCTCAACTTCTTCTTTAACCAAGGAATTCCACCTGGAAAGGGTAGTATATAAGTTGTCTCAAATAAAGAGACTACCACTTGTAAAGATTTCACAATAAATTGTCTCTGCGATATTGAAAGACTTACCATCCACTGGAGTAATTTGACAATGAACTGCAAACTATCCACTCATAGAGAAGATAGCAAAAAAGTAACGTCGACTTTTACGGGGAAGTAAAAGTTTCTCAAATAAAGAGACATGCGACTTGCTATTATGGGAAGGATTATAAAAATGACTTTCTGTGGAAAGAATCATGACTTCCTTGGGAATGAAATACAGCTTCCTGGGGAAATGCTAACATATTCCTGCTGAGGATATAAAAGTTTTCTCGTGCCAAAATAAATGCACATTCTCAAACCAATGCTCGAAGCTTGCAGAGATCATAAGTAATAATATTGTTGGGAACCAAAGATTCAAACCAGAAATAAACTGGAATAAAAAAGTCAACCAAAATACATCCTTTGAGAAATAAACTCAAGAGGGAAACCCAATCTATCTAGACAAAGAGTTGTACAAGAAGGCTAAAGCAAAAATCTTCCATGAGGGATAACTCAGTGGGGAAATTGAAAGAATATACACTTTCTGCTTAAGGCTGACACTCTATTGGAGAGAGGACAACACAACTCTGCAAAACAAGGTAACATGTCAACAAAATATTAATGAATGTGAATGAGCAATGATTTTCTAAATTTAACTATGCATGATGTATGTATGAATGTATGAGTGTTATTATGTATATGCTGACAAAACAGACATATAACACTGGGAGTAACCAGGAAAAACCAACTCGGGCACAATCAACATTCGGCTAAATCACATCCAAGATGAACATTCCATAAGAAAATAAGCACCAACTGAGGAGACAGATTCCTACTTCATGGATTATCTTTACTGGAAAGGAACATAATCCGACAGTAATCATATCATAGCACTAAATAGTACAGATACATGGATATAACATCCTTCTCCAGGCTTCACCGGGGAATAGCACGCAGACTTCAATAGGGAAAACAAATGTTTCATGGTATGTCTCCTACTGGGAATTGTAATACTGATTTCAAGTAAGGCAGATGGAAACCATATCGCCAAAACTTCAATTGAGGATTTTGAGCTGACTTCAATGGGGAAATATCACACAGACTTCACTAAGGGAGATAGTGCCTCATTGTCGAGATATCAACTGGAGACCCAGTGATGACTTTATTGGGGAGGCCAACACCACATCAAAGAGGGAAAACCAAGATACGCTCTTCAATATTAAGAGTAAGTATTGCACTAACTTCTCTGGGGGAAAAGTATGAAACCTCATGGGGATAACAACTTGGGGAGTTAAGAAGTCAAACATTACAGTCAGAAATCAATCTTATGGGGATTTTAAATCAAACCCCGCACTTGGCGGGTGAAAACCCAAAAAAATGACAAATGCCTTAACACTTCTTAAATGAAATGTTGCCCTTGCATGATTATCGGGAAATCAAACAAAATGCAAGTACTACCGAAAGGGAGATACTATGCAAATGTGCGCAAATCAGCATGCACGGGGAGAAAAGACTTCTATATAATAAGTGAAGCCTTCACTGGGGATTCTCGGATTGAGTCTTCATATCATGCAAACTTATTCCAATAAAAGATGCCTTGGGATAGCCTTCTTGGGGAATCAAGAAGTCAACATTATAGAAAGAGGTCAAACTCATGGGGATTTTAAATCAAACCCAGCACTTGGAGGGTGAAAACCCAAAGGGTTGACAACTGTCTCAATACTTCTTAGAAAATATACTACCCTGGTCTAGTTGCCTTGGAAATAAATACCAACAATAATGCCAATACTACAGAAAGAACGACATTTTGCAAATAGTTCCATCTCAGCACACCAAGGGAACAAGACCTTCCGTCATATGAGGGAAGACTTCGCTAGGGAATCTGGGATAGAGGCTTCATACCATGCAAACCTAAAATCAAAAAATGAACCAAGACTCGACTGGGGACATTGGGATCACAAACCCAATACTGCACCTTATGCCAATTGGTATCGTCTTCAATATACAAAAATCATGTGCATACCAGCGAAAACGACCTGAGAAAACCTTCCTGGGGGGAAACAAAACTTCCCAAAATTACTGGAGTTCATCCATTCCTGGGATCACCACTTTTGTTTTCCTATTGAATCAAAAAATCTAAAGTAAAAGTAAGTTGTAAATTCTTTTTGAAAAATAATTTTGTTATTTAATATTTTTTCTTTGAAAACTATTATCAATAATAAATGGAGTCTTTGTAAGCTGAATAAAATAAGAATTACAAAGAATTGGGTAAAAGCTCAAATTTTATTGATAGAATGGTAGTCTATAAATGGCGAGACTCCACGGATGATTACAAAGTTCGGAAAATGGTAATATATAATGGAAAATATACATTGAGATACAATGACCATTATTCCCTCTAACAACTTTGAAATTTTGAGCAGCAGCTTCCATTGAAGTACGGTGAGGATCCAAGAATATTGATGCTTCAATGATCAAGTCTTGTCTGATGTTGTTACTTGCCAAGAAAGTCCCTAACTTTTGCCTAAGTTGCCCTTGCGGGTTTTCAACTTAGCGGGTAATTTTATTCTGTTTATGTCTCTAATGTATGCCTAGACCGCCCTTTCGGGTTTTCGGCCTACCGAGATGCTCCTTTTTGCCTAAGCCGCCCTTTCGGGTTTTCAACTTAGCGATCCGTTCTTTTATTTCTTTAGGCGAAGTATTTCTTGACTGCATCAGCATTCATGGGACGTGGGAACTCCTCGCCATCCATAGTTTCAAGAATTAATGCACCACCAGAGAAGGCTTTCTTGACAACATATGGGCCTTCAAAATTGGGAGTCCACTTGCCCCTAGAATCAGTGTTAAAATACATGATCTTCCTGAGCACGAGGTCGCCTTCTCTGAATTCACGAGATATGACCTTCTTATCAAAAGCTTTCTTCATTCTCTTCTGATATAACTGGCCATGACACAAAGTCGTCATTCTCTTCTCTTCGATCAAATTTAATTGGTCAAACCTGTTCTGGACCCATTCATCCTCTGACAACTTGGTTTCCATTATCACACGTAAAGAGGGAATCTCAACCTCGATTAGGAGTACCGCTTCCATTCCATACACAAGGGAGAATAGGGTTGCTCCTGTTGAAGTGAGGACAGATGTCAGATATCCATGTAAAGCAAAATGGAGAATTTCATGCCAATCTTTATAAGTAACAACCATCTTCTGGGTGATCTTCTTGATATTCTTATTAGCAACTTCAACAGTCCCATTCACTTTCAGAAACATCACATCCTCATCGGGGAAATCATACATCACAGACTGATAATCATCAACTGGTTGGTGAGCAAGATAATATGCCAATACACTGCTTTTAATAGCTTTTTGAGTGCGGTATTCTATGTCATATTCAGATAACAACATCTTCCAGCAGGAAATTCTCCCAGTAAGAGCAGGCTTTTCAAAAATGTACTTGATTGGATCCATTTTGGAGATCAACCAAGTAGTGTGATTCAACATATACTGTCGCAAACGTTTTGCCACCCAGGCCAGAGCACAACATGTCTTTTCCAACATGGAATACCGTGATTCACAATCAGTAAACTTTTTAATGAGATAATAAATGGCATACTCTTTCTTCCCCATTTCATCTTGTTGTCTCAGAATATAGCCCTTGGAATTATCTAACACTGTCAGATACATAATCAATGGTCTTCCATCAATAGGAGGGAGCAAGATAGGAGGTTCAAGCATATATTCTTTAATAATTTCAAATGCCCTTTGGAAGTCATTTATCCACACACAACCTTGATCTTTCTTTAACAACTTAAAGATCGGTTCACACGTTGCAGTCATGTGGGAAATGAATCTGGAAATATAATTCAAACGCTCGAGGAACCCTCTGACTTGCTTTTCAGTTCTCGGTGCTGGAATTTCTTGAATTGCTTTGACTTTATCAGGGTCAACTTTAATCCCTCTCTAGCTGACAATAAAACCTAATAATTTCCCTGACCGAACATCGAAGGCACATTTATTTGGATTCAAGCAGAGACGATACTTCCTCAAATGCTGAAACAACTTCAAAAGATCTTCAATATGCCTTTCTTCAGTCTGGAATTTAGCAATCATATCATCAACATATACCTCAATTTTCTTGTGCATCAGATCATGGAATAGGGTTGTCATAGCCCTCTGGTACGTTGCACCAGTGTTCTTCAACCCGAAGGGCATCACCGTGTAACAGAATGTTCCCCAGGGTGTGATAAACGTTGTTTTTTCCATGTCCTCAGGAGCCATCCTTATTTGATTATACCCGTAAAATCAGTCCATGAATGAGAAAACTTTGAATTGTGTTGTGCTGTCCACTAACATATCAATGTGTGGCAATGGAAAATCATCTTTTGGACTAGCTTTATTTAGATCTCTGTAACCTATGCACACGCAAACTTTTCTGCTTTCTTCGGTACTGGGACAATATTAGCAATCCACTGAGGGTACACTGATGTCACAAGAAAACCAACATTAATCTGCTTTAGAACTTCTTCTTTGATCTTCACTGCCATATCTGGGTGAGTTCTTCGCAACTTCTGTTTGATTGGCGGGCACTCTGGCTTCAGCGGCAAATGGTGCTCTACAATATTTGTATCTAAACCAGGAATATATTGGTAAGACCAAGCAAAAATATTCGCATACTCTTTCAACATCTCAATCAACATGCTCTTCACATCAGGATGCAGTAATGCTCAAATCTTGACTTCCTTCGGATCTTCTTCTGAACCCAAATTGATTACTTCCAATGGCTCTTTATATGGCTGAATGGCATTCTCCTCGCGCTTAAGCAACCGTGAGACCTCTTCTGGAATCTCATCATAGTCTTCTTCTTCGGCCCCATACACATGATATTCAAAGTTCTGAGAGGGTGTAGGGTCATTGTATTCAACGGGTTTTTTAATTAATCAGCACATATGATTTATGATTGCTTTTAGAAACTGACACATATAACAAGTGATCATGCAGATTGAATTTCAGTTATTACTTATTTTGAAAGGTTTTTTTTTCTGATTACCATTTTCCAAGAAAAAAGCAAAAAATAAAAACATAATTTGGGAAACAAAGACAACTTTTATTATTGATTTTAAAAATCAAAGCAAATAGATAAGCCCATACAATATCAATATTTTCACCTTGGGCAGAGTGAATTTTTTTCAAAAATATTAACAAAAACAAATTACTTTGAAACATGTATGCAAGAGGGAACATCAATGGTGATCCAGTTCTGAACCCTAACTTCGTACGTCACATAATTTGGCATTTCTGGCTCTGCTTCATCTTCCAAAATAGCATTAATCCCGGAAACATTTGGATGAAGATAACCCCCACTACGAAAGATTTCTTGATACTTGCCTGCAGCAGACTTTGGATTCATACTCTTACCTTTATCATTCTTCACAGAGAACCCCAAGCCATCTATATTCTTGTTTACAGGTGGATCAATAATTTGTCCCCATACTTCACTATGGCCATTATGCACAATCTGCTGAGTATCCTTAAACGACGCCATAGAATTCTCATTTCCTCTTATATTATCAATGGGTAAAGCTTGGAACTGGGTTCTAATAGCAGCTTCATCCGCTTCCACAATGTTGAAAGAGGACAAATAAGATATCAATAATGCTTGTTCTCCATTTATAATTACCACTTTTCCTTCATGCACAAACTTCAACTTCTGGTGTAAAGTCGAAGTGACAGCCCCTGCCTCATGTATCCACGGTCTTCCTAATAAACAGCTGTAAGCGGGTATAATATCCATGACCTGGAAAGTAATCTGAAACAAATGTGAGCCTATATGAATAGGCAAGTCCACTTCACCAATAACAGATTTCCTTGATCCATCAAACGCTTTCACAATAATGCCACTTGGGTGCATGGGTATTCCCTGATATTTCAACTTCATAAGTGTGCTCCTTGGTATAATGTTTAATGCGGATCCATTATCAATCAACACATTGGATAATGAATCATTCTTACAGTTTATTGAGATGTGGAGGGCCAGATTGTGTTTCCTTCCTTCATCGGGAAGTTCATCGTCGCTGAAACTCAGGTTATTACATGATGTAATGTTCCATACCACACTGCTGAATTGGTCTACAGGCATATCACTTTCCATGAAAGCTTGGTCCAATACCCTCATCAAAGATTCTCTGTGAGCAGAGGAGTTCATCAATAAAGCCAAGATAGATATTTTTGAAGGTGTCTGCAGTAGTTGATCTACAATTCTATAGTCGCTCATCTTGATTATCTTCAAAATATCATCCACCTCTTTTTCTAGTGTAGCTCCACTAGATTCACCTGTAGCCTTCCTTTCCTCAACACTTTCCACAACTTTCTTTCCAGTACTAACATCTCCACGAACAACTGGTGCAAATACATGACCGTTGCAGGTCACTCTGCTAGTATCATAAATATTTCTAACATTACACATTGGCTGGATGGGAACTTCCACACCATCCTCTCAAATTGTAGCATTATATTTGTAGGGTACATCCTTGTCTGACTTATAGGGGACAGGACCTGGTAAGCTAATCACCAATGGAGTAATAGCTAGCTTGCTATGATATTCAACTTCAAAAGGGGTGGGTGCACCAAAACAAGGCACAATAACATTTACTCCCTCTTCAACACACTTAGTCATTACAGAGTCATCTCTAGAAAACATATCTTCAACTGAGGAGAAGAACTCATCCGCAGATGCATACTCATCACCTGACTCTTCTTTAGCCAAACAAACCTCAATCTCATTAACCTCATGGTAATCATCCCTTTGGCGTGTAACCTTGATAGTTCCATTATCCAATAACAACTAAATACCTTTCCTTACAATTGAACATCCTCGGGAGTCCCGGCAGCAAATTCGGCAAGATCCATACTGATGTTCTACTTGACCAGCCATATGGCAGAAAGTAGCATGCAATTGTACAAGATCCTCATTCATATATTCCACATCAAATATTATGAACTCTCCAGGACATCCAGAAACCATGTTTACTTCCTCTTCATACTCTTCCCTAGGCCTGATTATGTGGATGAGGCCCTTATCCATCATCTCTTGCAAATCAGCCTTTATCTTGTCACAACCCTGTTTATCCGTACTACAAATAGCACAATCGGCATGGTCATGCGTATAATAGCTAAATTCACAGAGGTCTGCATGCATTTTTACCAAATCTCCTCTAACCAATTTAATACCAAAAATTCGAAAGTCGCCTGGACAACCGACCACCATGTTCACAACATTTGCTCCTTCATGCTTTGGCAAAGGATTATCTTTCACATTAGGGCCAACATCTTTAAGAGAACAAGATACCAGACTTTGCCAATTTTTGTACTTCAGTTTTCAAAGGATAGCAGTTCTCAACATTGTGCCCTGGTGCTCCCTGATGAAAAGCACATGTTTGGTATGCCTTGTAATACCAAGGCAATGGTGATGGTATAGAGGGAGGTGGTCTGGTCTGAACCAAATTATTTTGAATTAACGCCGGGAGTAATTCTATATATCTCATAGGGATAGGGTCATAACTCTCCCTTCTCTGATTATACTCTTGATTCCCCTGATGGGATGGTCTCGGATAAGCAACGGTGGTTGGAGCTACACCAATAACTGGAGTTACTGAGGCGACTTATTGATGGCGCTGATAATTTCTTCTAGGAGGATTAACCCTCCTCTCTTGCATAACATCATTTGTATCTCCTTCCTTATTTTTGGCAATCCCATAGGATGGTTTCTTCGTACTTCCCGAACTTTCACTTTTTGTTAAACGGCCCTCTCTTACAGCCTCTTCTAAACGGATACCCATGCCCACCATTTCAGTAAAATCACATGGCGCACTCGCCACCATCCTCTCGTAGTAGAAAGCACCCAGAGTCTTCAGGAAAATATTAGTCATATCCTTTTCTTCCATGGGAGGAATCACTTGGGCGGCTACCTCACGCCATCTCTGTGCATATTCTTTGAATGATTCTCTGTCCTTCTAGACCATGGCCCTAAGTTGATCACGGTCAGGCACCATGTCCATGTTGTATTTGTATTGTTTGGTGTTGTACCCCAAAATTTTCCCTCCCATATTCTTCAAAGATTTGTCAAGATCAATCTTTAAATGGATCAAGGGGTTGCCCAGTCTAAACATCCTCATAAGCCAGTCAAATTAGGGTTTTGGTTCCTTCAGTGAATTTGAAGTTTTCAAGGGCTCAATCAAGTCATATGTGCCCATATACCTTGTCAAGCATCTACATATCAAGTCTCAAGACTCACATGGTCCAATTGCACAGTCAAAAGCCTCATTTGCCTCACAATCAACTACAGGGGCAAAATGGTCATTTTACAGTCAAAAATCGGAATTTTTGGTCAACATCTTATTTTGAGCTCACAATCATCATTTGATCAATTCTTGATCATGATTCCTCAAGCATGGCTCAAAAATCATCAAGGTGTCAAAAGTTACTATTTTTGGACCGCAGAAAAGTCAATTGTAACTTGACCAGGGCATAACTTTTTCATGGTTCATCAGAAAAATCCCATCCAATTCTTATTTTGAAGGGGGTGACATTTCCTACAACTCATCTTCACATTCCAAGTCCAAGAAATGCTCCCACAAAAAGTTATCAATTTCTACATTATAGGTCACTTTCAAAAGTCAACAAAAATGCACTTTAAGTCAAAGACCATAACTTGAGATTGGTAAATCCAAATGACATGGGACCAAAGGCATTGGTTATAGGACTTCAAGACCTTTCCAAAATGTCCAAGAACATGTTCATATGATCAAAATTGAGCAAGATATGCATTGGAGAAGTTGGGAAATTTTTGTGAACTTGCAAAAGTCAACTTTGCCCAAAACACCTCATTTTTGCTAATGGGCCCCAAATTCCTTCTTGAATCTTTACCCAAGGCTTATGCACGACCCATTGAGATTAAATTGAGTTATTTTCTTATTTTTATTAATTAATTGGATTTTTAATTGATTATTAATTCATTTAATTGATTTAAAATGTAGAAAATATAAAGATATGGTTTTCAAATCTTTTATGAAGCAAATAGACTCAGGGCAAGCTGGCAATTTCGTGCATCCATCAAAGAGACAAAAATCTCCCAATTTGGCAAGGTCTTTCAATCAAAAAGATTGAAAAATATTTGATTGAAAATCAAATATTGAAAACTTTATTCCATGGATCTTTGACCTAGTTTGTACCCTAATTCCCTTCCAACATAAATACTGAAGCCAACCCTAATGCCTGGAAGGTGCAAGCTGCTGTCAAAAGCCATAAGCAAATTCCAAAAATTCAAGAAAAATTTGAAAACTGAATTCCACCTTCCAGCACGATTCAAAGCTTTCTCTTGATTCAAACCTATTGCAGGGATTCCCAGAAGCCTTTTGCAATCAAAATCACGTGCCAACACTCAAAGAAACGTCCAGAACAAACTCACGGTTTGCTTAATTTTTCTAGAATCGAAACTCAAGTTTTATGCATCATTAACATGTTATGACCATTGCTTTGCATTGCTAACACCATTCTGAAGCTAATGGTACAGATTAATTTGATTATGGTGCCCTGAAACGAAAACTGCCATTAAAGAAATCTAGGGTTTCGAAGCTTTGATTTTAGGGCTTTCTTGACCAAGCAAAATTAGGACTAATGATGCCCATGGTTGGACTCAGAGGATCAAGACGAATTCAATGGACATGTCGCGCCCTATTTATATAACGCATAGACCTATTCGCTATTTTCCCTTTTTGCAGGTTGTGGGGGTTAAAAACCCCCGCTAATTGCTTTTGTTTTACAGGGAAACAAGGAAGAAGATAATAGGTGTAAGCGCGTGGTTGGTCCGTTCAAAAAAATATGGCGCGCGCTTTGCTTTGTCCAGTATAATTGTTATTTTCATATATTATTTTCAGTGGCCACTATAATATCAAACGCAGGTGAGTGGAGTAGTGGTTGGTGCGCTAGGCATTCACCATTGGGACCTGGGTTCGACCCCCAGGTCCACCCAAATAATTGTTTCCTATTTTGTTTAATGTGATTACATGCAGCGCTCTCCAGTAACGTCCATCATACATATCCAGATCCCAGACGCCAAGTGTCTTCCCACTCAAAACCAATGGCCAAAGATGAAAGGCTATGGTGTTCTCCAGTCAATGAGCACGCACCAGATTCCAGAAGTCAACAAGGGCTTTGTGTTATTGGGCCTAAATTTCCAGAACTAAACCTCCATTGGGTCCATCAACACCCCCCCTGGTTTATTTTCCTTTTTATTTTCTTCCTCTTTTTAATTCTTTTAATTATTATTATTATTATTATTAACTAACAAATTGTTTTATAATAAAATCAGAAACTTAAAATATTTGTATTATTATTATTATTATTAAATTTCACCTTAATTGTTATTTTTGTAAATAAAATACTAACAAATTAATTAGTTTAATTATGTAATTTTAACTTTTTTTTACAATAAATAAAATAAATCTAGAATTAGGGTTTTTCTCTTGACTTTTAATTTTCTTTTCTTTTTATTTTTATTAAAGACTTAAAAAACACAAAAAATATTTTTCTTTTAATTAATTAATTAATTAGTTTAAGGTTAATATTTAATTAAATGCAAAGGACCAAAATTTCTTTATTTCTCAAAAAAAGGGTCAAGACCCTAAGGACGTTCCGATTCGATTCTTTCGCGCTTTAATTCTTATTTTGATTATATTTGATGTATCTGCTCAGAGGATGTAATAGTTAATTAGGCTTTTATCGCTTTCTTTATTTTCCGCATTTATTTTCCAAAACCGGTTATGTTTTTGGCGATGTATAGACCCGCGCCTTGTAATAGCGTAGATTCATATTTCCGCAATTTATTTTCCGCACTCTTAACTGTTAATATGCATGAAAGACTTGTATGACAAATAAAACCAATCTGTAGCTCACAAATGCATGATCAAAGATAAACATAAACTGAAACAACACACATGCACATGCCACTCCTAGGGTACGCCTCACTGGTTGCCTCGAACGTGGTCGTCAAGTATAGGGTGTTTTAGAGGTTGCCCTCCTGTCTAAAGATCCAGTTGCCTCGAAATGGTTGCCTCGGATAAAAAGGATCTAGGACATTAGGGTTACTTCTAAGGTGTCCTACTATTGCTTCGGTGACCACACATGTCCCTAATAATCGAATTGACCCGAATACCTCCAACGACGGTGCTACCTACCTCTCAATGGTGGAATAGCACTGTCTAAAGGACTCTTACACAGCCTAATTCCTTAGAGTAAGTAGATTCTCGTGGGTACTTGCTCTTTCAAACAAACAAAAACATCTTTTCACACTTACACTTTCAAAAAGTTTTCAAACCAATTTTTCATACACTCAAGAGGACAGATACAAGAGTTACTTAGAAATTTTTCAAACGAAACTTTTTCAAAACCCACACACACTTGAAAAGCAAACAAATTTTGAAAACATAGTGAGCAAGTACCTAAGAGCCCGTGGATAACCACGGATAGAAAGGGTGCTAACACCTTCCCTTTCTATAATCTACCTCCCGAACCGAGAGACATCTCAAAGAAGGAATTTTGCTGTGCTTTTGTCCTTTCCATGTTGGAGAATATAAAAGACGGTGGCGACTCTTGCTTACAGCGACATTTCGCGAACCAACTTTAAACAGTTAGTTCTATTTCCACCGATCACAGAACTGGCGACTCTGTTGGGGAAATTTAATAAGTGAGGTGTACCTTAGGATTAGACCATTCTTATGTTTTCAATTGCTTGTTTTGTTTGCTTTAATATTTTGGGGCTTGTCTTGGAATTTCATAGATCCTAACCAGGATCTGTGGAATACCCTTTTAGGTAGCATAAGCTGTGAGGGACCTGTCCGGCGTAGACTGACACGGGTGAAGCAGTGGCTACGTTGGTGTGGCACCTTGGTCTGTACCGATATCCCTTGTGTTGCAACGAGGAGAATATGGGTCTTCTGAGGAGTCATTAAGCACCAACCGACCTTAGAACCCTAAATTGACCCAACTTGGCCATAGAACAGTAGCAGTATGCTACACCCATTGAGGCTAAACTCTCGCGATGGTTCTGGCTGCAAGAAAAGATTGCGACGCTGGAGTTATGACCGATTGAGGGTAGTCAGTGATATTTGGATCCTCTAGAACCCGGTTACTTTTGATAGGACAGGTTTTGAGCCCACCGACTTCAAGAGGGTAGTACCTAAACTCCATGTTGGCCTAAACTCTAAGGGCTCTCTGTGTGACTTGTGTGCCTTCTAACTTGAATTACTTGCACGTACTTGTTATCTGACAACATGGGTTCCTTGCAGGTTTTGTTTACAGTCCTTAATCGGGGCTCATAACAGGGTTTACGTACATCACTCCATGCATAGCATACCATCATACCATCATACCATTGCATGCATCCTGCATAAGGACTAACCCATTTCAAGGATCTCAAGGGCTTGTGATGCAGGTCATGATGAATCAAAATGTCTAGCAAGGGGAAAAAGGGGATTTATTTTCCTCTAGCCAAGGTTGTCCAGAAATCCAAGCGCGATAACTTGAGTCAGGGGATATGACCCACTCGATATGGTGAGCCTTGACTCTTGAAGAAGGACTCTAAACAATATGCAGTTCCTTCAATCAAGCTACGAAACTCAAACTCTAACAATTTTCTTGTTTACCCCGCGAGATCCTTGAAAACATTGCATGCATACATACATGTCATTGCATTACAGGTACCTTTTTGACAGGTCACTTATCTTCTTCGCTGTTTTATTTCATCAATCATCATGAATCCTGAATCATCCAATGAACAAGCTATCAAGGCCCTCCAGGCCCAGAACGCCCAGTTCCAGGAGTTGGTTATGAGCCTAGCCCAGGGTCAACAGGACTTGAAAACTCTGATTCTGAAAGAGAGGAAGAAGAAGAAGAGGATTGTGTTGTTCAACACTAGACACAGATCTGGGAATGGATCACAGAATGAGGTTGAGCTGACTACCCCATCTGTAGGCGAAGACAGCCCACAAGAGGAAAGGGTTCCTAGCCCCGTGGTCTCCGACAACGAGACGGATTTCAATGATGAACAGTACCCTCCTGCTGAGGACAGGTATAAGCAACTAGAGGACCGACTGAGTGCTATGGAGATTCAGCAGGTGCCCGGGTTGGATTTTGGAGATCTAGGTTTATCTTCTGGGGTGGTGATCCCCCACAAGTTCAAGGCGCCTTCTTTTGCGAAGTATGACGGGGCATCCTGTCCTAAGCTGCATCTCATATCATATGTTAGGAAGATCCAACCTTACACTGCAGACAAGAACTTATGGATTCATTTCTTCCAGGATAGCCTTTCAGGGGCTCAACTCGAGTGGTTCTATCAGCTGGATGGAACCAGTATTCGTAACTGGGAGGACTTGGCTACTACATTTTATAAGCAGTATCAGTACAATGCCGACCTCGCTCCTACGCGTACCCAACTCCAGGGTATGTCACTAGGGACGAGTGAAGGATTCAAGGAATATGCGCAAAAGTGGAGAGACCTTGCTGGAAGGGTGCAACCACCTCTGACTGACCGTGAGCTCGTTGACACGTTCCTGGGGACCCTATCTGGTCTATTCTTCAACCATCTGATTGGTAATTCTTCTGCTGGGTTTACATATTTGATCTTGACCGGGGAGAGGATTGAAGCTGGTATCAAGGCTGGAAAGATTCAAGAAGTTGCACCTTCTGATACTCAGAAAAAGCCTTACCATGGAAGAAAAGAGTCCAATGCTGTGCACGGTAAAAAGAGCCGTCATGATCAACATGTAGGGGTAACCCAGATCTCTAACCCTATGCCTGCTCAGCAAAGACAGTGGCAGCAACGTAAGGAGGTCGCACCCAAAAGACAGTTCACTAAGATCAACATGACACTGGATCAAGCACTACAGCAAATGTTGAAGGCAGGGCTGATTACCTTAAGGGCTCCTCTCCGGAATCCAAACACTTCTACTCCTAACTATCATCCCAACGAAAGGTGCACATACCACTCTGATAGCCCGAGGCATACTACGGACAACTACTGGGCCCTGAAGAATAAGGTCCAAGACATGATTGATGCCAAGGAAGTCCAGTTTGAAGCACCAGAGACTCCAAACATAATCACTGCTCCTTTGCCAAATCACTGAAGGCTTTTGTTTTACTTGAATTTCCGAGTTGTATTTTTCTTTGCTTATACAAACAATTAATGTCATAGCAAATTTGTTTATTCCATTAATGCATCGCATATGTATGTTTGAATTAATCTACTCGTATTCATTATATTCAAAATTGCTTTCATTTTTTGTGATGTTCAACTCTTGATTGAAATAATTTTAAGCCTCTTGAGGGAGGATGACAAAAACGATACCACAATCTACAGTACGCTTTTGAACAGACCCCGCTGATGAGGTACAGGCATTGTTTCAATTACTAAACACTGGAGTTATAAGGAAGATAATCCCTCGTCAACCCCTTCGAGCCAAAGAAGTAGGAGTTTTTCTTTTCACAAAAAAAAAATTAAAACCCTTAATCATAACCTGGGGCAGGGTAGTTCTCTCAGTTGATCTAGGTGCACAATGGATGACATCAAAGGAGTCCTTACAAAACAAAAGACAGTGATGGTTCCGAATAATCATAAAGACAGGCAGTCATCATTTCTCAAAATAAAAGCCCATTAAGTCAAAACTTATGAAGGAGACTTACAAAACTGGGGCATCCCACTGACTGTAACCACAAAAGAAACAGTTCAGGCAAAAACAAGGATAAACGAAATCAAAAAGAAAGAGGTCCTACAAACCCTCAACAAAAAAAAATGACTGCCTATTCAAAATAAATTGTCAACATCCGAACCATCATTGGAACATCAGGCCAAAGACTCAAACAAGGTCTAACGCACGATCAGCTGAGTTTAGGTTTGAAGAACATCACGAAGAGCGGGTGGGTACAAATAAAATTTGAGCCTTTATCCTTTGTTTCTTAAACCGTGAACCAGGCCACGTTATAACCCTCAAAAGTCCTAGCTGAAGCATGGGTTAGTTCGAAAGCATATTGTTACGAAAGGTATCCTGACTCCTTAAGGCTTGTGGTAAAATAACGAGTTGACATCACAGTTTACAAAATTCACTTGTTTTTATGAAAAAAAATGCATTTTCAAAAACTTCAAGACAGACATAAGCTTTGCATTTTTAATATAACATTGCTTGCATATGACTATCTATTTGAACAGCATAGAAGTTCGCACGACGAATGTCTAATGAACAAAAGCACTTCCAACCAAGGGCGGAGGCATGATTATTATCCATCATCTGGGGCAGTTAAGTCAAGATTCGGAGAATCTCTCAAAATGCCAAATAGCCAGGGGGAAGATCTCCGTCTGAATCACTTGGGGCATTGGACACGAATTCCAGCTACGAATCTTGCTTGATCAAACGAAGATCTTCTGGTCACATGGCAACACAACAACAGGGGCCCCTCCCTACATCCTGAGAGAGTGGACATAGTCAAAAAAATACTGCGCATAATCAAAGACCTGCTAGGTTGACACACCTAGGCAAAAATAAGGGCTTCCCGGCGAACCAAAAGGGTTCAGGAAAAATAAGGGATGAAATAAAAAAAATTTGTACACCCGGCAAGTCGAAAACCTGAAAAGGCGGCTTGGGCAAAAATGGGTATCCCGGTGGACTGAAAACCCGAAAGGGCGGTCCAGGCAAAAATTAGGGATCAAAGCGTACGACTATGTCCCGTCATCTCGTCACTTGCCTACCAGAAGAAGATTTCTCAATCGGCAGTTGTCAAACACCTCCACGGGTACCTTCTCCCGCAGAAGATGGGGCAATAATAATTGTCTTAGTGGTTTAGTTGCTTTGTCCACGGGTACAAGGTAGGTTCAGTTGAAGAGTATGATCAAGATACCTTCACTCCCCGCGGAGTAAGACCAGAATCAGCAATACTCTCCTCAAGCAGGGTTGGTCTCCCATCAGCCCTGAAAAGGCACAATATCCCTAGTAAGTCAATAATACTCTCCCCTCAAGCAGAGTTAGTCTACTGTCAGCCCTAAGGAAGTTGGGTACCCCCAGAAGATCTCAACATCCCCCAGCGGAGTATGCAGATGTTCCTCAGCAAGCATCCTCGGCAGTCTTAATATAAGATTGTTCCCCGGCGGAATACAGACACACCCGGTGGAGCCACTTCCCCAGTACAGTCCAAAGTTTCCCCAGGAGAGTTGAATCATCCTCCCCAGTAGATTCTGGAAGCTTATCCCCAGTAGATTCTGGAAGCTGGTCCCCTGCAGAGTACATATCTCCCCCCGGCCATATTCAAAGGTTATTCCCCACCAAGAGCCTAACTGGGTTATCCTCAGCATATTACCACGGATAGATCGTCCTCGGCGAAGTTCTTCCTATCCCCCAGCGGAGTTCATCAAAATTCCCCAACATAACATATCAACGGTATCCCCAGCGGAGTTATCATCCAAACCTCAGCGAAGTATCTCTTCCCACAGAGTAATTCCCCGCAGAGTAATCTCTCCAGCAAGTTTATTCCCCAACGGAGTCATCTTCTCCTACCGGTTTATTCTTGTAACCATCATCCCCAGCGGAAACGAAGAACTCTACTCTTCAAACGTCAGCCCAGGATTCAACTTCCCAGCATTCGTCAAGGATTTATTTTCCTAGACGAAAATACATTCATAAACATCACATCTTCATACATTATAGCATGCATACGCATCATACAACACAAATCTCATTTTTGAACATCATGACATCATGCATCTCATACATCATGACATTGCATACAATTGATGTTTTGCCTTTTTCAGGAAAAAGGTCAATCCAAAGATGATTACTATCAACTGTCGTAATTCCAGATTCGATACCTGTATCTAGCCAGGGCATATCTGTGAGCGATTGATTGTGGATTCAATACCTGTATCTGGCCAGGGCATATCTACATTAAAGAGATTTCAGAGATAGCTTGGAAATGCTCCCGGATGCGGATGTTATTCTATTGCTTATTCAGACTTCCTTCTAGAGATAGCTTAGAGATGCTCCGGACACGGATGCTATTCTATTTTCTTATTCAGATGACCTTCTAGAGATGGTTCAGATGCGATCCAGATATGGCTACATTCTGATACTTATTCAGATTCCCTCTCGAAGATAGCTTAGAGATGCTCCAGATATGGATGTTATTCTTTTGCTTATTCAAAGTTTCTTCTCAGAGATAGTTCAGATATGCTCCAGAACCGGATGCTATTTTGTTGCTTATTCAGAAATGGCTGGGAAATGCTCCAGATATGGATGTTGTTCTTTTGCTTATTCAGATTTTCTCTTCAGAGATAGCTTAGATATGCTCCAGATATGGATGCTATTCTTCTGCTTATTCAAGAGTTTCTTTTCAGAGATAGTTGGGAAATGCTCCAGATATGGATGTTGTTCTTTTGCTTATTCAGATTTTCTCTTCAGAGATAGCTTAGATATGCTCCAGACATGGATGCTATTCTTTTGCTTATTCAAGAGTTTATTTTCGGAGATAGCTTGGAAATGCTCCAGATATGGATGTTGTTCTTTTGCTTATTCAGATTTTCTCTTCAGAGATGGCTTAGAAATGCTCCAGATATGGATGCTATTCTTTTGCTTATTCAAGAGTTTCCTTTCAGAGATAGCTTGGAAATGCTCTAGATATGGATGCTATTCTTTTGCTTATTCAGAGATAGCTTAGAAATGCTCCGGACCCGGATGTTATTCTATTGCTTATTCAGAGTTACTTTTCAGAAATGGCCTAGAGATGCTCCAGACCTGGATGTTGTTCTATCACTTATTCAGACTTCCTTCTAGAAATAGTTCAGATGCAACCTAGGCATGGCGACATTCTGATACTTATTCAGATTTCCTTTGAGATATAGCTTAGAGATGCTCCAACCACGGATACTATTCTACTGCTTATTCAGATTCAAACTCCTAAAGACAACTTAGAGATGCTCCAACCACAGATGCTATTCTATTTGTTTAGTCCAGATTCATTCAAAAGGCAGTCCAGATACGATCCAGATTCGGATGACACTCTGTTACTCACTCAGATACAGTATGGATATACCCCAGACACGGCGGTCATTCTACTACTCGTTCAGACGTCAGCAATTAGATATAGACTAGATATGCTCCAGACATGGAAGCCATTCTATTTCTTATTCAGATTCAACTATCCATGACATTTCCAAATGGCATCTATAAGCCCATTCCCGACAAGGTTCTGTCACATCTCCAGATGGCATCTATAAGCCCATCCTCCTATCCACCATCTCTCCAAATGGCATCTATAAGCCCATTTCCGACATCACATTGCTGATACTCCACTATGCGAGTGCAAATTTCTAGGCACTCTAGTGTTCAATCATCTTCCACCTTCGGATCACGAAAGGCACGCAAGCCAATCTACATCCTCAGGTCTAAGAAGATTGAACAGGGGCAACTGTTGTACCCCAAAATTTGCCCTCCCATATTCTTCAAAGATTTGTCAAGATCAATCTTCAAATGGATCAAGGGGTTGCCCAGTCTAAACATCCTCCTAAGCCACTCAAATTAGGGTTTTGGTTCCTTCAGTGAATTTGAGGTTTTCAAGGGATCAATCAAGTCATATGTGCCCATATACCTTGTCAAGCATCTACATATCAAGTCTCAAGACTCATAGGGTCCAATTGCACAGTCAAAAGCCTCATTTGCCTCACAATCAACTGTAGGGGCAAAATGGTCATTTTACAGTCAAAAATCGGAATTTTTGGTCAACATCTTATTTTGAGCTCACAATCATCATTTGATCAATTCTTGATCATGATTCCTAAAGCATGGCTCAAAAATCATCAAGCTGTCAAAAGTTACTATTTTTGGACAGTAGAAAAGTCAACTGTAACTTGACCAGGGCATAACTTTTTCATGGTTCATCAGAAAAATCCCATCCAATGCTCATTTTGAAGGGGGTGACATTTCCTACAACTCATATTCACATTCCAAGTCAAAGAAATGCTCCCACAAAAAGTTATCAATTTCTACATTATAGGTCACTTTCAAAAGTCAACAAAAATGCACTTTAAGTCAAAGACCATAACTTGAGATTGGTAAATCCAAATGATATGGGACCAAAGGAATTGGTTAGAGGACTTCAAGACCTTTCCAAAATGTCCAAGAACATGTTCATATGATCAAAATTGAGCAAGATATGCATTGGAGAAGTTGGGAAATTTTTGTGAACTTGCAAAAGTCAACTTTGCCCAAAGCACCTCATTTTTGCTAATGGGCCCCAAATTCCTTCTTGAATCTTTACCCAAGGCTTATGCACGACCCATTGAGATTAAATTAAGTTATTTTCTTATTTTTATTAATTAATTGGATTTTTAATTGATTATTAATTCATTTAATTGATTTAAAATGTAGAAAATATAAAGATATGGTTTTCAAATCTTTTTATGAAGCAAATAGACTCAGGGCAAGCTGGAAATTTCGTGCATCCATCAAAGAGACAAAAATCTCCCAATTTGGCAAGGTTTTTCAATCAAAAAGATTGAAAAATATTTGATTGAAAATCAAATATTGAAAACTTTATTCCATGGATCTTTGACCTAGTTTGTACCCTAATTCCCTTCCAACATAAATACTGAAGCAACCCTAATGCCTGGAAGGTGCAAGCTGCTGTCAAAAGCCATAAGCAAATTCCAAAAATTCAAGAAAAATTTGAAAACTGAATTCCACCTTCCAGCATGATTCAAAGCTTTCTCTTGATTCAAACCTATTGCAGGGATTCCCAGAAGCCTTTTGCAATCAAAATCACGTGCCAACACTCAAAGAAACGTCCAGAACGAACTCACGGTTTGCTTAATTTTTCTAGAATTGAAACTCAAGTTTTATGCATCATTAACATGTTATGATCATTGCTTTGCATTGCTAACACCATTCTGAAGCTAATGGTACAGATTAATTTGATTATGGTGCCCTGAAACGAAAACTGCCATTAAAGAAATCTAGGGTTTCGAAGCTTTGATTTTAGGGCTTTCTTGACCAAGCAAAATTAGGACTAATGATGCCCATGGTTGGACTCAGAGGATCAAGACGAATTCAATGGACATGTCGCGCCCTATTTATATAACGCATAGACCTATTCGCTATTTTCCCTTTTTGCAGGTTGTGGGGGTTAAAAACCCCCGCTAATTGCTTTTGTTTTACAGGGAAACAAGGAAGAAGATAATAGGTGTAAGCGCGTGGTTGGTCCGTTCAAAAAAATATGGCGCGCGCTTTGCTTTATCCAGTATAATTGTTATTTTCATATATTATTTTCAGTGGCCACTATAATATCAAACGCAGGCGAGTGGAGTAGTGGTTGGTGCGCTGGGCGTTCACCATTGGGACCTGGGTTCGATCCCCAGGTCCACCCAAATAATTGTTTCCTATTTTGTTTAATGTGATTACATGAAGCGCTCTCCAGTAACGTCCACCATACATATCCAGATCCCAGACGCCAAGTGTCTTCCCACTCAAAACCAATGGCCAAAGATGAAAGGCTATGGTGTTCTCCAGTCAATGAGCACGCACCTGATTCCAAAAGTCAACAAGGGCTTTGTGCTATTGGGCCTAAATTTCCAGAACTAAACCTCTATTGGGTCCATCAACACCCCCCCTGGTTTATTTTCCTTTTTATTTTCTTCCTCTTTTTAATTCTTTTAATTATTATTATTATTATTATTATTATTATTATTATTATTATTATTATTATTATTAACTAACAAATTATTTTTATAATAAAATCATAAACTTAAAATATTTGTATTATTATTATTATTATTATTAAATTTCACCTTAATTGTTATTTTTGTAAATAAAATACTAACAAATTAATTAGTTTAATTAGGTAATTTTAACTTTTTTTACAATAAATAAAATAAATCTAGAATTAGGGTTTTTCTTTTGACTTTTAATTTTCTTTTCTTTTTATTTTTATTAAAGACTTAAAAAACACAAAAAATATTTTTCGTTTAATTAATTAATTAATTAGTTTAGGGTTAATATTTAATTAAATGCAAAGGACCAAAATTTCTTTATTTCTCAAAAAAAGGGTCAAGACCCTAAGGACGTTCCGATTCGATTCTTTCGCGCTTTAATTCTTATTTTGATTATATTTGATGTATCTGCTCAGAGGATGTAATAGTTAATTAGGCTTTTATTGCTTTCTTTATTTTCCGCATTTATTTTCCAAAACGGGTTATGTTTTTGGCGATGTATAGACCCGCGCCTTGTAATAGCATAGATTCATATTTCCGCAATTCATTTTCTTCACTCTTAACTGTTAATATGCATGAAAGACTTGTATGACAAATAAAACCAATCTGTAGCTCACAAATGCATGATCAAAGATAAACATAAACTGAAACAACACACATGCACATGCCACTCCTAGGGTACGCCTCACTGGTTGCCTCGGACGTGGTCGTCAAGTATAGGGTGTTTTAGAGGTTGCCCTCCTGTCTAAAGATTCAGTTGCCTCGAAACGGTTGCCTCGGATAAAAAGGATCTAGGACATTAGGGTTACTTCTAAGGTGTCCTACTATTGCTTCGGTGACCACACATGTCCCTAATAATCGAATTGACCCGAATACCTCCAACGACGGTGCTACCTACCTCTCAATGGTGGGATAGCACTGTCTAAAGGACTCTTACACAACCTAATTCCTTAGAGTAGGTAGATTCTCGTGGGTACTTGCTCTTTCAAATAAACAAAAACATCTTTTCACACTTACACTTTCAAAAAGTTTTCAAACCAATTTTTCATACACTCTTGAGGACAGATACAAGAGTTACTTAGAAATTTTTCAAACGAAACTTTTTCAAAACCCACACACACTTGAAAAGCAAACAAATTTTGAAAACATAGTGAGCAAGTACCTAAGAGCCCGTGGATGACCACAGATAGAAAGGGTGCTAACACCTTCCCTTTCTATAATCTACCTCCCGAACCGAGAGACATCTCAAAGAAGGAATTTTGTTGTGCTTTTGTCCTTTCCATGTTGGAGAATATAAAAGACGGTGGCGACTCTTGCTTATTGCGACATTTCGCGAACCAGCTTTAAACAGTCAGTTCTATTTCCACCGATCACATTTGGTAAATGCTTCTCCCAAGTCGTTGAAAGTATGGATATTGACGTTGTCCAAACTCATATACCACTTCAATGCAGCACCAATCAAACTATCCTAAAAAAAGTGAATCAACAGACATTGATCATCAGTGTGGGTAGACATTCTTCTTATATACATCACAAGATGAGCACGAGGACAAGTGTTGCCCTTGTACTTCTCAAATTCTGAGACTTTAAACTTCATAGGTATCTTGACATTCGGGACCAAGCATAAATCATTCACATTCTGCCTTAACAATTCCTTTCCCCTGAGGGCCTTCATCTCCCTCTACGTCTTGTCAAACTGATCTTGAAAATCATACATTCTATCATAGAGATCCAAGCCTTCACTAGGTGGAGGGAAAGGACGATACATATCATCATTAGCAAATGACACCATATTCACCGAAGGAGGTGTAGCAGGAGTAACATGCACCCTATGAGGTGCGGGAGTAATAGTAGTCTGAACAACTGGAGTAACTTGAGGACCAAGATTGAAACCTTCAGGCACAAAGTTCTCTGGCATTCCCCATGGATAACCTTGAGGCATGCGATTCTGAACAACAGTTGGAGTAGTAGAAATGGGAACGGTCAGAGCTTCAGTAGTAACCTTTGTCTGTTGAGGTTGAGCACTCGGTGGCTGATTCTGAGCAGCCACCAGAGATTCCATCAGAGCATTGAGATTGGACATGCCTGCCTTCAGAGCATAAACTTCCTCGTGCAGCTCACGATTCCCTTGTTCTAAGTTGTCCATCTTCCTTATGAAATTAGCTCAAGTATTATAGTGGTGAGACAGCTTGCTATACGAAGTAAATAAGCTTGGTAAGACACCTAGATATGCATAATAAATGCAAGAAAAATGTGCAATATGATGCATGATATGCAATGCACATGATTTATTTTATTAATAATATTTCAAAGGACTTAAAGATTTATAGACACATTGCAAATATCAAAGTAATAACACATTTGAAATACTGAAAAAATTTATTATAATAACTTCAAAATGGATTACAAGTTTCAATAATCCCAAGTACAAGATGAAAATAAAGTCTAAAACCCTAGGAAGTAAAGCTGATGGAGATCACTCTATACGCTGGCGCTTCCCCATAAGCCTGGAAATCTGAGCCTTCAACCTCTGGTTTTCTTCTGCATATCTGGTGGAAACCTCCTTCCAATCACCTGAATCATGAAGTGAGCAACTAGCATCTTAGTGATGCTTAGGAGAAAATAAATCCCCTTGCCTCTCCATCATCTCTACAGCCCGACTCTCAAGAATTTCAATCAAGTCGTCTTTCTCCTTCAAGTCTTATCTATAGGAAATCTCTAAAGTTTGGTACTTATTCTTCTAAGCATCCTTTTCCTGCTGCATCCTGACCAAAGCAAGATGTAGATCTTCCACATCATCCACTAAGGGAAGAGTGGTCTTCACAAACAAGTTAGGCATATGTGCTTCTCGGGAATACGGCATCTTCAACTGAATAGCTCTCATTTGGACCCACTGAAGATAAGGCTCCAAAGAAACATCCCCCTAGGTCCCAAGTCTTTCCTAATCTTCCTATGAATGTGGCGCCAGGCCTTGGTAATCTGCTCCCTAGCTTCCTTATGGTCTTCTCACTCCTTCAGGAAGAAACTACTCAAATGAATAGTATTTGGTTTATCCCTCATCGGATAACCAAGTTGTCGTCGTGCAAGAATAGGGTTGTAGTTAATTCCTCCCTTTGTACCAAGAAGAGGTACATTAGGGAAACTACCACAACTGACAATAATATCTACATCATGGTAAGCCCGATGATACCAATCAATATCTGAGTGACTAAGTGTCATGATCTTAGGAGCCCAACGGGGTTCCTTCCTAACATCCCAGAAAGCATCAGACTGAGGCATATGAGAAATAAACCACAAGTACAACAGAGGCCTGCAACAGATAATCATCTCTCTATGATAAGAATTCCGAAGATGAATAGAGTAATAAGCATCACCCAACAATGTAGGAATTGGGTTTCCAATCATGAAGATCCTGATAGAATTAATGTCAACAAACTTATCCATATTAGGAAATAAAAACAACCCAGCAAGTAGAGCAAAGATAGCCTCAAAAGCGACTGTACTCTTCATCCTGGAAAAGTAACGAGCTTTCTCCAATAAGAACTGAGCTGGTAATCCTCTAATCCCTCCTTTAGTATTCATATAGGCTTCAACCTCGGACTTCCCCAGATGGATCAAAGCAGCAATCTCGTGTGGTTTTGGCTCACCCTTCAAACCAGTAAAAGGAACACGATCAGTAATCGGTAAATCCAACATATAAGAATACTCCTCTAGTATAGGCATCAACTGATAGTCAGGGAAAGTAAAGCAATGATACGTCGGATCATAGAACTGAACCAAGGTTGAGAGAATACCCTTCTTCATCCTAAGCTTCAAGAGAGGAATGATGGATCCATACTTCTTCCAAAAATCTGCAGATCACTCAATCTCGGGAATTAGACTGATCAACTCATCTATCTTGGGATCTTTGAAACTGTATTTTCCGGTGTTTCTTTTTCCAGAATCCATGATCAAAAGGTACCTGAGATATTCACAAATGGTCAACTTTCAAGTCCTTTGAAATAAAATTTCTTCAAAAGATTCTTATGAGTGCATGGGTGCATGATGCAACAATCACACACAAGATCACAAACATAGGGTTCATAGGTTCAACGTCACGGGCATGAGGTCGAAGGTACTACCCATAAGGTATGGTCTAAAAGTTATCACCTACCGAACAAGGTTCTAGAGGTTCCTAGAGTCTATATCCTTCCTTCGGATATTACCAACTTCCAGATTAACTCGGTAATTAGTAATAATCTCAAGAAAAACTCGTACGAGCGTAGTATTGCATGACAGGTATTTCTGGATTACTCCGTCATAGCTTCCGCACTACACCTAAAAGGCCAAGATGGGTTAGGTATTATACGGTCCTCAGCTTCAGCAAGCTCCCAGGTCAAAAGCAGGATGTCTTCCTGATTACTCGGTAAACAACACTACAGTCAAAGAGGCCTCCACTGAGTGGGGAATCTCATACCTCCTTTTTTTGGATTACTCCCTCAAATTTAAACATGACTATACCGCCCGTCCTATCTTAAGTTTTCCCAAGTACGGGTATAGGACTTATAAGTAATCACTAAGCATCCTGAAAACCAGGAAAATTCAGACAAACATGTATACAACATATAACACATAAACAACAATAGCACATATACAGATATAAATAAAGATAGGTTCAACCCACTTAGGGATGGACCAGCAAGAGGTCAATTTGTCCCCAGTGAAGTCTCCGTTTTTTTTCTGTAGCGGTAGAAATGTTTAAGACTAAGCCATTAGATTGACTAGACTTATACAGATCAAAATAAAAATCACCATCACGCTTTATTGTTTCCAAAGGAATGGAAAAAGAGCGAGTAACCCAAAAAGAGGGGGAAAGGTTCAAGGTAAGGGGGTTGGTTATGCAAAGGGAAGGTATTAGCACCCTAAACATCTACGGTACTCCGTAGGAACCTCTTTGTAAAATCTGTATGTTTTGGCTATAAAATGTTGTATAAAAAATAGATGGTGGAGGTGAGAAAAGAAGTATTTTTTATGATTTTTGCACCCATCGCGGTTGCAAACCTTTAGTGCCTACGTACCACCTTTCGTGCAATAGGGGATCAGGGTACACGTATTTCACCCTTAAAAACATTTAAAACACAAGTATGTTGGTTAATTTTATAAGATAAGACATCATCGTCATTGTCCCTGTGGAAAACATACTTACTACCCACAATCATGAGAAAGGAAAATTTGCATCATCTCAAAGTGGAGGATATGGCTTGGATTTTAAAATCAACAATGCCTCACTCAACACCCAAGTGGAAAATATCTCACTTCACTACATATTGTAGAAGTATAGTTGTTTGCATCACTACAAGGATTGACAAGAGTCTAATCTTTTGAGAAGGGTTTTTAAAATAAAAAGACAAAGTTTCAAAAATGGTTTGAAATGAGATTGATTGACTTTTAGTCTTCTCACAAAAAATGTCAAGGTATTATTAAAATGATTGGAGTTTATTTATGAAAAGGTTTTGAAAATGCATGGACCTAGGTCCAAGTTTATTATGAAAGTGGTTCAAGTTTAAAAACAAGAAGAGTTTTCAAAATGAGGAAGAAGATTTTTTGAAATTGAAGAAGATGGGAGGAGGTGAAAGGACTATCCTAAAGCATAAGGTAAAAGTTATGGATAAGAACCATCTAACCAACAAGAAGCCAATACTTGACATTATGAGTCAAGATATAATTCCCATTATTTGGATTGAAACCAAGCAAGCAAAGACACTAGACCTCTTGAGAGAACCAAACTTCAAGTGTATTAAGTCTTCACAAAAATTGGGCAGAGTAACGGCTGTATACGGGTGAATTCCATATTACAAACAAAGTATGTAATCACAATAACCTTCACACAAAACAAACAAACAACCCAATGTCTTGAGGTAAACCTCAAGAACTCCAGAAAAAATATCAATTAATGTCACAAGGTCTCCAACATAGGCCAAGGTTTCTAATCCTAAGTCTAAGAAGTCCAATACTCCATAATGCCAAGGATGGTAACCAAATAGTCCAAGTACCATTAAAGTTTTTTATGGTTTATGTTGATTATTAGGTGTCTTTAAAAAAAAACTCAAGTGAGTAAATAAAAATGACAAGAAAGTAAATGCTCAATTGGGCAAAGATGAAAAATAGTATGAAATGTAAATCCTAAAGTAAATGGTACATAAAGTAAATAGCAAAAAATAAAGGCATAAAATAAAGTCAATTGTTAGAAATTAGTGGTTAGTTGGATGACCATCTTGAAACTTGCATTTGGAACTCATTTGAGGATTGGTAGAACCAAAGCCTCCACACAACAAGTTGCATTTGTTTTTGTTAAGTATATCATCCATTTTGGAATCCTCTAAAGTAACATTTAATGATCAATGATGTTTAAGTGATCCGCGTTGACCAAAAGTGATGTAGATCCATTAGAGGATTGGTAGAACCAAAGCCTCCACACAATGAATCTTAAGGTTATTGGATCAAAGAGATCAAATTAACATACTTGGGCTTTCAAACATAGGTTTAGGCCACAAATGATCATTTATTCAAATCGGTATAAAATTTAGCGCTATGTTAAGCAGTCGTACATGGACGTATGTAGAAGTCGCACCTATTTTGAGGTCGGTCAATAACAGTCTATGCACCATTTGTTTTGACACATGATATATAGATCATGCTCCAATAACACTTTGTGCAATAAGAAAGGAATGAGATGAAGAAGGGTGGGAAAGAATATATAAACCATTTTTGAATTAAATTTTAATCAAACTATTATTAAAATCATTCATCCATTTTTATGGAGTTAGACTCAACACCATGGATCCAATGATGTTAACAAAATTCATGATCAAAAATTCAACCTAAGATCAGCCAGAAAATAATCACAAAATAATATTACATTTAATATATGCATGTTGAAAAGGATTAAAAAATGAATAAAAATGAAAATAAAGGAAAAAAATCAACTATATTCAAATTGATTCACAAAAAAGAAATAAGGTCATAGAAAAATCTAAAATAGACTCAAATATTTTTATAAAATTTTTGGTAATTTTTTAAAGTCAGAAACTAATTTTAAAATTAAAAGAAATGAGTAAAATAAATCAAAAAATGATTAAAAAAATAACAAAGTTAGAAATAAAAATTAAATGTGGTCACCAATATTTGTCACAATATCATTGGATCATTCCATATTTTTTTTAGAATTTTAAAATGCATAAAAGTATTTTTAAACATGTAAAACAATTCAAATAAAGTGAAAATTTATAAACAAAAAATATCAAAACACAAAATAAAATTGTAAAAAAATAAAAATCAGAAAGAGAAAAATCAAAAATATTTTTCATAATTTTTTCAAATTTTTTGGACTAAAAATGAATTTTCTATGGTTTTTTGAAGTTTAAAACAATTTAAATATAAAAATCAGAAAATAAAATAAAGTCAAAAAAATATGGACCAATGGATGAGAGTCAAAACATGTTAGTAAGCTAATCTAATGGATCAGACGCATTGTGCATATCATGGTCATTAGTGAATAACACACATGATCATTAATTAAATCAGATGTTCAAAAATCCAAATGGCGTTGTTTCATTGGTTGAAGGATGACACGTTGGTCATCTTCAACCTCCATCCAGTCTCAAATCAGGCTTGCTCAAACTGTAAAATTAGAGCACGAGACCGGGACCATTCGCTTCGTCTCATCGAGACGAAGACAACCACTCCTTTGCAAAAAAAAATTATATAAACTATAGCTCAAGCAATTTGGAAGGAAAGTTTTGAAAAGGAATTTTAAAATTCATGGCCAAAACGTATTTCCTGTTAAAAGAAAGTGTTGCAACTAGAACCAGGGCAATGAGAGCTTGACAATGATATCAAAGTTTGAAAGAATTGATGGAGAAATCTACCTATTGAAGTTCAGTTGTAGAGCTCTGTAAATGGACTTGGTTAGATCAATTCAGAAAGTTTCAAGGCTCAATTCTTCTCCTGTTAGCTTCAGGGAAGATCAAGGAAGGTGAATTGATAGAAAATGGATTGAAAAAGGCTTGAACAATGATTTTGAAGTTGTAGAAAAGTAAGTTATGGAGTGAGTTTAGCAGGGTGATTTTGGTTGTTCAAGCTTGAGAAAACGAATGGGATAGCTCATGTATTTATAGGAGAATCAAATGGGATCAAAAGGAAGGGTGAATGATGCAATTTAGAGGGAATTCGTGTGGGTCTGCATCATGAAGAAAGTGTGACTTCTCTTTTGTCAAAACTCACCCAAAACGTGTGTTTTAATGCACTAATACACTTGGGAAAGTTGGCTAATCATGTTTAGACCCAAAACGCGTGCTAATTTGAGGGTTAGAAGTTGCAACATGAAATTCAAATTCTGACTTGCGATGAAACTTCAATTCCAAGTTACCACTTTTGAAACAATGGCATTCTCAGCTCAAGGGGTCTTAGGGCATGGTTATTGATGCTTTAGAAAGATGAGATTATAAGCTTTGCAATGGGAAAAGAATGGAATCAAATGGATGTTTGAGCTGAAAGTTGAAATGAGTCAAAGTTGGGAAAAAGAGGTTGACTTTCCATACTTAGAAATATTTCCAGTTTTTCTTCAAAAGTGACCTATAATGTTTTGCATCCAAACATGGCCTTCCTCTTGGAATTTGCTCTTGACCAAAACATATGGCATGAAATAGACCTCTTGTATGACATTTTGAAACTTGAACCATTCAAAATCTCCAAAAATTGAGAGAGTTATGAATTGTTGAAGTTGGAAAAAAATCATGAAATGACCTATAGTATTTTGTATCCTTAAGGAATCCTCCATCCATTTTCTCACTTTTCACATAAAAGAAGTAATAAAGTTTACATCCTCAAGATCATTATGAAAAAAGAGTTGGATCAGGGTGATAAAAATTGACCAAGTTATGATCATTTGAAGTCACACATGGGAAGTTGGGGGTTCATCTAGAGACTTGTAATATTTCTTCATCATCAAGTTTATTCCACATGAAAACTCCTTGAAATTTTGAAGTGATTTGTTAATAACCTTTTGAAGAGAAGGATGATTTTGGAATCACTCAAAAATACCAAAAGATGAGCAAGATATACTTCTTTGAAGTTCAAAATCCTAGCTCCTAGATCAAGAAAATGCTTTGAGGAACTTTGACAATTTTAAACAACCTTCTTGTACCAACACCTTTTCTTTGTAGATAGAAATTGTTGAGGATGATAATGAGAACTCGTAGCAACCAAAAACACTTCCATATCTTGAGAATTGAGAGAAATATGCACTTGTGACCAATGGGAACAAGGCCTTTTCCAACCATGACAACTTCTTCAATCAACCCCTTGTACTTTTGAATCAATCTTGATAACTTTTAAATGTGGTGAACCAAAATAAACCTTTCCATGTCATTTCTTCCAAAACAACTTCAATGGTGAGATTTTAATTTCTCAAGCTTTATTGACTAGGGCATGGAAATAAACTCATGGACCCATGGATCAACTTGCTAAGCCACATTGCCTTTACCTACATTATTAACAAGTAAGATAAACCAACATTGCATTTTATTAATTAAAAGGAAAGTCAAGACAAAACATGCATGATCACAAAAGAAAAACAAGTCAAGGTGCTTGGTGACTCCTCAAATAGCAAATCTAAAGATAGGGAGGAGAACCAAAAGCCCTAATGTGATCTTGTTGTGAATGAATCAATATGGTATGATGAAGGAATCTTAGGGGCAAAAATTGGGGTCTAACACTTGGGTTGAACCCTTTCATAAAACCAAGTCCTTGAAACTAAGATTACATTTCCTCCTTCATTGTCAAATTGTTTGGAGAGAGAGAGAGAGAGAGAGAGAGAGAGAGAGAGAGAGAGAGAGAGAGAGGGCTTGTAGGGTACAATATGAGCCAACATCTCGATTAAAATGAAGCTTGAACCAATACTTTGTATAAAAACTACAACAAGGGTAAAGAGGCTCATTAGGAAGATAGAAAAAAATAGAGGGAATTATAGGAGTGAGGGGTTTCACCAAGAGAAAATATCTCAGAAAATTACGTTCATAAAAAATAAAGGGGTCAAACCAAGAGAGGACCACATGAAGCTGGAGAAGTCCCTAGTTAAGAAAGTTGTCTGGCGATGTGTGCCTCGGATGAAAAATATTAAAGAATAATTCCACTGTTGAAGGATCACCGACCACAACGTGAGGATCATGCAGGGTGGCTTCAAAGCTCAAAGTCGAAGAAGTGTATTCCATTGTTGTATAAATCCAATCATATATCGGTGTTCCAAGCCGACGTTGAATACCTAAATGTTCCAGCACCTTGGCGTTGCTAAGTTGACAACCTAAGTTCTGCATGTGAACCAGGATAAATCTCTAGCACGTTCCCTCATTTGCAAGTTAGCTTGTACTTCCTCTTTCGAAAGAATGAGATGGGACATTGGGACCTCGATGCGATGTATTCCTCTACCTACATTTGTTATAAGGGCATCTTATGACCAAGATTCTTCCTCAAAGGAAGCCTTAGACATACTTTCTGATCTAGAATATTCATATATGGATATAATTTATGGCCCTATGAAATCGCTACTAATAGAGGGATGGAGAGAACCAGGGGATGACTCAGATGAAGTTTCCACTTCATAATCACTCATTAAATCAATAATGTTATCACTCATTTTAACAAAAAAGTAAGAAATATTGAAGGGGAAATCTTAAGTTAGAAGGATACCTGATTAAAAGAGATTGATGAAGCAAGAGGAATAAAAAAGGAAAAGGCTTTAGCAAAGATCTGAATCACTTCTAGTGATTTTCTCAGGTAAAATAAACAAAAACATTTCTCGAGAAAGTAACAAAGTTTGAAAACTAAAAGGTCGCAAAAACTTCCCAAATATTTAGCACACCCTATTTATAAGACCGAATACAAACATGGAACACAAGATCAACGACTAGAATTATACTCGTTGAAACACACCAAACTCAAATGCACTTAAGAAATTTATGAATTACGCCACACCCTAGTTGGTCATGTCATCTCACGTTTCAAGAATGACTGATGAAGCGTCTCAATGATGAAACCACATTATATTCTCCTGTCCCCCATTATTTTTTTAATTTGATCTGAGGTGATTTAGATTTACTTGACACTAGATTATGACACAAATGTATGTCAATGATACTTAAGGCTTACCCTGACTTCTTTTGTGTCTGACAAATCCTTGGGAGAAAATGTTCTGGACCGGCCAAAGGCTAATCGATCAAGGCCAAATCCATCAAAAACCCACTCTACTCCATCCAACATATAAAAACAGTTCACACACTATGAGAATGTATATAATCTGTGATCTCTAATTTCATTATAATCATCTTGAATCTTGAGCTGACTTGGGTGTTAGAGTGCTAACCATCCAAATCCACTGTAAAGGAAATTAGAGCCACCATTTAAGATCAACAATTATTCAATTCTCATCATTTATGATTCTTTCATGGAGATTGAGCATTATTTATGGTTCTAGGATGGAATAGTTACAATTTTTTTTAAATCCAAAATATTTAAAATTACTTTTATAATTTCACTTTTCTTTTTATTAAAAGGGAATTTTAGTCATTTAATAGTAATGTAAGGGTATCATATTAAATGCATAGTATAATTCTCCAATTTACGCATTGACAATTGTAATACCATGTCCATACGTAGTGGGCTTTGAAGCAAACAAACAATATATGGGCTACTCTACTATGAGAATTTATTAATGCACCCTATGTGTTTCTTAGGCACCAGCGTGAAATTCCAAAAATGCTCCCAGGAATTAGAAATGTATCTCCGGTGTGCACCCTATTATATGAAAAACATATAAACCAGAAGTATACTTACGATTCCCAAATAGATGTTGTATTTATGGTTACACTCTAAATGAAATTTAGAAAAACACTATGAAAAGCCACACCCTACCACGTTGATACGAGCGAAAATACAACATTGGTTCCAAACCGTATGTGTATTTCCAATTTGTATTTTGACATAACCCCGCGCTACCTCTTCCTCTTCCTCATTTGCTTCAAACAGAAACAAAACCAGAAACTTCCCAAAACCCCATTGTTTCAAAATCCTTATTGTTTCAATATCCATTAATTTATCACAACATATAAGCAATACATCAGGCATAATCGGAATCAACCAAGGAGAATGAATCATTGTAAGTTATTTTTGAGCATTATTGAGTTTTTTTATTTTACATACAAATTGTGTTTCAGGGTAGTAAAATGTAGTTTTTTTTAGTTCATGCAATGTTTGAAGTCAACACGGAAGTGTTAGCCATGTCTTTTTGACGATCAATTCCTATTTTTTGGTCCCTATTGGGCGTCAATTTCTCCATTAACGCACCTGTTAAGTTGCAGGTCATACCGAAAGTGTATTTCCAGTTTTGTTCTTGACCAAAACCGGTAGTATACTTTCGGTTATAGAGAAAACAGTTGTTTCCCTATTTTTTGTACAAGAGTGATTATTTAATACTTTATTCATTTATTCTATAGGTATTATGGCTGAGAGACAATCCAGATTGCGACACGGGAGACTTTCACATCATGTTTTCGTGCGTAGGGAAAGGAATCAGTCTTTTCAGGCTCCTAGGCCGGCTGTGTCGGATACCTCCACTCCCTCGACCAACAGGCAAGAGTCTCTTTTCCATCCATCTCTGCCTCTGTCCTCCTGCAGACGTACATCCTCACCGTAGGTATTCGAACCATGAGAGACATCTGGATCCCACTCACAGACTACACCACATTCAGTCCAAACCTATCCACCTCCTTCCTCCCACGTATGCCATGTGGTTTTTGAGAAATGAGAGTCTTCTTCATCCCAGCTGACACCTTCTCCCACCCAGCCTACACCAGTTCCCGCCTAACAAACACCAGAGGCCACTCCCACCTAGCAGACACTAGAGACCACCTAGTCTGCACCAGTGACCCATCTAGAGGCAGCACTAGAGGCCCATCCATAGGCAACAGTAGAGGCGCCTCATGCATTTGGAGGAGGACCTTTGGATTTGTCATTATTTTCGTTGTATCGAGACCATGTTTCTAGAAACTTTTGGGACGGAGAGGTAAATATTTCATTTAACCATTCTTACATAGTGGTCTACCTTTTTTGCTAAGTATTATGTTCATTTAAGTATTGGGTGTTTATTTATGCATGCAGGACCCGATCCACTCAAGATAATTAACCTTTCTAGGAAGATTAGTCGCCCGGTACCACCCGCCGAGCTATGGTTCTAAGAGCTGATCCACATCACTGGGCTCCTTGATTTAGTCTTATATGGATATACTACTGTTAATCCTGGTATGATTAACAATTTTGAGCGGGTCGCTGAGTGGAGCTGAGGGGCAACTTTTTTGGTGTATTTGTACCATAAGATGTCTGAAAGTGCTAAGTGGAATACAAAGCAGATGATCGGCAGCATCACATTTTTTACAGTAACATTTCTTATTCTTATGTTATTTTTGTCACGTTATGTAAATTACTTTGATTTCGTTACTTATTAATGGCGGTAACATTTCAGGCCTAGATTCTACAGCATTTCCCTCACGTATCTGGATGGTCACCTGAGCCTACATATATTGAGGTTCATCCATGTTCCACTTCATTTGACTCATTCCAAAGGAACCAAGCAATAGAGCATGTTGTACCCCAAAATTTACCCTCTCTTTCCTCAAAACCATTTCACACAAGATCTCCAAAAGCTCAAGTTTGCACAAGTATTGACTAGGTCAACCCAACTCCTAAACACTAATGCCTCAAATTAGGGTTTTGACTTTCACAAGGATAATTGGACTTTTAATGCCTCAAATGACCTTCATGGATCATTATAAACCTCCAAGAATGCTCATTTCAAGTTTCAAGTCTTGAATCACAAATTTGCTCATTCAATTGACCAGATGACTGAAAATCAAATGTATTGGGTAAAAAGTCAACTATAGTCAACCTATAGTCAAACTTCATGATTTTCGGCCAACATCAACATTTTAAAGTCCTATTCAAAATTTTATCAAGTATTGATCACAATCCCTTAAGAAAAGCACTCAATTTACCAAAGGGGCAAAATGGTCAAAATTAGGGTTTTTATTGTAATTGACTGATCAGTGACTTTTGACCTAATACATGATCTAATGTCTTGAAGCATAATCTCAAGGATTCAAATTCAACATGTTGACCTAATTTCATAGTTCAAAACATTCCTCAAGGTCAATGGATTGATAGTTGAAATTGGATCAACTAATGAAAAGTCAACTGATGCACAAAAAGTCAAACTTTGACTTTTTAGTCAAAATTCAATTTTAAAGATCAAAATTCATCAAGATATTCAAAAATATAAAACTTGATCATCAAGAAATCAAGAAATTCAAAAGTCAATTTGAAAAGTCAAAATTTTCAATACTTAGAATTTTTCTGTGTTTTAAACCTTGACAAATTCATAACTTCGTGACATTTTTTCACCCAAATACAACTTTGCTTTACTGATCAAGTCCTATAAGTGCTTAGATTTTAATTTATAAAATCATGAAGTCATGCACTTTTTCTAAAAACACTTAGTGAAAATTTGACCTAGTTTAGGCAGATTTTTATCCTAACTTCTTCGCCAATTTTAACCAAGATCCATGATGATTTTGTTAAAATGGTCAACATGAAAGTTGTATAAAAATTTTCAAGCTTTCCAAAACGTCCAAGAACTTGAAAAGATCATTTTTGAGCTAGGAGATTCGAAGACATGAAGTCGAGCATCCATTCTTGAATTATAAGTCATTTTTGTAATGAACAAGAATTCAAATCACAAAGCCATGCTGCATAATCTTGATTTGCAGGCCTCTAAGCTTGTAAATCTCTCCATAATCAGAATATTACATAAACTTCATGTCTACTATCCATTAAATCTATGCTTTGTCTAAGTTGACTTGCCATTTTAGGAAGAAAGGCAAGACTTCCATTTTGAAAAAGTATGCTTTTGCAAATGTCAATCCTTCTTGAGCCTCTCAATGGCTCCTTCTGGACACACTCAACCTAGCAACTCATAAGAGGCAGGTTTAAAGTGATTCAACCACTCTACATAGCTTGTACCATACATTGGGATTTTGTTTTCCACTTTACTTCAAAACAAAGCAACCTAGCCATAACCCTATAGCTCAAAGATCTGATGACTTCTTGTGCTAATAACTTTTCCATATAACTATACAAGTCTTTGGCAAGCAAACAAAATAGATAAAACCCTCTCAAGCACTCCCAAACATCCTGCAACATAGAACTGGCCAGAAAACATAGTTTTGAGCTTCAAACTCCAAAATCAAAAACCACTCGTGCATTTTCAAATCTAATCATCCACACACATTCCATACATTATATTAAAGTGATCCAGGTCCCTGTTTATGGACTGTAATTCCGTTTTCACTATCCACCATTTTCAAAACTCAAGCTTGCAACTTGACTTGAGTAAGGAGTTTCAGCAATCCTCAAAGCAAAGTAGGAGTTGGAATACACTCAAGGAGGTCCATGAAATCTAAATAGATCATTAGGACACCTCCAAGGTTGCTAAAATTCCATACACGAATCCATCTGCAAGAGGTAAGTTTCCTAACTTCAATATCTTGATACAAGCATCCTTTGTGCATACATTCTGAAGCAAAAATGTAGACATCATTTCCCTCAAGCTAACCATGTCCTTAGTTTGAATTTTACTTGCTTGTGTTTGGAGAATTTTTCTTCTGACCAGTTAGGGCACGCATTTGGTATCAAACAAAATTAAGTTTAATCTTTGATTTTTAGCTTAAATAAATTATATGGTTAAATTCATGGTGAAATTTCCAATAATTTTTATGTTTGTACTTTTTGAAATGGTCAAGAAATGAGAAAGTTACAGGGTTAACAATGGAGGTGTTGTGTTATGTGCGTGCCATGGAGGAAGAAGAATATGATTTCAAACATTCAGGACTTGGTTTATTTTATATTTAGTGGAAGCTATTTCATGAACGGATAAAACAGCCACCCCAGTGGCAAGCGTGTGCGTACTAAGGCATATCTAACCTAAAGGGCGAGGGTTTAAACCAATGTGAACCCCCCCCCCTTTTGTTTTTTTCATGTTTTCTTTTGTTTTTAGGTTCAATACATGCAGTCCACACGCGCGCTTGATGCGCCTCCCTCCTCCCCGCCATTAGATCTTTATCCAAGAAAATATAACGCCCCACAAACCATGACCATGATGGATATTCAAAAACCTCCCACACTGGATCAAGGACAAGCGCCTGGGCTCCCCCTGTCTTGGGCCTGACTTCTTTTTGTTATCTTTAACCCCCCACTTCCATTTTTTAACCCCCTGACTTATAATTTATATTTTTATTTTATTTTATTTTATTTTAATATTATTATTATTGTTATTATTATTATTATTATTATTATTATTATTTATAATCAAGAATACCAAAATATTTTATTAAATATTTAGACTAATTATCTTTTATTTTATTCCCATTTTATTTCCTTAAAACCCTAAAAATATTTTCTTAGCTAATTAATTTCTTTTAGAATTAGAATTAAATTAGACTTGTGTTTATTTAATTTTATTTTTAATTAACTTAGACTTTAGGTTAAATAATTAGTTAATTTATTTTTGTAAATAATTAATTAGTTTTAATTAGGTTAAAAAATTACTAAAATCTCTCTTTCATCAAAAAAACCCTAAAAATATTTTTCTTAACAAATCTATTTCCTTTTCTTAATTAATTTAATTTCTTTCTTAAACTAATTTAGGTTTAGTTTTATTAAATCAACTTAAGCTAATTATTTATTTTCTTTCTCTTTATTAGTTAATTATGGTTAAACCCTTTTCATTAAAAAACTCAAATACAATTTCTTTTTCTTTTATATCATCTTTATATTCTTGTATATTTTTTATTGTTATTCATTATTCAATATGGTTGTAATAGTAATTAGGTTTTAATTGCTTACATCCCCCATTTGTGACTTGTATCCCCATCCCCTAAATGATGTAATAGCGTAGTATTTAAATTTCCGCAATTTATCGTTTTCCATATTATTGCTAGTAATTAGGATCTGTATGGCAAGACATAAAATCTACAAATAGATAACCCTAATTCAAGATAAAAATGCATGAAATTAACACACCTTTCACACTTGCACCTCTAGGATTAACCCACACTTGTTGCCTCAAATAAAAACAGTCATGCCCCTCGAACGTGTGGTTACTTTAGCAAAGACCCTCAAATACAAGATCGTAGTCCCTCGATGACCCTTTGATATTGCCTTTGATAAACGATATTAGACCCTTACGAGAAGTTGCTAAGGTATCCTACAATGTTGCCTTTAATGATTGTACGATGACCCACTCTTGTCCCTTCATATCCAATGATATGGTTGCTTACTAATTGATGGTAATATAACACTATCTAAAGGAGGAGGAAAAGAACTAATACTTTTTGAGTAGGTAGAATGCTCGTAGTTGCTTACTCATAAATAAAACCATTTTCACACTCACACTTTCAAAACATATTTCCAAAAAAAAACATTTCTTTGAACTATTTTTAAAACCAACACTTAGTATACATTCTTATAGAGACAAGAATCCTTACAAAAAATTTCTGAAACAAAGGCGTTTGCAAAATATTTTCAAACTTACACAAAACCCAAAAACATTTACAAAGAATTTCAAAGTGAGCTAGCAACTAAGAGCCCGTAGATAGCTATGGATGAAAAGGGTGCTAACACCTTCCCTTTTCATAACTTACCCCCCGAACTCAAGAAAATATCTCAAAAGGTATTTCGTGTTCTTTTCACCCTTTCCTTTATTGGATAAAAGAAAATTCGGTAGCGACTCTTACTATCTACAAAAATTGCGATAAAACGCAAACACCCAAGTCAGTTCTCCCACCGTGTTACATAATTGGCGACTCTGCTCGGGACTGTTAATTAAAGTGGGATTACCTTAGAGACTAGATCACATTTAAATGCTTTCATTATTTGACTTGCTTGCTTTACTCTTAAAAGGATGTTTGAGTTTTGTATAGATCCTCTACCCAGATTTGGGAATACCATTAGGTAAGTAACAATAGATTGTGGAGACTGTATGGCATAGACCGATATGTTTGAAACAATGGCTATGTTAGTATGACACATTTTTTGGTATCGGTATCCCTTGTGTTGAATCGAGGAGAATACGAGGCCGCTGTGTGGTGTCATAAAGCACTAATTGACCATAGAACCTTTAGTTGAACAACTTGACCATCAGGAATTAGTGAGATAACCGGCTTTGGTACAGTCCGAAGTTGGTTGATACTCGATACTACGCTCATTGAGATCGTACCTTCGTGATATTTTGGTCACCAATAAAGAAGCTTGTGCTGAAACAATGCCCAATGAAGGAATATCAATGATATTGAGATTCCCTAGAACCCGATTACTTTTTAGGACAGATTGAACCAACTAAACTTCAAGAGGGTAGTTACTTATGAACCCCATGCAAGCCTAAACCTAAGGGCTTGTTTTCTTTGCTTGTATATGATTATTTGTATATAACATCATGACATCATACCATAGCATTTGCACTAACCATTTCAAGGACCTAGAGATTTATCTTTGTTCTGTTTTATAGGATATGGCTTCCATTCGCAGAAATACCATTCGAATCAACCTTGTGAAAGTGTCTCCTCAACTCAAGGAGTTAGCATCAAGGGTCCATGAAAATTCTTTGTTCACCAAGAAATATGGTTAACTTCTCAACTTGGTTACCTCAAAATTTGAAGAAGACATGGTACATGTGCTTTTTCATTTCTTTGACCCTAAACATCATTATTTTACATTCCCGGTTACCAATTAGTACCTACCATGGAGGAGTTCTATTAACTATTGGGAGTGTCTATTCGTGATCAATTACCCTTCAGCGGTATTGAGAAAGACCTGAGAACTGAGGAGTTTGCTCTAGCCTTACATTTGCAACGGTCCGACATTATGGTTAATTGGGAAACTAGAAGTGGTGTTAAAGGTTTTCTAGCCAAGTTTATGTTTGAAAAGGCTCAACTATTTTGGGATGCTCTAGAATTGTAAGCCTTTGAAGAAGTTTTGGCTCTTCTAATCTATAGGGTGGTATTGTTCCCTAATCCAGGCCAACTTATAGATGTGAATACGGTCAAAATCTTCCTATCTCATAACCCGGTGCCTATCTTACTCGGATACATTTTGCATTCTCTTCACGCCCTTACCATGAAGAGAAGGATAATTATTATGTGTTTCACTCCTTTGCTGGCTAGGTGGTTTATTTTGCATATTCCTTGGTCAGTTTTGAAGAATGAGCAAGGCATGAAGTAGTCTCAAAGGTTAATGTCACTCTCGCATTCGGATATTCATTGGTGTTCTCGATCTTTGGAGGATGTCACCATTATTGACCATTATGGGGAATTCCATGATGTTCCACTCCTTGGCATTAGGGGAGGTATCACTTATAATCCTTGCTTGGCTATACGACAGTTTGGTTACGCTCTGATGGATGGTCCATATGACGCGCTTGTCCAAGGTATTGTGTTTGACTATGAGAACGATGTCCAAGGTTATCGTCAAAGATTTGTACGAGCTTGGGGCATGGTTAAAAAGTTTGATAGCAAAACTTTTGACATAAGAACTCCATTCCTTTGGAACCTTATCTCAAGTGGGTGTGAGCTCACACTCAAAACCTCATAATGTCGTATGTGGCCATCCTACCAATCATTATGGATGATATTGCCAAAGGAGACGCCCCTTACACCATTCTTCATCCTGACATGCCTACTACTCTAGAGGAATTGAAAAGGTCATGGATTAAACTCAAGGGGGAGTGAGACACCTTTGAAGCCCAATTCTACTCGAGCGAGAAGAAAGTGTTGGAGCTCACAAGGCAACTCCACGAGGAGCGAAACTTGAATGCCTACATCAGTCCAAAGAGGAAGCGTCCATGGGAGACCTGAGTCTTTTGTTGTATGATTTCATCATAAGCCCAAGAGGAAGTTTGTAACCTTTGAACTCATTAATACAATTAATGTTTTTGTTTCCTTTTTTGTTTAAGAAAATTTAAATCTTAAAGGTCCTTAAAAGTATTGCATATGCATAACATGCATCATATCATAAGAAGGTTTTTCGACATATTTTTCCTCATTTTTCTACTATTTATTTCAGTATAAGATGGATCTCGAGCAAACCGTGAAGGACTTGTAGACTCAAAACTCTCAGTTTCAAGAAACTTTGCTCAACTTAACAAAGGGGCAGTAAGAAATGATGACACTTCTTATCATGAAAAAGAAGACAAAGAAGAAAGTTGTAATCAACATGGGGAAGAGATTCAAAGGCCCCATCTGACAAGTTCAAGTTATAGAAGACTCCTCCTAGGAGGATGAGAATCAAGATAAAGATGCTAGTAGCACCCGTGCCGGGGTGGAAACAATCAAATCTCTGAAAACGAAGATTATTTTGATGAGCAATATCCACCGGTCAATGACAAGTATAAGCAACTAGAAGACAAATTGAAGGTTGTAGAAATCCAAGTTGTGCCTGGCTTGGACTTTGGTGACTTGGGTTTGGTGCCTGGGGTAGTCATTCCCCACAAATTCAAAATCCCTGCTTTTGCCAAGTACGATGGTGTCTCATGTCCGAAGCTTCACCTAAGATCTTATATCCGCAAAATTCAGGTGTATACCACTAATAAGAAACTGTGGGTGCAGTTCTTTCAAGAAAGTCTATCTGGGACGCAGTTGGAGTGGTTTTACCAATTGGAAGGTACTAACATCCATACTTGGGAGGATTTGGCCACTACTTTTTACGGCCAATATCAATATAATGCTGATCTTGCGCCAACTAGGGTGCAATTGCAAGGAATGACCATGGGATCAAATGAGGGCTTCAAAGAATACACTCAAAAATGGAGAGACTTGGCTGGCAGGGTGAAGCCACCTTTAACTGATAGGGAGTTGGTAGACATGTTTATAGGAACATTGACTGGACCATTTTTCAACTTACTAATTGGAAGTTCATCATCCGGATTCACTGAATTAATCTTGATTGGTGAGAGGGATGAAAGCGAGATTAAAAACGGGAAGATACCCATGGTCTCCACCTCGAATGCTGTGAAAAAGCCATTTATTGGTAAAAAAAAGAGACTAATGCTGTGTATGGGTCAAGAAGCCGTGCTAAGAATGATCGTCATCATTCAGTAGGGGTTGTACTAATTTCCAATCCAACTCAACGAACACGTCAACAAAATAGTCAACAAAGACCAGATGTCCAAAGAAGACGGTTTACTAAAATCAATATGCAACTATCTCAAGCTCTGTAACACCTATTGAAAGCTGATTTGGTGACCTTGCGAGATCCCCCTTCCAACCCTAACACTACTTCTCCAAAATAAAACCCCAATGTCAAATGTGCTTACCATTCAAACAACCCCGAACACGATACTAATGATTGTTGGTCTCCAAAGAATAAAATCCAAGACATGATTAATAACAAGATAATTGAATTCGACCCTCCGCCAACTCCCAACGTAATCACCACACCCATGCCAAATCATGGTAAGGGTGTCAATGCTATTGAAGACGCCTCTTTTGTTGCCTCCATCAATAACTTGACCACTCCTTTGAAGACTGTTAAAAAGAATTTGTTAAAAGTCGGGGTATTCCCTGGCTGCATTGAAAACTGTTGCTATTGTGCTATACAAATTAATGGTTGTGAATGGTTGAATAAAGGTGTCCACACCTAATGGATAGCCATGAGATTCTATATGAAAGAACTCCATCTGTGAAAAATTTGACCAAATTTATATCTCAAGAAGTTGAAGACATATACATCATTACTATCTCAAACAAACCTATTAGGATCACCTCAAAAGGTCCTATTAGGATTCCAATTGAACCAAGAATAGCTCCACTAATTATCACCACACCGGGGCCAATCCCCTACTATGCTGAGAAGGCGGTGCCCTGGAACTATGGGGCGGAAGTATATTACCATGGTATCAAACAAGATTCATGGATTGATGAAGATGAAACTGCTGACATTACAAACATTGTTGGATCAAGTAAAGTTACTAGGACGGGGAGGATCTTCTCTCCAGAAATTTCACCTCCAACAAACACTACTACACCCATTCGTATTACTGCTATTAAACATGTTGCTGATACTTGAGGAAAGGAAAAAATGATTGAATATGCCCCGACGAAGACGCCCGCAAAAGATATGACCATTGAGGACCCATCTACCCAAGAGATGGAGGAGATTCTAAAAATTATCAGAAAAAGTGACTATAAGATAGTGGAACAGCTGAGGAAAACACCTTCAAAGATTTCCATATTATCTTTGTTGCTATGCTCTGAGGCCCATGCTCAAGAACTGATAAAATTCTTGAATAATGCACCTGTCCCACAAGAAACTACAGCCAACCAATTTGAAAAATGTGTAGCAATCTTAACTGCCGACAACGGTTTAGGGTTCTCTGAAGCAGATTTGACCCGATGGGGAAGAATCATAACATAGCTCTCCACATCTCCATAGAATACAAGGGCACTACCATGGCACATGTATTAGTGGATATTGGATCTTCTCTTAATGTCTTACCTAAAGGAACTTTGGATAGACTAGACTGTGATGGACTGGTGTTGAAACCTAGTGACATTCTAGTAAGGGGTTTCGGTGGTTCTAAGAGGATGGTCCATGGAGTGGTTTATCTCCCTATCAAGGTTAGGTCTCAAGTATTTAAATCAAGATTCTATGTGATGGATATTTGTCCTGCTTATTCTTGCCTATTTGGACGCCCATAGATACATGCGGCAGGTGCGGTGACTTCCACACTACATCAAAAGTTGAAATATCTGGTCAAGGGGAAAATTGTTATCGTCTTTGGTGAAGAAGAGTATATTAGTCATCTAAATTCATTCAAATATGTTGAAATGGATGGCGAGTTCATTGAAACTCCTTGTCAAACCTTTGAAGTGGTCTCTCCCATGGTTGATGTTGCCAAGGCCATCCCTGACACTACCGAAGTTGCTAAAGATGCACCAAGGATGGCTTCTCTCAAATATGCTCGTGTTATTATTGAAGAAGGAGGTTGTACCATTTTGGGACAACTTCCTGATTTCCCTTTCAAGACAGACAAATTTGTATTGGGATTCACTTCCAAAGCTCAAAAGGAGATTTGACGTGCTCACATAGGAAAATCATCTCTCTGCATTAGTGACCGTGAGATTAATTCCCTTGAAGACTTTGATGTTGATTGTGACTTTGATGATTGGATCTAAATGACTGCTGACGGAGAACTCGACAACTGGAAGACCAAGGAATTCATTCCAATCTCCTTCAACCATGAGTAATTTCCATTTACTATTTTTTATTACTTTGAGAACTTTGTCTATAATTTCCATTAAAACAATGACTTTAAGTCACGTGCCTTGCCCGAGGCACAGTGGTCCATTTGTTAAGGGTTTTTCATTTTCATATGCCATATGCTCATTTTAATAAAAAAAACATTGGACTATTTTGCATTCAAATTTTGCGCTCTTTGCCTTTCTTTACTTTATTGCATTTTCAAAAAAATAGCCATGTGACCTTACATGCACACACACACATTTACAAATCCATGTCCACTCCGGATCTCATTGACAACGACTCTGCTATTGCCATCTATGACTTTGAAAATACAGTCTATCAAGTCGAAGACGAAGGTGATGAAGATTGTGAAATACCTGGGGAACTCACCAGACTTCTGATACAAGAGGAAAAGGCTATTCAACCACACGAGGAATCAGTTGAAGTGATAAACCTGGGTACTGAGGTAGATAAAAAGAAGTCAAGATCAGTGCCAACTTGAAAGACCATGTCAAGAGAAGATTGGTCCAGATGTTACATGACTATGTTGAAGTGTTCCCTTGGTCATATGAAGATATGTTGAGGCTTGATACTGATATTGTAGTTCATCGTCTGCCAATGAAGGAAGATTGTCCTCCGGTCAAGCAAAAGGTTTGTCGCATGTATCCAGACATATCCAAGAAAATAAAACCTGAGGTAATGAAATAGTTCGATGCAGGTTTCCTGGCAGTGACGTCATACCCTCAATGGGTGGCAAATGTTGTTCCAGTATCGAAGAAAGACGGTAAAGTCCGTATGTGCATAGTCTACAGGGATTTGAATAGGGCAAGCCCCAAAGATGATTTCCCACTACCTCATATCGATGTCTTGGTTGACAACATTGCTTAACACAATTTTTTCTCCTTCATGGATGGATTCTCTGGTTACAACCAAATCAAAATGGCAATCTAAGACATGGAGAAAACCCCTTTTGTTACACAATGGGGCACCTTTTGTTATAAGGCCATGCCTTTCGGTTTGAAGAATGCAAGTGCAACCTATCAACGGGTTATGGTAGCTCAAATTCATGATATGATTCATCATGAGATAGAAGTTTATGTTGATAACATGATTGCAAGGTCACAAATTAAGAACACCTTGATCATCTCCACAAGCTATTTGAGAGGTTGAAGAAATACAAGTTGAGGCTGAATCCCAACAAATGCACCTTTGGAGTAAGGTCTGGAAAACTCTTAGGCTTCATCGTCAATGGAAAAGGTATTGAAGTCGACCCTACAAAAGTAAAAGCCATACAAGAGATGTCAGCTCCCTATACTAAGAAGGAGGTCCGAGGTTTATTAGGTCGACTCAACTACATCGCCTGATTCATCTCTCACTTAACTGCTACATGTGAGCCGATCTTCAAACTGTTGAAGAAAGATCAAGTAGTCAGATGGAATGACGACTGCCAATAAGCTTTTGACAAGATCAAAGAATATTTACAAGAACCTCTAATCCTGATGCCTCCAGTTGAAGGAATACCTTTGATTATATACTTGACTATATTAGAGAATTCAGTGGGGTGTGTGCTAGGTCAACATGACGAGTCTGGCCGAAAAGAGCATGCAATATACTACCTTAGCAAAAAGTTTACTGACTGTGAAACCAGATATTCACTGCTTAGGAAAATTTGTTGCGTGTTGGCATGGGCTGCTCTCCGGCCAAGATAGTATATGCTGACTCACACCACTTTATTGATTTCTACGGTGGATCCCATCAAGTATATCTTCGAGATGCCAGCTCTCTTCGGACGAATAACTAGATGGCAAATGATTTTAACTGAATATGAAATCCAATACACTACACAAAAAGAAATCAAATAAAGTGTGTTGGCGGATCATTTGCTGCATCAAGCTTTTGATAACTATCAATCCATGAACTTTGAATTCTCGGACAAGAATATCATGTTGATAACTGATTGTGAAAATCCTGGACCGTATGAAGGACCTGAACAAGGATCCCGATTGATTATGGTTTTTGATGGAGCTTCTAATGCGTTGGGTAACAAAAATGGTGTTATGATCATTTCTCTCAAAGGTTTCCATACACCTTTCACTGTCAGACTTTGTTTCAAATGTACAAACAACATGGCTGAGTATGAAGCATGTATATTGGGTCTAAAGGCTGCCATTTATCTAAGAATCAAATTTTTTTAGCATGTACAGAGACTTAGCTCTGGTAATCAGTCAAGTTAAAGGAGAGTGGGATACTAAACATCCAAATCTAATCCCCTACAAAGAGCTTGTGCTAACATTGATCCCATACTTTGAAGAGGTCACCTTTGAACATTTTCCAAGGGAAGAAAATCAGTTGGCAGATTCCTTAGCAACTATGTCGTCTATGTTCAAGGTCAATTGGGATAACGAAGATCCCGGAATTACTATCGAAAGATTTGACAAACCTGTATACTGTTATGAGATCGATACTGATGAAGAGAAGCCATGGTATCATGAAGTGAAAAAGTACCTTGAAGCACGAGAGTATCCTAAGGGAGCCTCCATCAACAACAAGAAATTCCTGTGAAGGTTCTCAGCCAAATTCTTCCTAAGTAATGGGATTCTATACAAGCGCAACCATGATTCTACCCTGCTTTGTTATGTGGACAAGAAGGAGGCAAAGAAGATCATAGAGGACATGCATGACGGTATCTTTGGAACTCACTCTAGTGGACACACTATGGCCAAGAAAATTCTGAGGGCTGGTTATTATTGGTCAACTATGGAAACTGATTGTCACCACCATTCAAAGACTTACCATAAGTGTCAGATCTATACCGACAAGGTTCACGTGCCTCCAATACCCTTGAACGTCATGACTGCTTCATGGCCATCTGCAATGTGGGGCATTGACATGATTGGAGAGATCAATCCCACTGCCTCTAATGGACATTGTTTTATCCTTGTTTCTATTGACTACTTCATTAAATGGGTCTAATCTGCTTCATTTTCCTCAGTCACTAAGAATGTTGTATCCTGGTTTATTAAGCATAACCTCATCTACCGATACGGCATCCCTGAAAGGATCATCTCCGACAACGGAACCAACCTCAACAATGTTATGATCATTGAATTTTGTATGCAGTTCAAAATCAAGCATTGCAACTCTTCTCCTTACATACCTAAGATGAATGGTGCAGTGGAAGCTGCCAATAAAAACATAAAGAAGATTATGCAGAAGATGGTGGTGACCTACAGAGATTGGCATGAGATGCTACCATTTGCTTTTCATGGCTACCGTACTTCAGCTCAAACATCAACTGGGGCAACCCCTTTCTCTTTATCATATGGCATGTGTGATACGGTGGGAGAACTGACTTGAAGTTTTGCGTTTCGTTCGCACTTGTGCGGTTAGCAAGAGTCGCCACCGAATTTTCTTTTATCTAAAAGGAAAGGTAAAAAAGCACAGGAAAGACCTTTCAAGAATTTTCTCGGGTTCGGGGGGTAGATTATGAAAAGGGAAGGTTTTAGCACCCTTTTCATCCATGGTTTTCCATGGGCTCTTAGTTACTCGTTTAGATCACTTGCTTTTGTTTGATTGTGTGCTTGTGGTGTGGGTTTTGAAAGTATTTTGGAAAGTTTCTTTGAATGGTTCTCGTCTCTATAAGAACATATACAAAGTTTTGTTTCGAAAAATAGTTCAAAGAGGTATTTGTGAATCGTGTTTCGAAAAGTGTTTTGAAAATAGGTTTTTCCATGGTTCTCGTCTCTATAAAAATGTATGCAAAACGTTTTGTCTTTTGAAAGTGTTTTGAAATGGAGGTGTAGGTGTGAAAGTTTTTATCGTAAGCAAGCGAGTAACTAAGAGCGAATCTATCTACTCGAAAAGTCTTAATTTGTTCTTTTCTTCTTCCTTTTAATGGTGTTATCTTATCATTGATTTGGTAAGAAGCCCCATCATTGGATGTGAAGGGATAGGCGCGGGTCAATTTTACAATCATTGAAAGCAACTTCTGAGACGCTCTAGCAATTTTGTAAGGGACGAGATTTCCTTATCGAAGGCAACATCGAGGGTCATCGAGGGACTACGATCTTTGTTTATCGAAGGGTCATTTTCTAGAGTGTCTCATATTCGAGGGACATGATTGTATTTCCGAGGCAACAAGCGAGGTTACCCTAGAGGTGCGCGTGTGAGAAGTGTGTTGGTTTCAAGTTATTTATTCTTGGATTGGGTCATCTAGCAATTGATTTTTGAATCTTGCCATACACGCCTAGTTACTATACAGTATATAGAAAGCAATAAATTGCGGGAATTGAAATTCTAAACTATTACAGAATGTTCGGGAATGAGGGTACAATTATTACAAATGGGGATGAATCAAATAAAAATAGCAATGTCCAAATATCAAATAATACAACAAAATTGAATTGTTGTGCGATTTAATACAAAGCTATGACAATTTATGAAAATAAAATCAACAAAGTATGAAATGTATGTATTTACTTGAAAAGAGAAAATAAAACCTATTCTAAAAAAAGAAAATGATTTAAACTAAAATCTTTATTATTATGTATTTTATTAATTATGCCAACAAACTTAAAGAAAGAAAATAAGCTAAATTAATGTTTTTGGTGTTTTTATTAAATGTAAGAAAAATAATAAAAATGAGTTTTTTTTATAAAAAAAGAGAAAATGGTAAAAGAAAAAACTAATCACTAAAAACTAAATTAATTTAATAAAATGAAGTTTTAAAAATCATTAGTATATTGTTAAAAAAAAGAAATGAAATTAAATTAAAAAAAAATAAAAAAAAAATGAGCTTAAGGGAATGTCATGGGTGTTAGGCCCAAAGATGTTTTGTTGTAAACAAAAAAAAATGAGCAAAGGGGGGGTGCAAACGTGAACAGATGCGCTTCAAGGGAATGTAACAAAAACTGGCCCAATGTCTAAAATTGCATAATGTTTGATTAGGGTAAACAAAGAACAAATTAGGGTTTGACCCCCCCCCCCTTTGGCTTACAGCGGCGCCGTTGTCTTCTTCGTCCCTCTCTTCCAAATTCGTTCTCTCTCCATCTCTGAAATCTCTCAAACTCTTAAGCTCATGGCCGAAACAAACTAACCTCTCCTCATCTCACCACAATTCGCGTTTTTCTATGAAAAAACCTAAAGTCAGATTCATGCTTAAAGGGTTCTATCTGATCCTCCCTCCCAGCTCACGGTTGCCGGAATTCCCTCTCTCGCCTCCTAACCAAGCTCTAACGTTTTTCTTCTTGAAAAGGTGATGTTCTGTTAATTGAAAACTTGAACAATTTTTTTGTGGTTTTTGTCTTTTTTGTGTTTTGTTTTCTGTTGATCAAACTTAGCATCCATTGAAATGCAGGAGAATAGGTTGTGAAGAAACCATACCTATTTGGAAATTTTCGATGAAATGGAGAAAAGATGGCGTCGTTCCTTGGTGGCCGGAGAGGGAGGGAAGGAAATAAAGATTGAAAGTGTGGTGTTTCTGGTAATCTTTTGCCTATCCTCTTTGCTTTGAATGATGATGTTGTGGTATTTCTGACTTTGTGATTTCTTCGTGCTTTATTGGATATTATTTTGATACTTTGACAGCTTGATGGTTACAGTTTGATGATGTTGTTGGTTTTCTCTTTTGATTTGTTGGGTATCTGGGATTTGTTGCTATTGGTTTGAGATTAGGTTTGGTGTATTGGTTTGAACTGTTCGGATTTGAATGTTTTAACAGGTTTGAGAGTTTTGAACTTTAATATTTTTGGAGGTTTTGGAAAATGTTTTTGAGAATGGTTTGATAGATTTGCAAGTTGTTGTTTCAGTTGCAGGTTTTTGATTTTTATGTTTGGCTTGAGATCAGTTTATTGGTTATTTGATTCGTATGTTCAGACTGTTTGATAGTTTGATGATTTGAGGATGGTTTGCAAGTTGAAGGTTGGTTTTCCCCTGTTTCTTGTTATAGCTTGGTATGAACTGTTTTTTTTGTTACAGTTGAAGGTTGGTTTGGCCCTGTTTCTAATTACAGCTTGGTATGAACTGGTTTTTTTGTTACAGGTTTTGGTTTAGGATATTGGCTAACAGGTTTTGGTTGTTACAGTTTTTGGATATTTTTCTCTTTCTCTTTGTTTTGGATAGTTTGCTTGGTATGTTTTGTGATTTTGTTGATGGTTTACAAGTTGAAGGATTTTTGAACTGAGTTACAGGTTTTGTTGTGTTTGATGGAAGATGGCAGTTTTTGATACTTGGTCCTTTCTGTTGTTGAAATTTCTGAGTTTTATAAAATGTTCTCCCCCATTTCTTGCAGTTTGCCTACTGTTATATTTAGATTGTTTTTTGACAGCTTATGGGCAGAATAGCAAAGATGTACCTTTTATGCAATTCCAACAACCTAGGTGATTTCTTTCCTCTCTCTCCTCTCTCAATGATAAAAGCAAATTGCTTTTTCACCTTTTTTATGAAAAGTTTGCAAAAATATTGGGAAATGATGAAAAGGCTATTGAAAATAAGCCTCTTGCTTGTTGGCTTGGTTTACCATATGTTATATTTTCTTCTTGCCTGCTGTTTGTTTGTACTGCTATGCTGTTGTTGCTTGTACTTTGTTTTGCTTGCTGGTACTGCTTGCTTGTACTGCTTGCTTGGACAGCTTGCTGCATGTTTTCTTGTACTGCTTGCTTGTACTGCTATGTTGCTTGCTTGTTTATGCTGTTTGGACAGCTTGCTGCATGTTTGGACAGCCTTGCTATTTGTTTGGGCAGTCTGCTGCATTTCTCTTGTTTGGATATCTTGCTGTATTTCTCTTGTTTGGATAGCTTGCTTGCATTTTTCTTGTTTGTGAACCAAGAGGAATAATTCTCTTATGATTTGCAAATAAAAATGTGATGAATTAAAAATAGCCCTCTGATTCCAAATTGCAAACTTTAATGATGAACACTTTTTTCTGTCTTTTGAAAATTCTTTGCTCATGTCCAATCAACTGTACTAACTTTTTCTCTTATGTCTTTTGTTTTCATATGAGCATAATTGGATGGTGGAAAAGCAGGGGGAGCAAGAGACTTTGTGGCAAGCATGGAAGCAATGGAAGCTCAGTCAACCTTAGGCATAGATTCAATTTCTTTTCTTTGTAACTTAGAGAGAAACATTCAACAATTGTACTAATTTATTTTTTAAATACAATAAGTTGTAAAACCTAAAGTACTTAAATAATAAATTGTTTCGTAACAACTTTTGAAATAAATGGAGAAAGTTTTATGAGATATTCTGATGTCCATTAAAAACCCTTTACTGTTAATAACTTGTAATTCTCTCTTTGCATCTTCACTGATTCTTTAAGATTCCCGATCATGATAATTGAAACTGCATTCCGATAATTCCAATCAAGATAACTTAAACTCCAAGTAATCCAATAACTCTGTAATCTTGCAACTGCATTCTAATCAAAACACGCACTGTGTATTCCATAAACAAGCAAATGTTTATTCCATAAACAAGCGAATGTTTTAAAAGACGCAAATTATCTGGTTAACCTGGATCAAACAAACGCTGCATTTTCAGTAAATTTGAGAGAGCATGAAAACATGTGAAAATCAATTGAATTTCTGAGAACTCAATTTCTTCTGAGAAATGCGAGAAAACCCCTAATTGTTGATTTACTGCCACAGGAGAAAATATGTCTGATCAATTCCTGAGCCAATCTTGAATATTTGAGAAACCCTAGGGTTGTGCTTTTCTTATGAAAAATGGGAGGGAAAATTTTGGGGTACAACAGCATGGAAGTTGTCTTTCCTGTTGAATTGCAGATTCCTTCTTTGAGGATTATGAAAGAAGCGTGCTTAGGCGAAGATGAATGGATTCAGACAAGATTGGATCAGTTGAATTAGATTGATAAGAAGAGACTGGTTGCTGTCTGTCATGGTCAAATGTATCAAAAGTGTATGATCAAGGCATTAAACAAGAAGATCAAACCTTGAGTATACCAGGCTGGCGACTTGGTAATAAAGCGCATCATTTTACCACAAGGAGATCTCAGGGGAAAATGGACTCCCACTTATGAATGGGCCATTTAATGTCAAGAAAGTATTCTCTAGCGGAGCTATGATGTTAACCACTATGGACGACAAAGATTTCCCGCATCCTGTGAATGTGGACATAGTCAAAAATACTACGCATAAAGAATGACACGCTAGGTTGACATACCTAGGAAAAAATAAGGGCATCCCAACGAACCAAAAGGGTTCGGGAAAAAATTAGGGATATATATAAAAGATTGTACACCCTGCAAGTTGAAAACCTGAAAAGGCGGCTTGGGCAAAAAAGGGTATCCTGGTGTACTGAAAACCCGAAAGGGCGGTCCAGGAAAAAGTTAAGGATAAAAAGCGTACGACTATGTCTCTTCGAATCACTAATAGTCAGCTTTATTACCAAGGTCAAAAGTTCAAACGGTACGAGATCAATTCAATCAACTTCTTTCAACCGCAAGGGATGGTGTTCAAAGACATAGGGGCAATAGCGGAGTTGGAGCACAATGAGATCACTTCCACATGGCTACACAATTTTTGTTTTCACTTTGTATTCTTTTCATTTTTTGACGACTTCCTCTTACTAGGATTTCTGTCTCCCTGTACAAAAATGCCTGTTTTTAGGAAAATTATCAATACAAATATACTTTGAAGTGAAAAATTTTTGTTTTTTTGTTTTGAGTGGTAAAATGTCCAATGACTAAAAATTGAATGAACATATGCATATGAACATGATTAACTATTAATAAATGTACGCACAAGAACAGTAACAAGCATTTAGGATATCCCCATAGAGTTACTTCAATAAAATTATCCCCACAGAGTGAATTCATACATTCTCCATCTAGAGTGCCAATCAGTGTATCTCCTAGAAATTCTCTTCCGAGTTTGGTTTTCCAAAGCTGAGAAAGAAACCCTGCAAAAATTCTTCCTCAGATGAATACATTTCCCCAGTAAGGTCTTCAGAATACCTTCCTTGACAGGTTTTATTTCCCCAACAGACTACAATCTCCCTAGCTTGAGTTTACTTCTCAACGGACAACACCCTTGTCCCCAACAAAGTTGATACTATCACCAAAAAGTTGCTGCGAAGCCTAGAACCTGACCAGATACCATCTAACTTCATCTCCACCAGACGATCAGAAGTCTTATCATCTCTTTTATCCCCAGTCAGGGCATAGGAGAATTAAATTCCCCAATAGAGCAATGGATAACCAAGGTTCCTAAACAGCAAACAGGAATTCCTAGTGGAAATATTCTAAACAAGGTTGAAAAGATGCACACTCTTCATCTTCAGCGGTAGTTCGGGATTTAGTTTCCCAAAAACTCCCCAACAATTGTCAAGGATTTATTTTCCCAGACAAAGATACGCTTCAAATAACATTCCACATTCATACATCATGACATATATAGCACAATCTCATTTATTTTGAGAACATCATTACTCAATGCATGCATCTTGACATTGCATTACAAATAATTCTTTACCTTTTCAGGAAAGATCAGTCACCAGATGAATACCACCAGCAATAAACATTTTATCTGTTGGTTCAGTTTAAATCGACCAATGATTTATCTTGATTATGTTCCAGTAGACACTTTCTCTGGTTCAGTTAAATCGCTCCGAAGATTTATACTGATTCGTTATCTAGTTAAAGATTATTCAAGACCTTTGTTGGTTCAGTTTAAATCGGCCAATGATTTATCCTGATTCTGTTCTGGTAGACACTTTCTCTGGTTCAGTTAAATCACTCCGAAGATTTATACTGATTCGTTATCCAGTTAAAGATTATTCAAGACCTCTGTTGTTTCAGTTTAAATCGACCAGTGATTTATCCTGATTTCGTTCCGGTAGACACTTTCTCTGGTTCAGTTAAATTGCTCTGAAGATTTATACTGATTCACTATCCAGTTAAAGTTCATTCAAGACATTTGATGGTTCAGTTTAGATCAATCAATGATTTATTCTGGTTTCGTTCCAGTAGAGACTTTCTCTGGTTTAGTTAAATTGCTCCGAAGATTTTTACTGCTTTATTATCCAGTTAAAGTTCATTTAAGATATCTACTGGTTCAGTTTAAATCAATCAATGATTTATTCTAGTTCCGTACTGCTGGACACTTTCTCTGGTTCAGTTAAATCACTCTTAAGATTTATACTATTTCGTTATCCAATTAATTTTTATTCAAGACCTCTACTCAGCTCAGTATAAATCGACCAAAGATTTATTCTGATACTTCTTCTAATCCCTATCAACAGTCACCTTGGATGGAATCTATAAGCCCATCTCCAACGACTCTTCATCACCTCTCCGAATGGCATCTTTAAGCCCATTTCTGACCCAATCAACTAATACATTATTTCGTTCATCGGCGAGTGCAAATTTCCGGGTACTCTAGTGTTCAATTATCTTCCACCTTCAAGTCACGAAAGGCAGACTCGCCAATCTACCTCTTCAGGTTTAAGAAGATTGAACAGGGGCAGTTGTTGTACCCCAAAATGTTCCCTCTCTTTCCTCAAAACCATTTCACATAAGATCTCCAAAAGCTCAAGTTTGCACAAGTGTTGACTAGGTCAAACCATCTCCTAAACATTGATGCCTCAAAATTGAATTTAAAAGATCACAATTCATTAAGATATTCAAAAATATCAAACTTGATCATCAAGAAATCAAGAAAGTCAAAAGTCAATTTGAAAAGTCGAATTTTTCAATACTTAGAATTTTTCTAAGTGTTTTAAACCTTGACAAATTCATAACTTCATGACATTTTTTCACCAAGATGCAAGATGATTCAAAGAAAACTTTCAATATGAAAGTTATAGGTATTGATGAGATCTACAACTTTTCTTTACTGACCAAGTCCTAGAAGTACTTAGATTTTAAGTTATAAATTCATGAATTCATGCACTTTTTCTAAAAACACGGTGAAAATTTGACCTAGTTTAGGCAGATTTTTATCCTAACTTCTTGGCCAATTTTCACCAAGCTCCAAGATGATTTTGTCAAAATGGTCAACATGAAAGTTGTAGATAATGTATCAACCTTTCCAAAATGTCCAAGAACTTGAAAAGGTTATTTTTGAGCTAGGAGATTCGAAGACGTGAAGTTGGGCATCCATTCTTGAATTATAGGTCATTTTTGTGATGAACAAGAATTCAAATCACCAAGACATGTTGCATAATCTTGCTTTGAAGCCCTCTAAGCTTGTAAATCTCTCCATAATCAGAAGATTACACAAACTTTATGGCTATTATCCATTAAATCTAAGCTTTGTCTAAGTTGACTTGCCATTTTAGGAAGAAAGGCAAGACTTCCATTTTGGAAAAGTATGCTTTTGCAAATGTCAACCCTTCTTGAGCCTATAAATGTCTCCTTCTGCACACACACTCAACCTAGCAACTCAGAAGAGGCCTGTTTAAAGTGATTCAACCATTATACATAGCTTGTACCATACATTAGGGTTTTGTTTTCCACTTTACTTCAAAACAAAGCAACCTAGCCATAACCCTATAGCTCAAAGATCTGATAACTTCTTATGCTAATACCTTTTCCATATAAGTATACAATTCTTTGGCAAGCAAACAAAAGAGCTAAAACCCTCTCAAGCACTCCCAAAAATCCTACAACACAGAACTGGCCAGAAAATATAGTTTTGAGCTTCAAACACCAAAATCAAAAACCACTCGTGCATTTTCAAATCTTATCATCCACACACATTCCATACATTATATAAAAGTGATCTAGGTCCCTGTTTATGGACTGTAACTTCATTTCCACTATCCACCATTTTCAAAACTCAAGCTTGCAACTTGACTTGAGTAGGGAGTTTCAGCCATCCTCAAAGCAAAGTAGGAGTTGGAATACACTCAAGGAGGTCCAGGCAAGCTAAACAGATTATTAGGACACCTCCAAGGTTGCTAAAACTCCATACATGAATCCATCTGCAAGAGGTAAGTTTTCTAACTTCAATATCTTGGTACAAGCATCCTTTGTGCATACATTCTGAAGAAAAAATGTAGACATCATTGCCCTCAAGCTAACCATGTCCTTAGTTTGCATTTTACTTGCTTGTGTTTGGAGAATTTTTCTTCTAACCAGTTAGAGCACGCATTTGGCATCAAACAAAATTAAGTTTAATCTTTGATTTTTAGCTTAAATAAATTATATGGTTATATTCATGGTGAAATTTCCAGCAAATTTCATGTTTGTACTTTTTAAAATGGTCAAGAAATGAGAAAGTTAGAGGGTTAACAATGAAGGTTGTTGTGTTCTGCGTGCACCATGGAGGAAGAAGAATATGATTTCAACTATTCAGGACTTGGTTTATTTTATATTTAGTGGAAGTTGTTTCATGAACGGATGAAACAGGCACCCCAGTGGCAAGCGCGTGTGTACTAAGGCATATCTAACCTAAAGGGCGAGGGTTCAAATCAATGTGAGACCCCCTTTATTTTTTTCATGTTTTCTTTTTTTTTTAGGTTCAATACATGCATTTCACACGCGCGCTTGATACGCCTCCCTCCTCTCAGCCATTAGATGGAAAAGGAAAGCTAAAGTAAGATTCTTCCACGAGAGTTAACTCAGTGGGGAATTATAAAGGAGGCGCACTTTCTTCTTATGTTGACACTCTATTTGGAAAGAGAAAATACGCTATTTGAATAGTCATAACCAAGGTATGTGAACCCAATAACATCAGCAAATATGAATGTGCGTTCATGATGCAAGTGTGAATGAATAAATGAATGTCATGTATATGTTTGACAAAACTGATAGAAGAGATAAACTGGAGATGATAAGACATCACAGTACAACCAGCTACTCGGCTAACCTCAACAAGATGAGAACATTATTGGAGATTGAATAAAAGCCAGCGACGGAGCATATTTCTGCTATAAGGCTCTAATCTCTCTGGGGAGGAAGATATTTTTCGGCAGAAAACCCAAAGTCCAATCTTCTAACATCAATAATCCATTGAAAGGATAACAACATGAACTCTGCTTCAGCTGGAGAAAAATCTTGCTTGGCTGGAGATACTGGGGAACTCCACCATCTGATAATGTGTGCGAAGCAGATCACATATCTTGACAAATCTGGATTGCCCCTAGAACTAATTTTGGATGCCCCAAGTTTACTACTGATAAGTTGTGTGACGCGCAACAATTCTTGAGAATAACTTCACTTCTAAAATTCCACAAGTTATATGGTTGATAAGAAGAAATCATCTCAAGAGGATTTTACAAAAGACCTGGCAAATGCAAATGAGAAAGAAAAGGCCTAAGGGGGACTAGAAAAGTAAGCCTAGAGTTGTCATGCATGGTTTGCAACCTAAGGTCTATCTCAATTCGCTTCCTAAGATTGAATCAAGAAATCCTACAGGCGCATGTAAACGTGCAATGAAAGTAAAAACACAAAGCTTGAGGAATATCCACTCACTCAAGTAGCACACACCTAACCGAGGTATCATGTCTCAAAGGAAATAAAGGGATAGGGATCATGACTAACCACGATATCGTGTCATCGAGGTAGGACAAGGGAGAAGGGGCACCTAACCATGATATTGAGCTATCAAGGTAGGATAAAGGGAGGCTTAATCAAGATATCGAATCATCGAGGCAAGCAAGAATGGGAGAATATGTGGTTCTTAACCATGATAGCACGTTATCATGGCAAGAAGAATAAGGGGCGTCAACTCTTAACCAAGATATTACATTATCTAAGAAAGAGAAGAATGAGAGTGAATCCGTCATAGGCGACTAAACACCTAACCAAGATATCATGTTATTGAGGTAGGAGATAGAAGGCAATAATGAGATCACATCGGAGTGTCAATGTACACGACACGTGAGCTAATGACAAAGTGTGGGGGTTGATTACGAATCCTTCTCCACTTGGCCGACTCGATATTGTAGCAGTGAAAATCGAAGATCAATCTATTAATTAACTTAACTCGCAACTAAGCAAGAGTCGCCATAGCGCTTTATTATTTCCAAGGGAAAAGAGAAAAGTGCGAAATAAAACCCATAAATATGCAAAGTAAGTGCAATAATAAATGTAAAGAAAAATATAATGCATTTGAAAAGATCAAAGATTCGGGGGTTGGTTATACAAAGGGAATGTACTAGCACTTTATGTATCTATAGTATCCTATAGGAACCTTTTGAAATATCTATATTTTTGGTTAAAAAGTTTGTTTGTAAAAAGGATCAGGGAGATGAGAAATTTTGAAAATGCAACGCCCTAATGTCGAGGTTTTGGCTTAAAAGGGTATAAATTTGAAAATAGGATTTTAAAGATTTTAACTAATGGGAAACAAATATGAGAGACAAAATATAAATACACACAATAATATAAAGTCAAAGAGAAGATCATTTCCCTTGGATTCAAACACAAAGATAATAATCAGATGAAGATCGGACAATAACTATGCATTAGATAAAAATGGATAGTAACCATAGTCCAAGGATTAAAGAACCAATTTTAGGTTTTTTTCTTTATTAAGTGGCTTATAACAAGCAAAAGAAAATAAGAAGCTCAAGTGAGCAAAGAGAAGATAAATGCTCAGGTGAGCAAATAAAAATGCATAAAGTAAAGAAAATAAAATGCTATGGATGATAAATGGCATAAAAGTAAAGAGAAGAAAATATAAAGTGTAGAAATATAAATGATATTAAAGTAAAGTTAGTACAATATAAAGTTAATAATCTGATTTGGGATAAGTGTAACTTTGTATAGAGCATAGAATGTATGTACCGATACATGTTAGAGAAATGATGCTTTGAAGTTCATTCTCTTATACATGTAATACAATTAACAAACATGGGGGATCAAGACAAAGTCAAGGAAGATACATTATGACAAACTTATCATCAATCCCAAGTACCTTGAATAATCAAAGGATCATTTAGAGGTAGATTGAAAATGATAAAAGTTCATCAAATATCCGACAAGCTTAGATGAACTAAAAAAGCTCAAATATTTTCCAAATTGATCCAAATAAAAATAAAAATAAAATAGATAAAGAAGAATAAGATGATGTCTATAATAAAAATAGTATAAATATTATAATTTTCTTAATTGTTCATGAAATTAAACAAATCAATAATGAAAATTTATCTACTCAATCTCACGACCAAGGATCCATGCTCAAAATAAATAAATAAATAACAAAAAATTATAGGGAAAAAAATTAAACAACAATAAATTACTTTTACTTTTGGAAGTTCAATAACACTTTTCAACTCTTGATTTTAAATCAATGAAGTTTTCTTACAAAATAGTGATAACTATGGTATTAAATAAATAAACAAAGAGTAAAAATGCAATAGAATTAAATAAAGAACAAGTATAATAGTCTACCTATTCAATAAAAGGAAGAAATGACTTGAAAGTAAATGAAGAGAAAAAAAAAGAAGAAGAAGAGAGTTTTGGCTTAGTTTAGTGAATGATTTCTGGTATTGTCCCTCCAAATGAAAGAAATAAAGGTCTTATTTATAGGGTGAATGAGGTGGGAGTGTTGATGTGGCAATCTATGTGACTTTATAAGAATGGTTCTTGGTCATTGATAAGTCCAAGTTGGCAATCCATGTGAAGTGTGAAAATGATTCTTGGTTATTGATAAATACAAGTTGACAATCCATGTGAAGTATTTGTACTACGTTATAGTGATCCCAACTTTTCTTTATTGACATAAAAAAACAAAAGGACAAAGTAATAATAATAATAACAAAAACTAAAAGTGTTAGTAATAATAATAAATACAAAATAGAAAATAAAAAAGATATTAAATTAACTATTTATGATTTTTTTTCTTGAATTAAGATAAATAAAAATATAAGTGTAAATTAAAAGATAAAAAATAAAATTCATATAAGAAAGTAAAAGGACTTATATAAATTTTTCTAGATTTTTTTTGAAATAAATGATACCAATATATAAATTTAAATTAATAAAATAATATATTTTTGATAATTTTTTAGTAAAGAGGTAAAAATAGTAAATAAAAAATAGCATGATGCTAAGTACATTTTTTGTGATTTTTTTAAATGGAAAAGAAATCATGAATAAAACAAAATAAAAATCAAATTTCACTAAATTTATAAACGACTTCTAATGTTTCTATTTTTTGTGTCTTTTCAAGGCATAATCAGCTCTTGATTTGTAAAGAGAAATTGTAGGTGATGTCAAGGAGAATCATATACAAAAAGAACCGCTCAAAAATGTCGAAATTTGAAGAAGTTATAAATTTTTGAAATCTAACTCAAGAATTGGCAAAAATAGGTCAAATTGCTTGTGAACCCTTGCTATGCAATGATGCGGATGGAATGCGGGATCTTAGGTAAAAAAAATTAGGGTATGACAGATGCCTCTATTTAAGTTTCTTCTATTCGGAGATATGAGGATTGACATTTTCGTTTCGACGAGATTGAAGATACTTAAATATAGAATACACAACTTTTGGTCCTAAGATACCACAATGATGTTTATGATATGATACAAATGCAATGCTCTAAATTTTATGGCGAAGAATGTTACATGAGATAAACTATTGCTGGAGAAATCAGGCACACGATAAAGTAATCCCACACGGGAAGAGATTATAACTCCACTGGGGAACAGAGCCACAAACTTCGAATGAGAGACTCTTATTGGGGAACAACTTCGAGAGAAGAAAGAATTACTGAATTTATCAGGGAAGACGCCTTACATAGGCTGTGAAAAGATAAATGGCTACTGACTCAAAATGATGGTGAATTTCCAACTCAGTGTCAAAGGTAGAAAATAAAAAATATATTGACTTACAGATGACGATAAACTACCAACTCAACCGTTGAAGATAGAATAAAAAAAGATACCGACTCACAGATGACGGCAACCTACCAACTCAATAGTTGAAGGTAGAAGTTCAATAAGATACCAACTCACATATGACAGTAAACTACCAACTCAATAATTGAAGGTAAGAGATCAAAGAGATATCGACTCACAGATGATGGTAAACTACCAACTCAATAGTTAAAGGTAGAAAAGTAAGAGATACTGACTCATAGTTGATGGTAAAATACCAACTCAATAGTTGAAGGTAGAAAAGTAATAAACCTTTCCATGATGAATGGGTTCCAGTTTCTTCTTTATCAAGTCTTCTACCTGATAAGGATAATGTACAAACTTCCCCACGGGACTTTTCTGAAGAGATGTCATTTGTTGTCGATGAGCAAACTTCTTAAAAGTGATGTCATTTGCTGTTGAAATAACATATTGTTGGGGATACACAAGTTGCTCAAATAAAGTGGCCGCCACTTGATGTCTTCCAAAGATATCAATAATGCACAAGCTGCTCATGAAGAGGCCACCACTTTCTATCTTCCAAAGATATCAATAATACACAAGCTACTCATGAAGAGTCCACCACTTGCTATATTCCAAAGATATCAATAATACACAAGGTGCTCATGAAGAGTCCACCACTTACTACTTTCCAAAGATATCAATAATACACAAGCTGCTCATGAAGAGTCTGCCAATTGCTATCTTCCAAAGATATCAATAATACACAAGCTGCTCATGAAGAGTCTGTCACTTCCTACTTTCCAAAGATATCAATAATTCACAACTGCTCATGAAGAGTCAGCCACTTGCTATCTTCTAAAGATATCAATAATCCAAAAGTTGTTCATGAAGAGTCCGCCACTGGCTATCTTTCAAAGATATCAATAATACACAAGCTGCTCATGAAGAGCCTGCCACTTGCTGCTTTCCAAAGATATCAATAATACATAAGCTACTCATGAAGAGTACGCCACTTGCTATCTTCCAAAGATATCAATAAATACACAAGTTGCTCATGAAGAGTCTGCCACTTGCTACTTTCCAAATATATCAATAATACACAAGCTTCTCATGAAGAGGCCACCACTTGTTGTCATGTTGAGATTCCAAAAGAGTGTTGCAACAACACTACTGGGAAACAAAGTTCATCCTCAATGGGAAACCATGAATAGATTCTTCCTGAGGAGACCAGGTATTTAAATGTGCAAAATAAATGCACTCTCCATCTAGGTTTCACAGCTTAGAGAGATCCACGAGGTAGCATCCGCAAGAGACAAAGCTCAATCCAGGAATAAACTAGAGAGAAAATAGTCAAACAAGACTCTACCCAATGAGGAAACAACTCAATTGGGGATTTATCCTATCCAGAGATGGAAAAGGAAAGATAAAGTAAGATTCTTCCACGAGAGTTAACTCAGTGGGGAATTAGAAAGGAGGCGCACTTTTTGCTTAGGTTGACACTCTATTTAGAAAGAGAAAATATGCTATTTGAATATACATAACCAAGGTATGCGAACCCAATAACATTAACAAATACGAATGTGCATGCATGATGCAAGTGTGAATGAATAAATGAATGTCATGTATATGTTTGACAAAACTGATAGAAGAGATAAACTGGAGATGATAAGACATCACAGTACAACCAGATACTCGGCTAACCTCAACAAGATGAGAACATTACTGGAGATTGAATAAAAACCATCGACGAAGCATATTTCTGTTATAAGGCTCTACTCTCTCTGAGGAGGAAGATATTTTTTAGGAGAAAACCTAAAGTCCAATCTTATAACATCAATAATCCATTGAAAGGATAACAACACGAACTCTGCTTCAGTTGGAGAAAAATCTTGCTTAGCTGGAGATACTGGGGAACTCCACCATCTGATAATGTGTGCGAAGAAGATCATATATCTTGACAAATCTGGATTTCCCCTAGAACTAATTTTGGATGCCTCAAGTTTACTATTGATAAGCCGCATGACGCACGAAAATTCTTGCGAATAACTTCACTTCTAAAATGCCAAAAGTTATATGGTTGATGAGAAGAAATCGTATCAAGAGGATTTTACAAAAGACCTGGCATCCAAAATGCTCTAGTGTCTTCAAACTCTTAGAGAGATTCGTCGAATCTTGACGTGACTGCCCCATATTGACTTTATTTGGCACAACAGAGTTTTCAAATTTTCCCTATGAGGGTAAACGAACTATGAAGGCAGCAACATGTTCATGTTGAAGGTCTTCAGGCGACATGCCCCTGGCTGTGATTATTTTTAGAAATGATTCAGCAATTACTTAACAGAGTTTTAGACCTCAAAAGATTAAAATCTTCACTAGTGCTTATATGTAAGCTTCCTTGACATTAAACAAATGTTTTACAAGCAGAAAAAGTTTATTCTGAGAATGAAAATTCTAATGCAACAATTATGTAAGTCTTGAAGATTTTTTTGAAAAAATGTCGCGAAGCTTGCGAATTAGTGCATCATTTATTTTTGTATGAAAGATAACGAAAGCATATGATACCAACACAAATATTTTAGAAAAACTTATGGGAGTCAAGAAACACCATCTCGTTAGAGTATGCTTTTGAAATAAACTCTGTTTCAATTAGGACTTTTAAGGGTTGTAACGTGGCTTGGTTCATGGTTTTAGAAAAAATATTTTAAGGCTCAAAATATTTGGTGCCCACCCCCTTCATGATGTTCTTCAGTCCTATATTCAGTTAATTTGATATGAGCACTCATCTCCCGAGAGGATTTAACTGATGGTTAAGGAACCACTAATATTCTTTGAACATGACAGTCACTCACTCTTGACTTTTATCACACGACTTTGTTCTTTGTTGAGAATTTTATGTTATAATCCTTTTTCGCCTTTCAAGCTTTACATTTCGTCATTGTTTTCCCTAACTTTTGCCTGAACTAATTCTTTTGAATTGATAGTCCAGCGGGATACCCTGACTTTTGCCTAAGCAACTTGTTTTTTCGAGTTTTGACTTAGTGGGGCTTTTTGTCTCTTTCTTTTTTTTATCATTTTTTATTCATTTTGTTTTTTCTTTCCTTTTGAACACGTCATGTGACTTCGAGTCATATGTGACTTGTTGGAAGAATTATGACTGCTTGATTTCTTGGTAGATGAGGAATAATCGTTGTGGTATCGTCATCTAGTTGATCTCCTAATATGCGAGAGATACCCACTGGGATATTGTCATGTTTTGATGCACACTACCGATAGGCGAAGATTGACCATTACAATTTTGACTTTTCTCATCCTTTTGAAGGATAACCATTGTTGTATCCTTAGACACGCACTCTTGATGAGATTTGAATACTCAATCATATTAACTGAACAATACCCTTCCCCGGGTTTAAAAATGAGGGTTTTTTCTGAACAAAAAAAAAGAAACTCCTACTTCAAGTCTCAAAGGGGTTAACGAGGGTTTCACTCCCTTATATCTCCGGTGTTTGGGAATTTGAAACAATGTCTGTACATCGTCAACAGAGTTTTATCCAAAAGCATACAACCATAAATTTTGCGTCTTAATATCATCATCCTCCCTCCAATCTCTTCCTAGGCAAGATAATGGGTAACAAGTTGTTATCATAATGCAAAAATAAATTTAAAATTGAAAACAAATACGAGTGAAACGAATGGGTTTCTTCAAGACAAACATATTCATTGTATTAAGATAATCATTCAAATGCAAACAAGTTCTTACATGCAAATAATGCATTAATAAATAAGAAAAATTACAAATGAAAAATCAGTAAAAATGCTAATTAAACTGAGAAGACTCTCTTCTTTAAACTCTGAGGTATCCTTCAATCTTTAGCAAAGGCTTGACTTGAACCTCAATATCAATATCCTTAAATGACAAGATACCACTTCTGACCAATTTCTGGACTTCAGCTTTCAATGAATAACAATGTTTGATACTATTCCCATGGGCTCCTTGATGAAAGGCATAAGTAAAATCAACTTTGTAGTACCACGACATCTTCTCAGGAATCTTCGGTGAACATCGAGTCTGAACCAAATTCCTTTGCATCAGGACAGGTAACAACTTTGTATAGGTAGTTGGAATTGGATCAAATTGAGTTTTTCTCTGATTAGGAACTTGCTGGTTGGGAGCTTCGGAAGCTGTATTTACCATAGGGGTGACAGGAAAAACATGTTGTTGCTGATGATGATCTTCCCTTCTTTGGGGTCTCCTTGGTCCTCGCTGCAGTCGCGAATGATTTGTAAGAGTTGGATTAATTGATGGCATAATAATAGCAACTTATGGATGCTGATAACTCCTTTTTCTACATCTAGGTTTCTTTTTCCCTCCTTGCAAATTATAAATTGAGTCTTTCTCTCTTTTCTTGGCGAAGCTAACACCATACTTCTTTGTATTATCTGTCGAGTTACCATTTTCAGACAAACGTTCCTCTTGGGCATCTTCTTCCAAAAGCACTCCCACATTCACTTTTTCAGGGAAATCACTAGGTGCATTGACTATCACCTTCTCATGAAAGAATGATTTCAGAATTTCTGTGAAGACCTTTTCCATCTCTTCTTCCTTCCTATAAGGATTGACTTGGGCAGCAACCAAAGTAGGTAGATACTCCATACCAGCCTTCAAAGTAGTTACCTCTTTGTGGAGTTCAAAAATCTCTAGCTTAACATTTTCCATCTTCCTCTTTGCGCGAGCGTTGTACTCTGAGACCAAAGGGAAAATAAAACTCGGGAATGACTTTTGAAAGTGAAACAAAAATGTAGATTGATTCATGATTATTCAAATGGTAAGTTCAATTAATTTCTAAGGACCTCAAATTTTGATTCCAGCTTCAAGCGAGAAATAATTAATAACAAAATGTGACAAATAAGTCTAATACAAAGTTAAGAGCCTAAAGGCTACAAAATACAAAGTCAAGAGATTCCAATCAACAGACCTGGCGGTGATCATCAAAAATACAAATCACAAACCCTAAGATGTTTCCCCAAAATCTACATCAACAAGGGTATCCCAAACTAGATTCTCATTACTCTGCTCTTAGGCCCTTTTAAAATCCACTTAGAAAATTTTGTCACCAGCAAAGTCGCCAATTCTGTAGCGGTGAAAATTGGAGATCAAGCTATTAATTAACTTGACTCGCAAATAAGCAAGAGTCGCCACTGTGCTTTATTATTTCCAAGGGAAAAGGGGAAAGTGCGAAATAAAACCCATAAATATGCAAAGTGCAATAATAAAAGTAAAGAAAAATACAATACATTTGAAAAGATCGAAGGTTTAGGGGTTGGTTATACAAAGGGAAGGTACTAGAACCCTATGTATCTATAGTATCCTATAGGAACCTTTTGAAATATCAGTATTTTTGGTTAAAAAGTTTGTTTGCAAAAAGGATCGGGGAGATGAGAAATTTTGAAAATACAACGACCTAATGTCGAGGTTTTGGCTTAAAAGGGTGTAAATTTGAAAATATGGTTTTAAAGGTTTTAACTAATGGGAAACAAATATGAGGGACAAAATATAAAGACTCACAATAACATAACGTCAAAGAGACGATCCTTTCCCTTGGATTCAAACACAAAGATAATAATCAGATGAAGATCGGACAAGAACCATGCATTAGATAAAAATGGATAGTAACCATAATCCAAGGATTAAAGAACCAATTTTAGGTTTTTTTTCTTTATTAAGTAGCTTATAACAAGAAAAAGAAAATAAGAAGCTCAAATGAACAAAGAGAAGATAAATGCTCAAGTGAGCAAATAAAAAATGCATAAAGTAAAGAAAATAAAATGCTATGGATGATAAATGGCATAAAAGTAAAGAGAAGAAAATATAAAGCGCAGAAATATAAATGATATTAAAGTAAAGTTAGTACAATATAAATTTAATAATCTGATTTGGGATAAGTGTAACTTCATATAGAGCATAGAATGTATGTACCCATACATGTTAGAGAAATGACACTTTGAAGTTAATTCTCTTATACATGTAGTACAATTAACAAATATGAGGGATTAAGATAAAGTCAAGGAAGATACATTATGACAAACTTATCATCAATTCCAAGTACCTTGAATGATCAAAGGACCATTTAGAGGTAGATTGGAAATGATGAAAGTTCATCAAATATCTGACAAGCTTAGATGAACTAAAAAGGCTCAAATGTTTTTCAAATTGATCCAAATAAAAATAAAAATAAAATAGATAAAGAAGAATAAGATGAAGTCTATAATAAAAATAGTATAAATGTCATAACTTTCTTAATTTTTCATGAAATTAAACAAATAAATAATGAAAATTTATCTACTCAATCTCACGATCAAGGATCCATGCTCAAAATAAGTAAAGGAACTAAGTCGGGGAGTGTGCTCGTGGAAAATATTTGAGAGAGATGAAGATTGATGAATTTGTGGTTTGTGTTGTTGAGCAATTTAGGGAAAAGTTGAGGGAATAGTGTTTGATCTTAGAGAGAGTTGAGAGGAAAGTGTGAGAGGTTTGAGTGTGAAATTTGACAAATGAATAAAGTATTATGAAAATAGTGAGGCAAAATCAATATATAGTCTTGACAATTGTATCTTGGTTTGGGTCAAAAGAAAGCACAATCAATTTCTTCACAAAGCTGAATTTTTCAGTCTCAGCAAACGTACTCGAACGAAAAATCCACAAGCTCGATGATAATCGGTGAGAAATCTCGACACGAGACCAACAACAAAATCGTACATGACGAAATTTTTAACGTTGTTCCGAAAGAACGGACGCGATACGATAAGAATCGAGTGAGTTATAAATTTTTGTGTGGCGAGAATATTTGACACTGACAGTGTCTTTTTCAGTAATGCAAAATTTTTCACTATTCGGTTTAAGAAGTGAGCCATCGAACGAAGTCTTCGGAGCTGAATCCGAACTCGAGCTCTGAAGCAAACTTGTAGCCAATATCATTTGTGAAATTATGCTGAATAAATCGTCTCAGTATGATAAAAATCGTAGAAGTTATGATTTTTACAATATCGAGAAACGGTGGAATAAAAATCTGATTCATCAATATTTTCTCTGGTAATTCACATTTTCGGGGATCTTCCTCAAAGAACCAGTCCTCGACTCGAACATACAGAATGAAGATGACATCAAGACAGATTTTTCACCCAAAGGATCACTCAAAAACGTTGAACCAGGCGGACGTTATGAATTTTTGAACGTCTAAAAAACAATGATTCAGCACAGCATTTTCATCGTATTTTCACTGTATCTTCTCAAAGTATCCGCACATTCAGAGATCTTCCTTATCGAATCAGCTCCTGAGCCGAACATACAAATTGAAGACGATATTAAGACGGTTTTAAGGCCTCAAGAACCACTCCAAAAAAATATTCCAATCAGAAGTTATGAATTTTTTATTACCCGCGAAATGGAGGACCAATAATTAATTTCAGTATAATGTCTTCAAAGAATTAAAATTCTCGGAGATCTTCTTCACAAAATTAGCCTTCAACCCAAACACGAAAAATGATAAGAAAACAAAGACGGTTTCAATGCTTGAAGAATTAACCAAAAACACTAAATCGGATGAAAGCTACAAATTTCCAAACATCCGAGAAACAGAGAACCAACCCATTAAATTTAAAGACCATTTTAGGAAAATCAGATTCTTTGAAGACTTTCTTCACAGAATTGGCTTCTGGTCTAAACAGATGAAATAAAGAAAATACTGAAACATTCCAATGCATGAGGAACCATTTCAAAACAGTATCCCGATTGAAAATTGCGAATTTCTAAGTTCAAATTAGCAAAAACGTTATTTCTGGTTCGCACTGTCTCAAATTCACCGAAACACCTGATTCTTCCGCAATTTAGAGTGCATGGACATAAATGAGAGCTTGACATGATGATGTCTTGATTGATTATTGGTTTGATAGCTTGCGAAATGTGCTGAACACATTTAAATCTTGAAAAACCAGAGTTTTGCCTTATTGTTGCTCGATGAAACAATCTTTTTCATGTAGCTTCCGGAATAAAATACCTTGATCCCATGACTATTTTCGGATTAATGATGCATACAATGCTAAATGACCTAATGAGAAGTATGTACACAAAAGTAGGGTATGACAGTTCCGAAAATACATTTCCAAAAGACATTTTTAATTTTATGTAAGATATTTTTTCCCATTTCTCCTATAATATAACCCCATGTCAAAATGTTGGTTGAGTTACATAACTTGGCTTATTTTGGGGCGTATAAATGAATTATAATCAAGTATTCAAATTCAATGTATAAATTTTATTTTTAGCGAAAATAAATAAATAAATAAAAATTATTTAATCTTAATCAACACAAAGGTCACACAAAAAAAACCTTTTTTTCATTAAAAAATATATTATTATTTTAAATCAAACAAATACAATCGAATGATAAAAAAGATGATGTTGAAAGTTGAAATATTAATTTGAACTTTCAATGTAGATTTGGTTGTTAAACTCTTTGATATATGAAAATGATGCTATATTAATTTGATTCCAAATACATTGAATTTTAGACACGTCTGTTAAATTTATTGAACTTAATTGTGTATTTATAATTAGTCTTAGGTAAATTAAAAAAAAAAATTCTCTAAAATTTTTATTGTTTTGTTTGGGAGTTTCAAATAAAATTGAGAAAAGAACTTTAAAATAAATGATCGAAGAAAAGAATGAAAGGATTTAGATGAGAAACATTTAGATGAGTTTTTTTTAATAAAATATAAAATTTCTTTAATTAAAAAAGTTGAAAAATTATGTTGAATAAGAGATTTAGAGGGTTTTTGAAAATTTTAACATAAATTATTCAAATATAATTTATATTGTTATAATATTTTAAAAAATAAAAATATTTTAATGATAAATATTTATTTATTAATTTATACTAAATTATTTTTTAAAAATATTAAGTGTTTAAATCATTTAAAAAAGAAATTTCAAAAAATTTTCTTTCTTTTCTCCTAACTTATCAAAAGAGCCTTAAAGAAATATCGTGAATTTCTAAAAGCATATTTGATCAACCGCACAATCCTTAAACGAGATTGTAATTTATTACGAAAATGATAATTTTTTTGTCCATCTATATATGTTGAGTTAAACTCTTGAAAATTCGAAAATATCTTTCGTATGTGTATATCCGAACGCATTTCATATTAAGTTTTCGAGATTTTCAGATATATATATATATATATATATATATATATATATATATATATATATATATATATATATATATATATATATATATATATATATATATATATATATATATATATATATATATATATATATATATATATATATATATATATATATCTGAAATATCTCAATATTTCATTTTTAGGGTTAAATGTTTTGAAGTGATTCAGTTATACTTGACACTAGACTACGACACAAATAGTTGTCAATGATACTTAAGGTTTATCCTGACTTCTTAAGTGTCTGACAAATTCTTGGGAGAAAATGTTCTGGACCAACCAAAGCCCAATCGATCAAAGCTCAATCCATCAAAAATTCACTCTACTCGACCCAACATATAAAAACAGTCTACACGCTATGAGAATGTACACAATCTCTGATCTCTAATTTCATTATACTCATTTTGAATCTTGAACTGACTTGAGCGTTAGAGTACTAACCATCCAGGTTCATCTCGCGCCGTCATAAAGAAAACTAAAATCACTGTTTAAGATCAACAATTATCCAACTCTCATCACTTATTGTTCCTTCGTGAAACTTGAATATCATTTATGATTCTAGGATGAAATAGTTATGAATTTTTAAAAAAAAAATCCAAAATATTTAATTTTAATTTTATAATTTCACTTTTCTTTTTATTAGAAAAGGGTATTTTAGTCATTTAATTCTAATGTAAGGGTGTCATATTAAAATGCATAGAACTATTCTCCAATTTACACATTGGCAATTGTAAATACCATGTCCATACGTAGTGGGCTTTGAAGCAAACAAACAATATACGGGCTACTATACTATAAACCCATGTCAAATGCTGGTTGAGTTATATAACTTGGCTTATTTTGGGGCGTATAAATAAATTATAGTCAAGTAAGTATTCCAATTCAATATATAGATTTTATTTTTAGCAAAAAAAAATAAATAAAAATAAATTATTTAATCTTAATCAACACAGATGACATCAAAAAAGTCTTTTTCTTCGTTAAATTTTTTTTTTTATTATTTTAAATCAAACAAATGCAATTGAATGATAAAAAGATGATGTTGAAAGTTAAAACACTAAGTCAAACTTTCGATGTGAGTTTAGTTGTTAAACTCTTTGATACATGAAAATGATGCTATATTAATTTGATTACAAATACATTCAGTTTTATTAAATTTATCGAACTTAATTGTGTATTTATAATTAATCTTAGATAAATTATTTATAAAAAAAACATTCTCTAAAAATTTGAGGACTTTGTTTGAAAGTTTCAAATGAAATTAAGAAAATGACTTAAAATAAATAATCGATGAAAAGAATGAAAGGATTTAGATGAGAAACATTTAGATGAGTTTATTTTTTTAATAAAATAAAATTTCTTTAATTAAAAAAATTTAAAAAAATTATGTTGAATAAGAGATTTGGAGGGTTTTTGAAACCTTTAACATAAATTTTTTAAATATAATTTATATTATTATAATATTTTAAAAAATAAAAATATCTTAATGATAATTATTTATTTATTAATTTATACATAATTATTTTTTAAAAAAATTTATTTTTCCAAAATATTTTCTTTTTCTTCTCCTAACTTACCAATAGAGCTTTAAAGAAATATCATAAACTTCTAAGAGTACATTTAGTCAACTGCACCATTTTTAAGTGAGATCGTAATTTGTTACGAAAATAGATGATTTCTCAGTCTATCTTTATCTCTATATATTGAGTTGAACTCTTAAAAATCTGAAAAATATCTTTTAGATATGTATATTTGAACATATCTTATATTAAATTTTAGAGGTATTTTAATATTTTATTTTCAGGAGTTTTCGGATATGCGTATCTAAAGTATTTTAATATTTGTATCAATTACAATTAAGGTGTATCAATTACATTAATTAGTATATTTTATAACAAAATAAAATGTAATTAAATAATCTTGGTGTTCTAAACCTTGTGTTCATGTGTCTCTGGTCTTTCGACATAACATAAAAAACTCGATTTTCTAGAAAATTGATTCTAAATTAAAATTTTACTATGTCAATTCATTCGAAAATAATAGAGATTAAAATCCTTTATTTAGAGACAAAATAAGAAACTCAATCCTAAAAATCTTAAATTCCTTATTTTTCTATTTTATTTGATTTATTTTCATTTCTTATATTTTTAAAAAAATCTAAAAAAACTTATAGATATTTAATTTTATTTTATTTGATTTTTAATTATATTTTAAAATTTTTATAACAGAGTAAAATTCGAAAATACATATCTAAAATTAATTTTTTTCATAAAAAAATAAAATTTATTTAAAAATATATATTAAAAAAAATTATAATTCTTTATAAAATCAAAATGCGTTCGAAAATATGAATATTTTTAGAAATTAGTCATAGATCTAAAAAAAAACATAGGAAAAAATAAATTCTGGGAAAATATGTTAGAGAGTAGGTGTTGGTGGGTTGACTAGCATGAGTAGTGGTTACCATGTTATCCTAGTTCACGTTTTATTAATAACAATTCAAAAAACAAGTGCAACTACTCCCCACTATACTGCACATCTCAACTCAGAATATTATGTAACTTACAATCTTTAGTCTTTACACCGTATTCATATTTTTAAAAAAATGGATACTTTATTAAAATTATCCACTTTTATATAAAAATCTAAAAAATATTTCATATTGAAAATAAAAAACCCAAAATACATTACTTTTAGGGGACATTTGTTTTAAGTGTTGGAATTATATTTTCGGAAATATATTGGTAGAAGATAATTATTCTCATATTTATTATAAGGTTAAAAAAAATTATTCTCAATAAATAAAAGTTCTTTAGAATGAAATAACTTCCATAATTCTCATGATTTTATTCCAATAAAAAAAAGTTGGAAAATGTTCATTTCCATAAAATTTCACATAATTTTTTTTATAAAAAAGAAATATAACTACTCATTTTCCAAAGAGCATCAATTATATGCCAAACACAATTTTAAAAAAATACTCGGAAATTAAATCTTCATATTTTTATTCTCAGATAACTTATTCTTAAGAATCTTTTATGAGTCCTTGAAACAAACACTTCCTTAAGATTTCTTCTTCTAATCTATATACAAATTACTTTTAGAAATACATCGATAAGAATATCCATAACTAAATCTGCTAAAATCATTAAAGATATTTTAAAGATTAACTTGTCGTTTAATATTTTAAAGATTAACTTATCGTTTAACAATATTATTTTTGATGAGCGTATTTTGTAGGATCTATAAATAGTGATTTAACTTTTAAAAATGTCTACAAATGTATCAAGAGGGATCACATTGAGTCTTCTTGGATAAAATTTATTTGACATCCCTACATATATTTCTTGCTAAGTCATTAGTGACTTGAAAGATGATGCACAATGTTATTGCAACATAAGGCAGCTTGATTTGAAGGAAAATGCATTTGATTTTGAGTTGCACTCTCTGCAATTATAATGTAGGAAATACAAATCACTTATTTCTTAGATGCTATGGCACCTTACTTTTCTTGCATTTAATAGAGCGATTGATTGACATGAACATTAATAGAACTAGTTATTAAAGCTTATTCAAACTTAGTGATAAAAGTTGAAGCTCTCAAATTCAAAATTTGATCATGGCTCGCATCATAATAGTTATTTAGAAAACTTTACACACAAGAAATAATATCAGGTTTCAAAATGGTAAATTTTACTTTGATAGAGACATTCTTCATATCAAACAATAGTCTATATGACATCTAATTCTTTCAAGAGGAACATGTACTCTTCAATATATGAGTTTACAATTATCAAATTCTTTGACATCAAATTGTCAACCTCCTCCCGCACCTTGAATCATACAAGTTAATAGGTGCTTTTGTAATCATTATTGAATTAAGTGCAACATATATGAAGTTTCAAGAGGAAATCTTAGAATATCAAGCTGATACTTAGGGATAATTTAGTAACATTCTTGAGAGGTTTCTCAACTAAGATTGAAGTTTGCATAATGATCATTTAAGCTGAATTGCATGGAATCATAGTTGCTATAGAATATGCTAACAAGAATAATTGAAGAAATATTTGACTTGAAACTGACTCAATACTACCCATTTATGCATTTTGTAATATGAATATTGTATTGAAGTATTAAAATAGATTTGATTAGATTTAATATTTAAATATAATCTAAGTTGTGTTAGTCCAAGCCCAATTAAGGTTGTATATAAATAGTCATAATATGTATCCTTATTTTGTACAATTTATTAAGTGAATAATAGAATCCTTATTTCCTTTATTATTCACTCTTTCTCTCTTCACTAAAAGTGCCTTACGCACTAATAAATTAGTATTCAGAGCTTTCGGTTATTGTTCTTGATCGATTTTTCAAGAACTTCACGTCAGAGATCGTATTTCCAGGGCAAGTAAATCAACCGCTGCGAAAATAGCTAGTGATAAGGGTATTCCGAATTATCTTTCAAAGTTTGACGGTAAAAATTGGATCCAATGGAAAAAATATATGCAATCCTTGTTTGGTTTCCATGAAACCCTAGAAGTGGTTACCGACGGCATTCCTGCATTGGCTGCAAATGCAACCGATGAATAGAAAAAAAACCACAACAAAGTCAAGAAGAAAGATTGCAAGGATGCTTATTGTATTCAGACGGCAGTCGACGCTGCTAACTTCGACATGATTTCTCATGCGGAAACGACGAAGGAGGCATGAGATATTCTGGTGAAGTATTACGAAAGAGGTGAGAAGGTCAAGGTTGTCAAGTTATAAACCTTGCGTCGATAATATGAGTTATTGTCGATTGGAGAAGACAAAAGAGTTGCAGAATATGTGTCGAAGATTCAGAAACTCGTCCATCTCATGAAGGATTGTGGTGAAACCATAACTGATAAGATGATAGTTGAGAAGGTAATGAGAACGTTAACCTCTCACTTTGATTACATTATCATAGCTATTGAATAATCCAACAAACTTGAAACCCTAAAAGTGGAAGACTTGGTTGGTTCGTTGGAGGCGCATGAGATGAATATTTTCGAAAGAAAAGGAGTTCAGGTCTCGATACATACACTGCATGCTCAGCCATGGAAAAGGAATGGTGGTTCCGACAAGTTCAAAGGCAATGTCGACAAGACTCAGGGAAAGAAGTCTTGGTCGAACCCTCACAAGCATCAGGTGGAAGACATTGTTTATGAATCCTCAAAAAAGGGGGAGGAAATTATCGAAAGGATAAAGAAGATAAAAAATGTGTGCAGTCCTATAACTGTGAAAAGTGGGGTCACGTATCCAAGAATTGTTGGTACAGAAAAAATATGGGATCGACAGGCAGGGACGAATGAGCGATCCTTGCACCCTAAGATTCAGATGATTCTGAAGGTGGTATGGTGGTTATGTCTGCAATTGAAGATAACCATGTCGAATCCAAGATCTGGTTTCTTAACTCAGGCCGCTCGAACCACATGACTGGTCGAAATGAGTGGTTGGCAGATTTTGACGAGTCGAAGAAGAGAAAGGTAAAACTTGCTGATAATAGTTCATTTCAAGCAGAAGGTACTGGCAACATAGTATTTCATATGAGTAATGGAGGGAAATTTATGATCAAAGATGTGCTCTATGTACCTAGAATGAAGTGCAATTTGCTAAGTGTTGGACAACTAGTCGAAAAAGGTTTCTCAGTTGTCATGAAAGATGGAGTTTTAAAATTGTTCGACACCAAGGACAATTTGGTCTTAAAATCTCCTCTGTAAAAGAACAAGACGGTTAAGACCATGATCAGTTCGATTGAAGTACAATGTCTAAAAACTATTGTCGACCATAAGGATATTTGGTTGTGGCATTTGAGGTTTGGACATTTGAATTTTCGATCACTTAATCAACTGGTTACTCAAGATATGATATCTGACATCCCAAGTCTTGAGATACCCGAAAAACTTTGTGAGGATTGTTTAGTCGGAATGCAATCTAGAAACTCTTTTGTTTCGACTATGTCAATGAGATCATCATGCATACTTGAATTGGTAGATTCAGATGTTTGTCCGTTTGAAGAACATACCATTGGTTGAAACAAATATTTTGTTTCGTTTGTCGATGAGTTTAGTCAAAAGTTGTGGATCTATGTTATCAAGAGAAAAATGAAGTATTTGAAATCTTTAAGAGATTCAAGATGCTTGTCGAAAACCAAAGTGAGAATAGGATCAAAGTTCTGAGAACAGATGGAGGTGGCGAATACACTTTGAAGATGTTTGAAAATTGTGTGCAGAACATGGTGTTGATCATGAGGTAACTGCTCCTTATACGCCTCAACATAATGGAATTGCAGAAAGAAGAAACATAACCATATTGGATATGGTGAGATGCATGTTGAAGCAAAATAATTTGCCAAAATATTTATGGAGTGAAGTTATTTCAACTGCGGTCTATATCCTGAACGGGTGTCCTACCAAAATATTAAAGAACAAGGTTCCTGAAGAAGTATGGAGTGGCAAACGACCATCAGTGAGTCATTTGAAGGTGTTTGACTCTATGTGTTACAAGAATGCTCCTTATGCAAGAAGAAGGAAGCTTGATGACAAGAGTGAACCTGGTAGGATATCACAAGACTGGTGCATACAGGTTATTCAATCCAATTAATGAGAAGATTGTGTTAAGTCGAGATATTGCGATTGATGAAAAATTTTATGGGACTGGAATTCTAGTAATTCAATTAACAAGCCATTGATGAGCTCTGATTTTGACGAAGAAACTGATGAAATCGAAGTCAATTGTTGAGAATCCAGTCGAAGTCGAAGTAGAAGGAGTTGTTGACATTCCAAAAATAGTCGAAGTTGAAAAGGTTGTGGCTGAAACAATCCAAAGACCTCAAAGAAATAGAGTTCTTCCAACAAGACTTCATGATTATGAGGTACTAGGTGATGATGAAGTCACACCAGATGGAGAATTAGTTCATTTTGCTTTACTTGCAGGTGCTGAACCAATCAACCATAGCGAAGTTTTGAAGATTACACAGTGGAAGTTAGCTATGGTTGAAGAGTTACAGGCAATTAAAAGAAACAATACATGGGAGTTAGTCAAATTGCCAACATATACAAAAGCTACTGAAGTGAAGTGGGTGTTCAAGTTGAAACACAATGTTGATGGTTTGATAGTAAGACATAAAGAAAGATTAGTAGCCCGAGGGTTTCTTCAACGAGAAGGACTCGAATACTCTGAAATATTTTCTCCAGTAGCAAGATTGAAGACTGTTCGACTAGTTGTAGCATTGGCATACAATCAAGGCTGGTCGATATTTCATTTAAATGTGAAATCAGAATTTCTAAATGGTTCTTTAGATGAAGAGGTCTATGTCACACAACCTAAAGGGTTTGTGATTCAGAAGGAAGCGAGTAAAGTATATAAGTTGCACAAAATGCTCTATGGCCTTAAGTAGGCACCTAGGACATGGAACAAGAAAATTGACTCATACTTAGTCGAATTGGGATTTGTCAAATGAAAATCTGAGTATGGTGTCTATGTTCAGGTTATAGCACAAGATATAACAATCATATACTTATATGTCAATGACTTGCTAGTAACTGAAAACAGTTTGGAGAACTTATCAAAATTCAAGGAGCTGATGATGAAGGAATTTGAAATATCAGATCTGGGAAAATTGTATTATTTTCTAGGCATTGAATTTCAAATGTCGAAGCAAGATATGGTGCTACATCAAAGAAAGTATGTCAAAGAGACACTCAAGAGATTAAGAATGGATGATTCGAATTCTGCATCCTCGCCTGTTGAACCAAATGTGAAGTTCGAGAAGAATGGAGAGGAAGACAAAGTCGATGTAACTTTGTTCAAGCAAATTGTAGGATCTCTGAGATATGTGTGCAACAGTCGATCTGATATAAGTTTCATCGTCAGATTAGTAAGCAGATATATGAGTGAATCAAAAGTGTCACATATGAAGGCTGCAAGAAGAATCCTGAGATATTGAAAAGGTTCAATAAAATGTGGAATACTATTTCGATGAGATTTTGAAGACAAAGAAGCAATAGTTAATTGCTTTCCAGATGTTGATTAGTGTGGAGATAAGGAAGATTGAAGAAGCACGACTAAATATTTCTTTTAAGTATTTGGTGTCCCAATCCCATGGTGTTCGAAGAAGCAACCTGTGGTGGCATTGCCATCGTGTGAAGCTGAATATATAGCAGGATCCTATGCTGCATGTCAAACAATTTAGATCAAATATGTACTTGAAGAAATGGAGATCAAAGTGAAGAAACCTCTAGTGTTGCAAATCGACAACAAGTCAGCCATAAATCTGGCGAAGAATCCAATTCTGTATGGAAGAAGTAAACATATCGAAGCTAGGTTTCACTTCTTGATGGAAAAGGTAAATCGAGGTGAACTTGAAGTTAGGCATTGCTTAAGTGAAGCACATTTGGCTGACATTTTCATAAAAGGATTGAAGATCGAAAGACTCTTGAATTTGAGAAAGAAATTAGGAATAATTCAGATCAACTGTGACTAGCAAAGGTTCGACAACTTGGATTATGGGCGTGTGTTGAAATATTAAAATAGATTAGATTAAATTTGATTAGATTTAATATTTAAATATAATCTAAGTTGTGTTAGCTCAATCCCAATTAAGGTTGTATATAAATAGTCATAGTATGTATCCTTATTTTATACAGTTTATTAAGTGAATAATAGAATCCTTATTTTCTTTATTCTCTCTTTCTCTCCTCACTAAAAGTGCCTCACGCACTAACATATTGTCCCTTAGTATATTTTAATTAAATGGAAGAATACTTTACACACTATATGTTCCTTTAGATTAAAGATGTCTCATATTTTCATAGAAGAAAATGCATGGGCAAATAGATTAGTCAATGCATGTTTTTTATTTTGTTGATTATGACATTTTGTATGTGACTGAATATTGAGCGGCTAAGAATCAACACAAGATTAAGATGTTGTGTTGGATGTATGGTAAGACTAGACATGATAAGATTATAAATGATAATATTAAAGAAAATGTTTGTGTAACATATATAGTAAAAAAGATGGTAGAAAATATACTTAGGTGGGTTGAGCATGTAGAAAGAAGAACTACAGATTTTATGGTAAGGATAGTAGATCAGACGGAAATGAGTCAAACATTTAGAGGTAGAGGAAGATGTAGAAAATCTATTAGAAAAGTTTTTAAAAAAATGTCGAGATTAATGATTTTAATAAAGCATGATTCTGGATAAACATAATGACTGAAGTTGATCCATGTAACCGACTCCATTTAAGAGTATAAGACGATTGTTGTTATGTAGAATTCACTTCCTATTTATATTTTTTAAAGTTTTTATACTAATTGATTGGTGGATTAGATTTTATACCATAATTTGCCTTTATTAAAAAAATTAATAAAAATGTATAAAAATAATTAAAATGACTCACATTACTTCATTTGACGTGATTATAATGGAAGAAAAAAAAGATATTTTGTGTCTTCTTTTTATTGTGGGGCATTTTTTTTTGTTACAAGAATTACCATTATTTCATTGATCTTAAAATGTGTGATTCTCATGTAACTAAGACATTAAATAAAATGTCCTCTTTCGCGATGATAGGTAGTTAGGTACTATATACAATAATATGATGTCCATAAATCATAATCTAACTAATAAAAGGTCGATATTAATATTTGGACATCATTATTGTTGGAAATTCACCAAAGTCTATTATGAATTTCTACCACGATGACAATTTAATTATGAGACAAACAAAAAAGAAGACAAGACAAATAATTTCTGCAGAGTTTCTCTCTGCTCACAAACTGTGAAAACTTTGTTATTCACTTGCAACTGCAAATTCTGTGAATACAACTTGCTTGACTTGCTTTGAAAAATAGGGGTTACTCCATCTATTTATAACTGAGCTTACACCCTAAGCCCAAAGCCCAAAATATCTTTTTGTTACTAAATCAAATCAAATCAAATTTATTCTAGACTTAAATCAAATCTATTTAAATCTAAAATAAATCAAATCTTCTTTGACACTATGAATTACAATTTAACACACCACCTAATTCATTGTGTCTAAACTGTCTATGTTCATCCTGGCTCTTAGCTTTCTGAATACTTCGACTTGCACTCCCTTCGTCCTGATGTCTGCAATCTGATTCTCAATTCTGCAGTGTTCCAAATTCATCTTCCGATATGTTACCTGCTCTCGAAGATAATGGAATCTCATTTTGATGTGCTTACTTCGACCATGTGCTATTGGGTTCTTTGCCAGATTAATAGCTGACATGCTGTCTATCTTCATGGTAATTGCTCCATGATTTTTCCCTGTTATCTCTTCGACCAAGTTCACCATTCAAGTTGCTTGACATGCACAAAGAGAAGCAACTATGTATTCTGCTTCGCATGATGATAATGTCACTACTGGTTCCTTTCTTCAATTCCAAGCAATTGGTGCACCACCTAGCATAAACACATATCCTGCTGTTGACTTTCGATCTTCAACATCACTACACCAACTCGAATCAGTGTATCCCACTAACTTGCATTCTTTTCCTTTATCAACTGCAGGAAATAAAATGCCATAATCGAAAGTTCCTTTGAGATACCTTAGTATCCTCTTCACTGCTGCTAGATGTGATACCTTTGGCTTCTGCATAAATCTACTTACCATACCTACACTGTATGGTAAGTCAGGCCTTGTATGAAAAAGATATCTTAATGATCCAATAAGTCTTCTGTATTGGGTTGGATCAACATCATCTTCATCTGCATCTTTCGACAGTTGCAGTCTTGGTTCTGTAGGTGTCGAAGTTGAGTTGCATTCTTCCATCTCAAACCTCTTGAGAATTTCTCCTGCATATCTTCTTTGATGCATCATCAAACCTCTACTGCTCTTGTAGAATTAGATACCAAGGAAATATGAAATCTCACCCAAATCAGACATTTCGAATTCCTTGTTGAGATCACCTTTGAAGTCTTCGATCTCACTTTTACAGCTACCTGTTATCAATAAATCATCTACATAGAGACATAGTATAAGAAATTTACTCTTGCTTCTTCTTACATATACTCCATGTTTAGTTGTGCACTTTACAAATTCCTTCTCCCTTAGAAAACTATCAATTTTCTTATTCCAAGCCCTTGGAGCTTGTTTCAATCCATACAGGGCTTTATGTAGCCTGTACACCTTTCTTTCTTCGTCATGTTTCACAAACCCAACTGGTTGTTTAACATAGACTTCTTCATCTAAGGGTCCATTTAGGAATGCACACTTCACGTCCATCTGACATATGTGCCAACTGTTTATTTCTGCTAGACCAACAACCAACCTGATTGTTTCGATCCTAGCAACAGGTGCAAAAACTTCGTCGAAGTCTATTCCTTCTTTCTGTAGAAATCCTTTCTCCACAAGTCTTGCTTTGTGTCGAGTTACTTCACCTTTCAAATTCGTTTTCACTTTGTATACCCACTTGACATCAATTGCCTTCTTGCCTTGAGGCAATTCGACAAGTGACCAAGTGTTGTTGTCTTTGATAGACTTTACTTCTTTGTTCATTGCTTTCACCCACTTCGAATCTTTTAATGCTTCAGCTGCATTAACAGGTTCAACATTTGCATAGAAAACATAATGTACCAGCTCACCTTCATTATCTATTACATCATCTGATGTAATCACACAATCTTGCAATCTTGCAGGCATGCGTCTTGTTCTTTGAGGTCTGCTTGTACTTGGTATATCTGCTGGTTCCTCTTGTCTAACTTCTCTTTCGACTTGAGTTTCTGGCTCTTCGAATAGGATTCCCACCGAATCTTTCTTGACATTTGCAGTCCAATCCCATTCTTTAAACTCATCTATGATCACGTCCCTGCTGATCACAATCTTCTTTTTCTCTGGATCGAACAACTTGTAGCCTCCTGTCGAATGATATCCAACTAGGATCATTTGACTTGACTTGTCATCAAGTTTTCTTCTCAACTGATTTGGCACATGTCTATGTGCAATAGATCCAAATACCTTCAGATGACTCAAGCTAGGCTTCACACCAGACCAACATTCTTCTGGAGTAATTCCTTCTAGCTTCTTTGTAGGACATATGTTCAAAATGTATGTTACAGTCGAAACAGCTTCACCCCAAAACTCTTTAGGTAAACTCTTGCCTTTCAACATACTTCTCACCATATTCATGATGGTTCGATTTTTCCTTTCTGCAATTCCATTTTGTTGTGGAGTATAGGGTGGCACCACCTCATGCACAATCCCTTCCTTTTCACATAATCTGTCGAAGTCTTTCGACACATATTCTCCACCACCATCAGTTCTCAAAACTTTGAGCTTTCGACCACTTTGTCTTTCGACCATAGACTTAAACCTGGTAAATACTTCGATCACTTCACTTTTCTTCTTGATCAGGTAAGTCCATAGCTTTCGACTGAAATCATCTATGAATGTAACAAAATATTTGTTACCTCCCATCGAATCCACCTGGATTGGTCCACATACATCAGAGTATATAACTTCAAGACTAACCTTCGATCTGCTTCTTGCATCCTTGCTGAAGCTATTCTTGTGTTGCTTCGCCTGCACACATTCCTCACATACCTCGTTTGGAATGTCAATTTCTGGCAATCCTGAAACCATATTTCTTCTCTTCAAATCTATGATGTCTCTGAAGTTGAGATGACCTAGTCTATAATGCCATATCCATTCATCTCTGCTAGCTGCAGTCGAAAGGCACTTGTGCTCCATCCCATTTAGTTCAATCTTGAAGGTTCGATTCTGAGACATAGGAGCCTTCAAGATTACTCTCCCATTTGCATCAACGACTCTCATCAACTTATCTTCGATTGACACTTTATAATTCTTTTCGACCAACTGCCCTATACTGAGCAAATTGCTCTTCATGCCTGGTATGTACAACACATTGGAGATTACTGACCTTTTGCCATCTTTCCTCATAATCATAACATCACCAATACCTTCAGCTGCCAGGGTATTGTCATTTGCAAATTTTACCATATTTTTCTTTGAGGGCTTTATATTGACAAACCAGTCTTTCCTTCCAGACATATGTGATGAACATCCTGAATCCAAGTACCATTGGTCCTTGAATCTATCTTCATCTCTTATTGTGACCATCAGCATCATCTCTTCTTCATGTTTTGCAAGCTTTGCATCACTTTCTTGATTCTTTCGTTTTTCTAGACAATCACTCGAATAGTGCCCATATTTCTGACAATTATAACATTGAATGTGACTCTTATCAGGTTTTCGACCACCACCTCTTCCTCTATTTGCAACACCACATCTTTGGTTGCCTTGGTATGGTCTTCTTTGATTCGACACGTCTCCTTCGATTTGGTTTCCTCTACCATTCAATTTGTTGTAGCCACCTCTACCTCTGTCGAAACACTTTCCTTTGCCTTTGGTCTCTTTTGCTGAATGTGCCTGTAAGGCCACATCACTCTTCGATTTTCCTGCAGCTCTTTCGTTCATTCTTTGTTCATGAGATTCAAGCGTCCCTTGAAGCTCTTCCTTTGTCAATTTCTACAAGTCTTTCCCCTCTTCTATCGCCACCGCTATGTGGTCGAACTTAGGAGCTAAAGATCTCAAGATCTTCGACACAACAGCTCTTGTTGTTAACGCTTCTCCACATATCTTGATTTGATTTACTAGCTTTGTAACTCTAGTGAAGAAATCAGATATGTTTTCACTGTCTTCCATCTGAAGCAGTTCATAGGTCCTTTTGTGAGTTTGTAACCTCACTTCTTTCACCTTCTCAGCGCCTCCAAAAGACTTCTCAAGGATCTCCCAAGCTTCTTTTGCAGATTCTGAATCACTAACCTTTTCGAAATTGTCTGGGCTGACACATTGATGAATTATAAATAATGCTTTATAACTCAGCTTCTTAGTTTCTGTGTATTTCTTCTTTTCTTCTTCTGAAGCGTTTTTGCCAAGCGCTTCGACTCCATCTTTTACAAGGTCCCAAAGACCTTGACACCTGAATAAGACTTTCATCTGTTTGCACCAATTCTCATAGTTGTCAACTTTCAGAATTGGTAGCGTTGCTGGATAGTTTGCATTCCCATAACTTGTCATCGTGAATTCTTCAATCATTCTTGATTGACACTTCCCTTGAATCGAAACAAAAGCTCTTGATACCAGATGTTGGAAATCCACCAAAGTCTATGATAAATTTCTACCACAATGACAATTTAATTATGAGACAAACAAAAAGAAGACAAGACAAATAATTTCTGCAGAGTTTCTCTCTGCTCACAAACTGTGAAAACTTTGTTATTCACTTGCAACTGCAAATTCTGTGAATACAACTTGTTTGACTTGCTTTGAAAAATAGGGGTTATTCCCTCTATTTATTTTATAACTGAGCTTACACCCTAAGCCCAAAGCCCAAAATATATTTTTGTTACTAAATCAAATCAAATCAAATCTATTCTGGACTTAAATCAAATCTATTTAAATCTAAAATAAATCAAATCTTCTTTGACACTGCGAATTACAATTTAACAATTATCAGGGTTCAAATTTTAATCTGATAATTATCTGTGTGAGATTCTAATAGTTATTACTACTCTATAAATAAATAAATAAATAATAATAATAATAATAATAATAATAATAATAATAATAATAATAATAATAACAACAATAATAATAATAGTAATAATAATAGTAATAATAATAATAATAATAATAATAATAATAATAATAATAACAACAATAATAGTAATAATAATAGTAATAGTAATAATAATAATATATAGTAATAACAATAACAATAATAGTAATAATAGTAATAATAATAGTAATAGTAATAATAATAATATATAGTAATAACAATATAATAATAATAATAATAATAATAATAATAATAATAATAGTAATAACAATAATAATAACAATAATAATATACAACAATAACACTAATAATAATAATAATAATAATAATAATAATAATAATAATAATAATAATAACAATAACAATAACAATAACAACAATAATAATAATAATAACAATAACAATAACAATAACAATAACAACACACAAAAATA